>OY723392.1:41800525-41890525 GCA_963210295.1 Ophion ellenae
GGCTATAAAAATCAGATGTTCGAATACCCAGGTACGAATTGACGATGAAAAAAGGGCTCGCCAAGCTCTGAAACAAGGCTCACATTTTTTTATTCAGGCTGAGCACCAGCCTGATTTCAGGCCTAGCTGAACCCCTGAATGATAACGCGGTTTCAGGCTGTTGCACACAGGCTTGACCAAAGGCTGGTAGAAAAGCCTGTACTAAGCCTGAAACGACGAAACAACAAGGTTCAAAACGAGCCTTAATGAAGCCTTCACGAGCATTTATGACCAGGCTTATCCCAAACTCTTCTCGAGGCTATATGAGGCCTGTTTTTTAGTTTTCTATATTCTACATTGGGATAAATTTAATACACTTGTAAGAATTCATTTTATTTATTATATATATTTATTATTCATTATGTTATTTGTTATGAAATATATATAAAATATTTTAAACACAATACTTTATTTTATTTATTGTTTATGGGACACGTAATACACAGAGTGTACGCAAACCCCAGAGAGTGAGTATATACAAAATATGTATGTGACGAGAAAAAAACTTTTTTGTGTACCTCATAAATATCGATAAGAGAATATGTTTAAATGTTCTGAGCTGCCTCCTTCGCTTTCGTTTTTCGTGCCTTCGCACCCGACAAATTGATTGCTAATTTTTTTTTTCATAAAAGTACAGAAAAAATATTATTCAAAATTTATTTAATTTTATCACAACCTGCAAACAAACCTGCATCCAGCCTTGATTTTTTAGCCTTAAAATTCACTGGCTGAATAAAGCTTGAAATAACCCTGAGTTTAGGCTAAGCAGCCAGTCTTGGTTCCAGGCTGCTCCAAACGATGCAATGAAACCTGGCCCAGGTCTGTCTCACTCAGGCTTGGTGAAACAAGCCTCACACAAGTTTGTTTCCATCGTCAGCCTTTTGATTCCTTACCTGGGTAGGTTTGTGTGAAAATTCTCTAAAGATCTTTTGTCATAAAATTTCCTTAACATTTAAGGTAGATCGAGCGCGCGCTCTTGATTTCTACAGATTTTGTTCAAATTTTAGCCAGACATTGTTCATATCATTATGCATTTTTGAGTGATATTTCAGACCAGTCGACTATTTAGTTTGGGAGATAATGGGTTTTAAAAATCGCAACTTTTAACACTGCAGAGTCTGCATTGACCGAAAGTCAGGTTACATAACTCGTCGTACCATTCTATTGTGTTTATAAATTGTGAAAAAAAAATTATGTTTAGATAGCAAGCTAGTTAGGGAGAGGGTGAAAAAAGTTCGGATTACCTTTACTATTCATTTTTGCTAAAAACGTTCAGTGAAGACAAAATAATTCTCCGTAAAAAAAGTTTGTCCCCGATGATAAGAAGACATATGGCAACACCGCAGAACAGTATTGTTCAATATTTCGGAAAAAAAAATTAATTATCGTGTTCCTAAAGTTGAAAAAATTTATCATAAATCAATATTTGCGTTAGAAATATAAAAATTTTACATTGTTTATGTTATCGTCATTATCAAGTTAAAGTATTGGTTAATTCATAACTAATAAACATTTTTGTTCCATTAAAAATTACTTCCAAATAAAAATTTGTGTTCCAGTATTATTTTAAATATGCCGTGCAAACTTACATCATTGGATGAGTGGAACGATGCGGTTTTGCCATGTGTCTTCTTATTATAGGGGACAAAAATTTTTTACGAAAAATTATTCCATCTGAATTTCAATGCAAACCCTGCAGTGTTGATTGCAATTTAAAAACTCATTATCTCCCAATGTAAATAGTCGACTGTTCTGAAATTTCACTCAAACATGCATAATCATATGATCAATGTTTGGTTAATATTTGAACAAAATCTGTAGAAATCAAGAGCACGCGCTGTTTCTACCTTGAGGTTAAAAAAGAGACTTTTCTAGATAAAACAAATAACCAAGAGTTTTTTTTAAACCGAATAAAAAAATGTTTTCATTGGTAGAAATGGCATGGGAAAAACCAAAAGCAGATGACTTTCATGGCGAAAACCATGGGGCTTTAACCAAACTGAAATTTCAGCATATATTAGGACATGATCTGACCTATCGACAGTTGCAGGATTATCCATTCATAACTGGACACCCTATATATATATATATATATATATATATATATATATATATCGCACCCGGGCAGGTGTTTTTTTCACCATTTTTTATTGCATTAATTCCACTGATTTAAAATTATATATTTTGCGGAGACGCTTCGCGCGCAGCAGGTCGGGTTAATGCATCGGGAAAATGTCTGCGTTTCGTCATGATCAATTACCTGTGTAGCATACTCGTGCACTGTACTCATCTTCGCGCGCCAAATCATTCAGTTCTATCGCAGCCTTCGTACCTTTTGGTGAGGGAAGAGGTTTGAGCACCAACGCCCGTGAAAATAATTGACGTGGGCGCCAATTGTGTCATCGCATGGGATCCCTACACTAAAACATTGCATTCTAATCAGGAGTGCTCATTGGAATCCGATTCCTAAAGTTTAACAGTTTTGTGTACAACATTTCTGGCAAACTGCCTTGGCGAGTTTAAAAAATGTTATCTCACTTGTGTTGTACATTTGATTAATTAAAAAAATACATTAAAACCATTGCTTGGATTAAAATGAAAAATAATCATAAGGTAAATCAGAATGTTTTTGTAAGTCAATACGAGCGATAATGTTATTGAGAGGATTTTTTTATCACTTTGCGTTCAGTTTTTAATTTTTTAGAGATTTTAAAAGGAATTTCGTATCTTTTTGGAAGAGAATAAGTCCTCATTGCCTTTAGCTTCAGTCGAAAGAGAAGTGTACGTGAAATTCACTGCTGATTGTTTTTAGTTACTGTATGACAAATACATATTTTTGCTTTTCGACTGAAAATAATCAAGATTTTATATCTTAAGGGAGTGCAAAACCAAAAACATGGATTTCTTCGTAGCGATCGGAGACATTGACAAATTTATATTCCTCGTTATATGGAAGCAAATTCTTAAATTTTCCTTTAACTTAACGGAGACTTTGTCCTTGGAGTGCCATATTTCAGGTGTTTACATTTTATTTTTGTTAAAGGAAACGAGTAAAGCTTTTTGAGTGCGGTTTTTTCTTGCTTTTATTCATGATATACAGAACGTTAAAAAAATTTTTTTTGAAAAAAAAAACCAAAATGGCGGCCGTTGCAGCTCCGCGAAAACAGGTCCTCAAATCGCGGGAGGTAAACGGCTGACATCACTGCCCCCTCTTTGTTGATCTGAAACACAAATTCAAAGCATATTATCAATCTGTGACCCTTTGGTCATGGAATGACGGATGGGTTTTTCGTTTAGTACAAATTTCGGAAAATGGCGGCAATATAAAAAAAATCGAATTTTCGCGTTTTTTTTCGCATAAAAAGATAAATAATAAATGCAAAAATGTATCTATCGAAAAAACGATCCGTCATTCCGTGAAGGCATATTTTCTGAGTATGCTCTCCAAATTTCAGGTCGATATGTTAATTACAGCGGTCAGGAGAATGTCAGCCATTTTTAAAAACGTGTTTTCGAGAAAAACGCGTTTAAAGTTTTGTAATGTGTTTACACAAATGTGTTTATAATTACCGCTAATCGGCAATGCCTGGTCCATAGAGGCATCCCTCCTCTTCTTCTAGCTGCTCATGTTGAGACGCTATCATCTCCCGCCGATTTCAAGGACAAAGTCTCCCTTAAGGCAATTAAAACTGTATATCCATAGAAATATATTTTTTTTTATTGCCCTCTTTTGATGTGAGAAAAATTCATAGACTGGCTTCTTCATATCTAGAAGTTTGAGGTTTTCCATGTCTCCGATCGCTGCGAAGAAGTCCATGATTTTGTCTTCACAGTCTCGAAAGATAGAAAATATTGATTGTTTTTAGTTGATGTAAGATAGAAGCATAGTTTTGGCTCTCCAGTGCCTAATTATATGAACATTTCATTGTTCGTCTTACATTAACTAAAAACGTTCAACATTGTATTGCTGTAAAGACTGCGAGGTCAAAATCATGCATTTCTATTTTAGTGTATCGATACCTATGCTATTAATTTCTCGTCGTGTTTAAACAATGGAAAGTTTATTTTTTTACTCGCACTTTTTATTACCTGAAAATTAGTTTCAATTTTTGAAACAGTACCTGAAAGAAACTTTTCATGCCTTAAAATATGTACTATGTTTACGCGATGACGAATTGACTTTATTCGATTAACCTGAACCGCGATTGTCGACCCACTTTTTGTTGTTTGCTCAAAACGTAATTCGTTTGGAATGAAAATAATGAAACTTTGTCGAAACATTTTTATCGATCGAGTTTTATCGTCAAAACATTTTTACCGACCGAGTTTGAACGTCGGAACATTCTTACCGACAGCTTCTTACCGACCGCGGGATCGAAAAGCAGAACGATTTCTTCTTTGAGGTATCCATTTTGACGATAGTACGAGAGAGAAAAGCAATTCGTAATGGTCACTTTCCTATAGACGAATCGGAAGAGACGTACGGGAAATTGATGTTCGCACCACCCCTCGGAATATGAAAGAACCACATTTTCCGCATTACCGATGTATCTTCGCTATTTTCTTCGAAAACTTTGGAAACCGTAAAAACCGCGTTATTTTTGCATCGTCTTTGATGGATTGAAGCTAAAAATGTGTCTCTTTGTATAATCGCTGGTCCGAGTGCTTGAAAATACGAAGAAATGCTGTGTACGAATGAAAATGTTTGTCATTACTCGGTGGGTAACGCGATCTTCATTTTTTTTTTCAAAATTCGAGAACGCCCCAAGCATAGACCATTTCTGCCATTGAACTGCGTTCCTGGTTCAAATTTCATGCCGATCAGTTGAAGAGAGTCGAAAAAATGAGCCATACAAAGGGGGTAGCCGGTTAAGGGGGGTCTGACGGCCCCCACCGAGTTTGATCGAATCGACCCAAAAACCTGAAAGAGGGCTGAAAAACAAAATTTTAGAGATATTTTTTAACCCCCTAAACCCTTATGAAAACACCATAATCGCAAAAAATGCGTTTTTTGATGTTTAATTTTTTTTTGAGCTTTCAAATGCATTTTAAAGCGGTTTTAACACAACCAAAATTTTGTTTCAGATGTGTAGACATGCCCTGAATTTTTCCAGATTTTTTCGTAAAGTTAAATCATGTGCAACATAATTTTAATGGCAAAAAAACCGTAAAAAATCGTCATTTTTTGTATTTAATGCTATGGTTTTTATTGACGTATTAATGGTAAAAAATCGTGCACCATAGCATAGAAAGCTACTATCTTCCTCTACAAAATGACGCTAATTGGGCTCAATTCGGTCGTCTCTAGCGTCCGAAAATCAAACTTGAATAAATTCCGTTTTTATAATTTGAGCATTTTCAGTTACGAAAATGACACAAAATCATATTTTTCAATTATTTTTTTTAATAAAAGTACATTTTGGGGTTTCTGAGGTCGCCGATTACAAATTTGATGTCAAAAATTAGTTTTGTCACATGACAGCTGTCAAAACGAAGAAAAAATATTTTAATTTTTGAAATTTTTTAAAAAAGCTATGGGAACGATATTAATAAGGATTTTTTAGGTCGCTGATTATAAATTCATTCTTATACACGAATTTTTAATCGTAACAGCTGTCAATAGTTATATTAACAAACAAAAAATTACGTATTATTCAGAAAAAAAATTTGGAATTCCCCGACTAAACTGTCACCTGGCGGAGAAAATCCCAACTTGTACCTTATTAAGCCACGTACCCGAGTGCCTAAGGCCACCGTACCCACGTGGGCCTTAGGCTCGTATGCCCCTCCGCACGGTACTGCGCATGCCCACTACGCACTGACGCATCGAGAACCCCGCTCCACGCGGTCTCTCTTTCTCTCTGTGTTCAGCCGCCGTCCAGTACACACGTCATGCGACGCGCTCTGCTCCGTTAAACAAATCTATTTGTTTTGTTAACAGCGTTTTTTTAATTTATCGTTTAACCTGCCTATCTCAACACGAAGTGATTGAAGCAGTATTCTAAGGTGAGTTTGAATATCAATTTAAATATCAATCAACATAAAAATTGATTTATAATCATAACCTCAATCTACAATCGTTTGCCTCATAGTCGACTTGAAATCGTACAGAAGGTGGCCGTCAACTTCAAGTTGTTGTTTAGTTCACTCACATGAAAAGAATTAAAAAAAAGCAAAAAAAAAACAAAACTAAGACGAAACGATATTTCAATAAAAAAATGATTTGGAATACAATAATTTATTTCTGTTTTGTTTACCGATGTTTTCAACATTTTTTTTGTTTTGATTTACAATTTTTAATGTACTTTCGATTTTCGTTACTTTTGTTCTATTTGTTTTTTTAATTATGGTTTTTTTTTATTCCGGGTTTCAGTTACTTTTTTCATTTTTTTCAAAAAAAAAATAATAATTTGTTAATCATAATAAAAAAAATAACAATGTTCTTTTTTTTTCTTTAGGAAAAACTGTGCGATGCCACCGAAAAAACGAAAATGTACGGCTGGTGAAAGGTGCATAAGATGCAACAGATTGTTGCGTTATGATACCGGAAAACAGAAGTCCATTTCTTCAGATGATGACGTACACTTATATACTAAACTACTAGGTAAACGAGTAGAGAAAGGTGACGTTTTATGTCATCTGTGTCGTTCCGCAATCGCTAAATCCCGAACGGTTTCACCATCGACGAGCAGTGATTCTGATCCTGAAGAAAATCTTCAGTTGGATTTTAATCCCGAAGAAAATCCTCTGCCAAACGTCAATCCCGAGGAAAATCCTCTGCCAGATGTTGATCGCGAACAAAATTCTGTCGATCCTGTAGAGAGACATTCATCAACACTCTCCAATTTGACAGTATCAGATGACACAGAACAATCTTCGGAACAGTCTTCGCAACAATTGTCACGGTCGGAGTCTGGATCTTCCACAGGACAGTCATCACAATCTTCTAAGGACCCTCCTTACGTTCTTCGTCCAAGAGAACCGGACTATGAAATGATCGAGATGCCTTTCAACAGAGTTACCGCGACTCACAAATGTTGTTGCGTATGTCTTACTCCAATTACGACATCTCCGGTTGTTCCGTTTAAAGCGAGGTTACAGGTATTTATAAGCTCACGAATTTTCATTGCAAAAGGCAATCGCTGTTGTCCTGTACATCTTATCAGTGAACGTATGTACGTTGACGAAATTTCAAACTTGAAAATATTTTCGAATACTTGTACTATCAGTTCTCAAGAGTTGGCATTATTTTTGGATGCACTGTCCAAAAAATGCGACAACAGTATTTTAGACAGAGTAGATGATTACAATTTATCGGCAGAGCGCATAAAATCGCTAACTGGATACACAGTTGCAGAAATCAAGACTCTAAAAAACATGTTGGTCACTTTGCGAAATTCTCAAAATCGCAGTATTAATCAAGCTCTTTTAATATTCCTTTTTAAATTAAGAACTGGAAATTCCAACACAATCACTGCGTCAATTTTCGATATCAAATCTGAACAACTAGTATCTGCTTATTGCAAATCGGTTTTGGATTCATTCGCGAAAGACGTCTTTCCACTTCGTTTCGGAGCTCGGGCATGTTCTCGCGAAGATTTAATTGCTAATCACACGTCGCCTTACGTAAAAAAATTACACGGATTTGAAGATCGCCTGCTCTTGATTGCTGATGGTTCATACCTTCGACACCAAAAAAGTAGTAATAATTGTTACCAAAAAAAATCTTTCTCTGGTCAGAAAAAGTGTCCACTCTGTAAACCCTTCACAGTTTGTGCCACAGATGGATATGTAATAGATGTTTACGGACCGTACGAAGCAATTGTGAATGATGCGAAAATCTTACAACATGTACTAAGTGATCCGAACGGCTTGAGATCAATCCTCAAAAAAGGGGATGTTTTTATACTTGACAGGGGGTTCAGAGACGTCAAAGATTGGTTAGAATCTCAAGGGTTCGTTGTGTTGATGCCAGCGTTGAAAGGCAAAAGAAAGCAACTTCCAACAAATGAAGCAAACGAAAGTCGATTTGTTACGAAATTGAGGTGGGTGGTAGAGGCTGTCCACGGTATAATCGGTAGTAAATTCAAACTCTTGCATAATCAGTTTAACAACAACATGTTGGATTCAGCGATGCTTTATTGCAAAGTAGCGAATTTTTTGGTTAATGAGTTTGGAAAAAGACTGAATTGCGATACCGATTTACAAGATCAAATTGCCGAGCAAATGTTGAAAAGAAAAGACGTTGACAATTCTTTAGCGAAAGTTGTGGAAGAACAAAACTGGAATAGGAAGAAAAGGATCTTCAAACCGTTAACATCAAATGACGTATTAGACTTTCCGGAAATGACAGAGCAAGATTTGAAGATCCTTTTCACTGGCTCGTACCAGTTATCGCAAACTGTTTCATACTTAGCTGAAATGTATACCGAAGAAGGACTTTTGAATATGCAATACTTGTTGGAGGACGATACCATTTTGAAATGTGAAGTTAAATCAAGACATATAAACAAGAAAGTATACAGATGTTACGTTCAGTACGACCCTAACAGTATTGGATATAACGGTATAAAAAACTACGTATGTGATTGTGCAAATGGGCTAAGAACTGTTGGTTGCTGTGCCCACGTTGCAACAATCATTTACTTTTTAAGTCATGCACGGTATTTGTCCAAAATCATCCGCCCAGCTCAAATTCTAACGAATCTATTTCACGTTGATAATGTCGAACCTGTTATTGAAGAACACAGTGACGAAGATTAACAACATAACAATCATGTTGCAATGTATGTATTACTTGTGTCTGTTTAATGTATATATTAGATGAATGTATGTAATATTATTATAAATAAATAGATTTTTTAAAATACAATGACTTTTAATTATTGAAAAAACCGAAATAGCAAATACCATTTTCATTTGATGACATGTGTAATTTTTTTTTTTTGTTAGCTGTTTGACATCAAATTTGTAATCGGCGACCTCAGAAACCCCAAAATGTACTTTTATTAAGTAAAATAATTGAAAAATATGATTTTGTGTCATTTTCGTAACTGAAAATGCTCAAATTATAAAAACGGAATTTATTCAAGTTTGATTTTCGGACGCTAGAGACGACCGAATTGAGCCCAATTAGCGTCATTTTGTAGAGGAAGATAGTAGCTTTCTATGCTATGGTGCACGATTTTTTACCATTAATACGTCAATAAAAACCATAGCATTAAATACAAAAAATGACGATTTTTTACGGTTTTTATGCCATTAAAATTATGTTGCACATGATTTAACTTTACGAAAAAATCTGGAAAAATTCAGGGCATGTCTACACATCTGAAACAAAATTTTGGTTGTGTTAAAACCGCTTTAAAATGCATTTGAAAGCTCGAAAAAAAATTAAACATAAAAAAAACGCATTTTTTGCGATTATGGTGTTTTCATAAGGGTTTAGGGGGTTAAAAAATATCTCTAAAATTTTGTTTTTCAGCCCTCTTTCAGGTTTTTGGGTCGATTCGATCAAACTCGGTGGGGGCCGTCAGACCCCCCTTAACCGGCTACCCCCTTTCGAGGTGAAGATTTTTATTCCGCAACTGGCACATACATAAAAAATCACAATTGTTCACGCCTTTACGTGGTATGTGGAACAAAATTACACCAACTGTTCGACATTTGACATACAAATAAAAAATGAAAAAAAAATGCAAGTCTCTCGCTTTGAATAAAATATCATCGCAACGCTTTAGTTGAATGATTCAGCAACGCTACGGGCCTTTTTCTTGTCTGTTATTGCTTGGTGTTATCCCAAATTCACTTTATGGTATTTGGAAGATGTGGCGCTCCAGCAGACCGGAAGTTCTGCAAGTTGACGACAAATTTTAACAATTCGGCAATGCGACAATTGAAGAAATGGACAGCACATGCGTTTTGAACTTTAAAAAATGGATATCTATATGTATACACATACACATATATGGGACATTCCATGTTTCCTTACCAATTTGGAAAAATAAATAGGAAGATAAATCTTATCACGATGGGTTTTGCGGCAAAAAACGCAAAATTTATTATACTTTTTTACGAAAAAAAAACAATTAAAAATATACAAAATGTCGAGCTTTGGAAAATTCTTGTTTTTTAAAAAAACCTAAAATATGATATCGAAGATGACTGAATTTTTTTTCATTAATTACATTTTAAAAGAACAAATTTTAAATCAGAGATCTTATTTCATCAATTTTTAGAAATTTATGAACGTTTGAGAAAAAAAACGTCAATATTTTTTTAAAATCACTACATATTTCCGATTACGTGCATTTTATTCAATCACACGAGCGTATTTAGATGAAAACAATAACATTTAAATCTCAGTCAAATCAAAAGGGGTCGGGTCTAAAAATGGTCGTTTTGGCGTGGAATGTATGGAATGTATGGAATATATAGATATTATAAAACCTTAACAAGAAATGATTGTTAGATTTAAAATCTTTAAAATCATTGTATCGTGCGTAATAGAAAACTATATATGTATTTATGTGTATATTGTTAGAGTGGCAGTTGAAGAGGCTTACATCGTGCCACAAGCGACAGCAGTTGGTCCACCCGGTTGCAAATACGAATTCAATGGTCCCGATTGGTCCCACGTAACCGGATAGATGAGGACGGTATGATTAATTATATTATTTCCCTCTTCGGGACCCAACGATAGATGGCTTACTTCGTCCGAGAACTGAAGATTATTCAGGTCATCGATTTCACTGAAGAAAATAATCAGCGGTCGCTCCCCCTTAATGCTTTCCTAGTTTCGTATTGCAATTGAAATAGAAAATAATATACAGCAAATATTCGATCAATTCTCATGTGCTATAATAAGCATAACATCAATAATAACAATAAATAATAAAATTTAATAAATGGAGAGATAAAAAATATTATTTAGCAAAATATTAATTATGATTGTATTGACAGTAGAAACGAAAATATCATTAATATTTCCGATAATAAATAACGAAGCAAACTACAGAACTTCGTATTCACAATTGCACTCACGACGAAATTCAACCGGCGGCTAAATATCATTGACAAAAATAGAAACGTCATTGTGTAAACAAGAAAAAATGCTTGCTGCTTTCCACCAAGTCGGGACAAGTCTGGTTAAAAATTGCCGCATTAAAAAAAAATGGAAACACTTTAAAAGGGGCTCAACGTTTTTTCAATGAGATTTACGATCTGTAACTATTAAATTTATGATATCAGGATACATTTTTTAACAGGAATAAAGTTATATCCAGGATATTGTCGTATTGATTTTTTAGGTATTCACTGAAACATTTTCGATTTTAAGGCATTGTTCTTATCGTAGATTCCATTGTACGGGATCTTCCCCCTTATTACATTCCCCATCATATTCCACATCCCATTCCAGCTTAAGGGATACAATTACAACACAGTGTACAATTTTCGAAAATCAATTTTTCTTTGCATTATGCATGCTCGAAACTTTAAACGCGTTTTTCCCAAAATGTCGTCTTTCAAAACGCTGTACACTCCCAAAGGAAGAGTTTTCAAGCTATGCGCCGCAATTTTTGACACAACATTCTTCACGCCATTCTTTATCTTGCTATGGAAGCTTGTCCAAAAATAGGATAAATTCGGTACTGTTTTTCAAAACGCCGCCATTTTTTCAATTTTTATTTTGAAAAAAAAAACATCCATAGCAAGATAGCGGGTTTCATACTGATAAATAATCTTTTTACAAATTGTGTTACAGATAATATTTACGGCCAGAACCATATACACCGCAAGGACTCCTTTGTTTCGAAGACATTTTCAACCATTAAAAATATAAAAATACGCGTTTTAAAAATTATTTTCTGTTTTTCACGAGTGCTTTGATTCGACATAAAAAATTCAGACTGATAAGCGTATTTTAACCATCGAAAAAAATCGCGAATATCGGCTATTTTTCGATCAGCTATTTGATAATTCCTTAAGGGGTTACCCCCACTTGCGATTTTGAAAAAATCGTTTTTTTTATTGCATTTTTTTGAGGTATAAGTATCTGAGAATATGTCCTGAAAATTTCAAGTCGATCCGAACAAAATTGACTGAGATATGAGCGTTGAAAGAGAAGAATCCACGTCGAAAGAGCGTTGAAAGAGAAACTTTAAACGCGTTTTTCTCAAAATGGCATTTCTGAAGTCGGTGACCAAGATTACTCGAACACTAATGAACCGATTTCTTGAAATTTTGCAGGCTTATTTAATACATAAAAATGTAGTCTTCAATCGTTCGATTTTTTTTCGTTAAAATCGAACCATTAACTTTGACTGTCCGCCATTTTGTGAAAAATGAATATTTTTTAAAATCCTTCGATTAAAGACTAGTTTATACTTATATTTGACTAAATCCATCCGCATTTTTTTTTCAGATGATCCACTTCGCCGCAATGTTGGTCACCGCAAACCGTGTATATAAAAACATTATTTCATTGACGGCCATTTGCCAGTAAACAATGTAATATTTTTCAATAAAAAAATTACTGAAAGTTTTTCAAGATGTGTTCTTTAAGATGGTATATTGATCGATTAAAAAAGTTTTGTAGTTTTCTTTGAAAAAATTCATGAAAAAGGCCTTTTTTGCGCTACAAGTGGGGGTAACGCCTTAACCTCAAAGATAAAGACCACCCTGGACGACCATAAAAAAACGAAGATGAGCAAGCGCGCTAACTACTAGACCAGCACACCGTTTCGATTGGAAGGCATAAAAATTTCACCAAAAAAAAGGCCTTTTTACGTCGTATTTTTTTTAAGATTTGAAATGTCCCGCTGATTGCAATCGACTTGTATTCTACCGTCAGTACAATCAGTTATAGGTCTCTGAAACATTTGCGCAACAAATTAAGGGAAAACGAAAGCCAGAATTTTTAATAAAATTTTGACAAAACCGTCGAAAGTTTTTGTCGGTAACGGAGTTTGAATTACCAGAAAATTCATTTTTAAGGAAGTTCAAGTACGCCCTAAACGCTTTCTATGCTATGCCTATTTGGAAATTCGAGACGAACGGATCAATTTTTCAAACGCCACACTTACGCAATAATCTTTGTTAAAAATTATTGCGGGTCAACAAGGATATTTTTTCTTCTTGTCTTCTTTCATTATTTTTGACATATCGAGTAATTGATCGGGAAAAAGAAAATAAACGAAGTAAATCAGTAATAAACAAAAAATCAAAGAAAGATAGGCAAAAAATAAAATAATTATTGCTTACATCGTAAGTCTGAAGTGCCAGTCCCTGCTGATCACAGGTGTTGTTCGCTGGATACACGACGCCAAAATACGTTCCCGCTGGAAGACCCCACAGTCGTCCGAGAGCGGTGGTGGTTCGCGTGGGGGTATCAATTACGGATTGGGAAAAATTGATCGCCCCCAGAAGGTTGTTTCGCTTAATATCGAATAGCTTGATCGAAGCCTCGTTCTAATGTCAAACAATTGCGTTAAATAAATTAAAACAATATCCGAGCAGTAATCCGATATTCTATTTAAATTTAAACATATATTATATGTTTCCATAAAAGAGTTATCTATCAGCAGAATTAATTGTTTAAGGGGTCTTCTCAGTTTAGACGCTAAAAAAGGCTATTTTCATGAAGTTTTTTGATAGGTTATACAGACATTGATATAAAAGTTGTTACACTTAATAAATACACTTTTGAAATACTAAAAAAAAAATTTATATGTATTTATGTAACCCAAACAAACTTTAAACGCGTTTTTCTCGAAACAACGTTTTTCGACGGCTTGTTAATAAAAGCTTCGAAACTACTGAACTGATCTGAAATTTTGATATTTACTATTTTTTTTGCCAAAAACGGTGAAAAAAACGTTTCTTTTTATTTTTTCGAAAAAGTCCGCCATTATGTTATTTTTGCACATATAAAAAATCGTATGATAGGCACTATAGCCATTACATACTGAACCTAAAACCCTTTGATTTGTTTGCTTCGGATGATCCATCTCCGAGATTTCATCAACAGCGCAGACCTACAATTTTCATAGGACATTTTTTTAACTACCATTTTCGTCTATAAATGGTGACTTAAATAAATAATTTTGTTTTAATGTATTTCGAAAGTGTATTTATTAAGTGTATCAACTTTTATATCAATGTCTATAATATAAACATATCGAAAAAATATATAAAAATAGCATTTTTAGTCTCTAAAGTGAGAAGACCCCTTAAGTATGTGACGTAAAATGGTCGAAGTTCGTGACTCGATAAAATTACGGGAAAACATCATTTTTTCTGAAAATTACGTAAAAAAATTATCAATACATTTTGTGAAGCAATATCAGTGTCCGTGTCAGCCGAAGGTGGTTTTCTGAATTTTTTTATTGAAATTTGTCCATTTTTGAAAAAATTGTCCCATTTTTTAGAAATGTTCTCCTTTTTGAAAAGATGTAGGAAGAAATTTCTTGTGGGTCTCTGTAAAACACTTTGAACTTTTTGAGTGTCACTTTTATTATCTTCGATAATAATGATAATAAGATCAGGATTGAAAATGTTTATATAACAAGCGCAGACAATCGCATATGATTAGAACCCTTTCTTGTTCGTTGTTCGAAGTGAACGAATCAATAAATATTGAATTAAAAAAAATTAGCAATAAATGTATGACTTTTGTCGCGGCTTCTGTAAATGTACCTACAAAAATTGACGAAATCGCGTATGTAAAGGTCTTGAGGAGTTCCGAGACTAAAATGTATATGCTCGTAAGCGATTGAAATTTATATCACCGAGAGGTTAATTTAGGATGCATGACCTGTCTGAAAATCAATCAGTTTCACAACATAGTTTCGTTGATTTTTTTATCGAGAGATTTTTAATGTTGGAGGTGAACCTTTATCCACATATGGCACTTCGTAAACGCTTATTATAGGGCTGTAGGCACATAAACAATACTGGGATTCAGATCAGAAACTAAGCAAACTGTGATTATAGGGCTAGGAATATCGTCTCAAATAATTAAGGGATGTTTCTGCCTTGTTGGGCCAAAAAATGTTCGATTTTTCACCAATTTTTTATGCGACAAGTATTAAATATAGAATGTTGATATTTGGTATGTTGACTAAACGGTCTTTATTGAACATTAAAATATTTTTTTAAGTTTGACAAAACATGGCGGTGGGAGTGGGAGAAGCCACGTATGTCGGTGCGCGGGCGATGGAATTCTTCGCTTGCGGAAGTCCTAAGTCCCGGACAGGTGATCTAAAGCAAAAAAATCGAACATGTTTTTACTTTGTACAATATTGTGTATAAGTTAAACTAGAATTATCCATAAATATCCAAAAGTTTTTATTTAATGAACAAAAAACTGTGAAAATTGTTGGGAACAAAAAACAAACTTCCTTCCGATCGATAATTTTTTTATTTTTCTACTTGATCCTAGTTCAACTTATACACAATATTGTACAAATTAAAAATATGTTTGATTTTTTTGCTTCAGATCACCTGTTCCGGACTTAGAACTTCCGCAAGCGAAGAATGCCATCGCCCGCGCACCGATATACGTGGCTCATCCCTCTCCCACCACCATGTTTTGTCAAACTTTAAAAAATATTTTGATGTTCAATAAAGACCGTTTAGTCAACATACCGAATATCAACATTCTATATTTAATACTTTTCGCATTAAAAATTAGTGAAAAATCGAACATTTTTTAGCCCAACAAGGCAGAAACTTCCCATAAGTGCTTTCTCTCGTTCGTTCATTAATAATACTCGACAAAAGATGTTAATTTCAAGCTCGAACGTTTAATTTCTGGGCATTAACGAAACTTGCAGGTGAAACGTGGCAACACCGCGTTAGGAGGTTGCTCAGCTATCGCGATATAGTAAGAATTTGCTGAAATTTATCGAAGATAATTGCGAACAGGTGTTACGACTCCATGGAAAATTTCGAGTACTTCCACTGCGTGATTGATGAGCGATCATTCATGCGAATACATTATTGAAGTTCGGCTCTTATACACGGGCGCCATAGCAAAAGCTTCATGAGAACTCTGACACGACTGTCGCAACGTGATAAAAATCGTAAAAATTGAATGGAAATAGGGGGAAAAAAAAGGAGTGGCGCCCCCCCCCCAAATTATTTTCCAAATAAAATGAACAATTTTTTTCACTCGAGTTTTTCAATAAATAATTTATTGTGAAACCAAGTAGATTCTCTTAGCATTTAACAAACATATATAAATATAATCGAAAACGTGAATTATCTGAAATCAAATTTTAGTGTTAACGAACGGAACCTTCCGAGCTTTTTTCGCCGTAAAATGGTTGATGATTTCGCTGAAATCCAGCTCCCGAAGTAAATCACTTCAATGCTTAGGCGCGATAGCTTCGATAGATAGTTTTGTCCCATCGTGGTACGCGGCCTATTTTTTATAATTTTCATTTTTGAAAATGAGCGGTCTCCAGTGCAATTCGACACCATTAGAACCAAATACATTCTCAATGCAATTTGGAGGTTTGGGAATGTAGCTCTGTAATTTTGGTCTTCGAGAATTTGGTAGTAAAATAGCTCCGGAGATTGGTCTTACCATAGTCCTTTTTGTACACGTCGATCAAAGATACAAATTGAACCAACTCATTACCAAGACTAGGTTCTGAATCAACGGTTCTAAAACAGCGAAAATAAATATCAAAGGAAAAGTTGTTTACTAGTGTTTACTAGTTTACTCGTCGGAATTTGAAAGATTTTTTTTTCCGAAGTCTTTATTGTGGGGGCCCCTCTTTTGTGGGGAAATTTCAGCTGATTGGCGTAAAACGATGAAGAATCATTCTTTACAGAAGCTGCAGTGCATGTGTTTTGACATGACCTTCAAATCAATAAAGCGTCGTCCCTCGACTGCGCATTCATTTTCAGGCTCATCTTTTCATTTTCACCGAACAAAAAAAACGGAATTCGCGGAGGATGTTTGACAGCTATGCGCTCACAATGTGGCGTTCGTATCTGAGCTCAGTGATACCATTTACTGCCATAGAAAACCATTTATTACTACTTTCGTAATAGATTATGATTATTTTCCAGTAAACGTCGATAACAAAAAAATTTTAACATCTTCCCGCTGGGTTCTATGCACGAAATGTTTTTAAGTGAATGAGTTTTGTAGATTGTGAGCAAATCTGTCGACAAATTTGTTCTCAACTAATGCCGCGTTTTAGGTACTCACGAAGGTTCGATCGATCCAGGGATCATCTTGCACAGAGTTTCCAGCTACGCAGGCCACAACCACGAGCACGACGGCGATCGTCTTCATAGTTGGAAAATTGTTCCTGAAAAAATCACCGCCTCTTATACAGGGTGTCCCTCTTGTCTCTGCCACCCGAAATAACGCGGTAATTATCGGCGTCACGAAAAAATGTTCCAGACAAAAGTTGTACGGTGTGAAGGGGGCCATCAAATGCGACCAATTTTTTTTTGTTTCCGTGGCGGCGCTGACGCACAGTGAAGGTCACCTTCGCTTTTTCAAATGGAATGGTACTTTTTTTTCAACCACCTTGTCGAGAACCTCAAGCCGCATAAAAAACATTTGGGGGCCAAAGTCGTTCAAGGTCATTCAAGGTCAGTATCGATGACACAAATCTAAATATCTCGGATCACTAACAAATTTTTGGCAGTGATTCGAGATATTTAGATTTGTATTTCATTTTAATAGGTAACCTTGAATGACCTTGGACGACTGACCCCCTAATGTTTTTTATGCGGTTTGAGGTGCTCCAGAAGATGGTTGAAAAAAATGTACCATTCCATTTTAAAAAAGTGTAGCTGACCTTCACTGTGTGTCAACGCCTCCACCGAAATAAAAAAAATTGGTCGCATTTGATGGTTCACACCGTACAATTTTTGTCTGGAATTTCTTTTTGTGACGTCGATAATTACCAAGTTATTTTGGGTGGCAGAGATAAAAGGGACACCCTGTATATAATCACTTTTGGAAAGAAAAACCTATGCGCATCGACGCACAATTTGCATTTTTTATATTACCAATTTTGGAATTTAGCGACGAAGGTTTTTCACAGAAAGTAGGCCGTTGGGGGAAATTTTAAATTTGCCAAATATAACAAGTTCGACAAACGCTGTGACTTTGAACTTTCAAATATCGAGCAATACACAGATATTATTAATGCTATTTTATAAACAGATCTTATTGCGGGATAGTTCTGAAACGAATTGTGGCAATTAAAAAAATGTTTTTTTTTCTCGTTATTTCGTTTAATCATCACAGCTTAATGAGCAGGACCCTGCTGTAAAAACGGCTTGCTCAAAAAAGGAAATTTAGCAAGCATAATAAAACGATAAGAAAGCGATGGGGATGATGGGTGAAAACACAACTGGCATGGCGTTTTTTACGAATTAGCTAACGACGTTTGGACGCAAACATTTCCAAAAAACAGCAATTTTTCTCCTGTCATCATTATCGAACTGCTCTCGATAAAATCGTGAAGCTCAATTAATAATTGCAACATCATAATGATTAGAAGGATTATAATGATTGAACAATTCCTATGATAATTGAAAACGTTATATTATGTGTAACTACTTTAAAAAGCCCAAAATAAATAATAATAAAGCGTTACAATAATAGAATTATTCTTATAATAATTCACAGCATTACAATAATTTAATCATTATTGGAATAATCGAAAGTGTTATAATAAAAAATGACGTACTCACATAAACGTTACTTCAAATAATTGTATAATAGTTATAACCTTATATTTATATAATTAGGACTCTCCCCGAACTCGTCAAAATTTTGTTTCAACTTTTTTTTCTCATCACGTAAAAATGTTTGAAAATTAATATTGTTAAAAAAGAAGCACTAAAAGCCCAATTGAACACAAACAAACTCAATTTGAGATCGTTGGGTGAGTGGCCAACAAATGGTTAATGTTTTTTGTTTTTTGAGCTTCTTCTTTCCTGATGTCAATTCTTCTATAATTTTTAAGTGATAAGAAATGTTAAAATTTATCTCAATCGATTTTGGAATAGAGCCTCTGATTCTACATAATTAGCACAAATTTTTAACAGAAATTTAAATTATCTGAAAATACGGAAACTTATCGAGAAACAATTAAATATATTACCTGAATCGAAGCAAGGAAATAAGCGACTGGAACGTTCGTATGTATTAGAAACGAATGTGTCGACATAGGACGGCATGAGTATTATATAGGGACGGGACAGGATAAAAAGACAGCTCTCAATATGTATACAAGTGTTTTTTAAGTTTATTTTCCATCGACAAGTTTCTCATTAGAATGTTTTTCATTCTCGTATCGACTTTATCACGGACACGCAATTTCGCTACCTGAAAATCCATCGGATCGGAATGGCTTGTCAATCCCATCGATATCAACTATATTTATTCGCACACGTAGCTAAACGGATGAAGAACACTCCCAACAGGTGCCACGCAGCTTGGAAAGTATCTCGCTTTCTGGTGAAAGCGAGGATCCCGCTGGGTTTATATCATTCACATTTCAGTTACTATTTTTTTCACAAAACTCTCAATTATAAAGCCAACAACGCCTTAAATACTCTTTACTCCAGTGATATACTTGTAACGTTATTACAATGAGCATTTCGCAATAAGACAGCAGTCTGCAAAAAGTTATTAAGGGGTTACCCCCACTTGCGATTTTGAAAAAAATCAATTTTTTTTTGGTTGCATTTTTTTGAAGTATAAGTATCTGAGAATATGTCCTAAAAATTTCAAGTCGATCCGAACAAAATTGACTGAGATATGAGCGTTGAAAGAGAAGAATCCGCGTTGAAAGAGCGTTGAAAGAGAAACTTTAAACGCGTTTTTCTCAAAATGGCATTTCTGAAGTCGGTGACCAAGATTACTCGAACACTAATGAACCGATCTTCTTGAAATTTTGCAGGCTTATTTAATACATAAAAATGTAGTCTTTAATCGTTCGATTTTTTTTTCGAAAAATATGGCCGTTTTGTAGCAAAAAAACGGCCGTTTTTTTCGTTAAAATCGAACCATTAACTTTGACTGTCCGCCATTTTGTGAAAAATGAATATTTTTTAAAATCCTTCGTTTAAAGACTAGTTTATACTTATATTTGACTAAATCCATCCGCATTTTTTTTTTTCAGATGATCCACTTCGCCGCAATGTTGGTCACCGCAAACCGTGTATATAAAAACATTATTTCATTGACGGCCATTTGCCACTAAACAATGTAATATTTTTCAAGAAAAAAATTACTGAAAGTTCTTCAAGATGTGTTCTTTAAGATGGTATATTGATCGATTAAAAAAGTTTTGTAGTTTTCTTTAAAAAAATTCATGAAAAAGGCTTTTTTTGCGCTACAAGTGGGGGTAACGCCTTAATGATTTTTTTGAAAGGGCCGATTTAATGAAAATATATTTAGAATTTGTTTTACCGCGTACTGAAAAAAAGATTGATTGAAATCAACCAAATGCATTTAGTTGATCCATTTCTATTTGGAATAATAACATTTATCGTACAATCAATGTTTTTTTCACTAGATTCTCTATTTATGTTTATTACTATTCAAGAGATTTATTTTCGATATGTTTATTTAATAGAATCAAGATCTCTTTACCACCGTTGAGTAACGAAAAATTTGTTGAATTTGTTGAATGCATCTAACAACTTTGGTAGTTGCTATTATGAAGGGGGAATATACCTTTGTACATTCTTTTTGCATTGTTTTCATTGGCTCAAAGAGTCCCTTAACTATCCAATAATCTTGAATTAGAAGGACAATTGTATGGTCCAGGCTTCGCCGATTAAAGGTGAACACGAAATTTCCATGATTTTACAGTACTTAAAACTTTAATCGCGTTTTTCTCGAACCTATGTTTTTAGACACGAGCGTATGCGTAGCGCCTTGAGTTTTCAATCGATTGACTTGAAATTTCAACTGTAGCCCGTGACAACATTTTCTAGTCCAGTGCGTAGGATTTTTACGATGAGTTGACATTTAAAAATTTTATGATCGATATTCGACCGATTTTTTCACGATTTTTTTTCTTCATAATAACGCCCTTTTTTAAAATCAATGTTTCGAAAAACCCCTACGTACTGGACTAGTTTTTTATATCTACTTTCAAGATATTTTTCGTTTTTTGTTCTAACTTGAAAATTATGACCTGTGCGAATACGCCCGTAGAGGACTATGAAAAAAAAGAGTTTTATTTCATCGACTACTTGTTTTAAAACCATTTTGTTTTAAAATAATTTAAAAAAAATTCCTTTACTTTAAGACTTGTACTAACATGTATAAAAAACCGAATTTAAAAATATTGGTTTGTTTTTCACAAATAAATTGTCAAAAATGACCCTTGATTTTGCCCTCACAAAGGTATATTCCCCCTTAACTAAAAAAAAAGTATTTAGTCGTATAGAGTAAATGGACCGCTGTAGATTTTTTAATTCGAATTGACTATCGACGCACGACGAATTTTGCACATTCTCGCTCGTGGCCGGCCAGGTGGATTGCGAAAGACGTGGAAAATATTCATCAAAGACAAGAAAATATACCCATGCAAGAGAAACATCCCCTCGTATATGCCAACATAATGGTCACAAAATATTTCCTATGATTTTTCACCATTGAGGGCTAGCAACAACACGGATAAACATGTATTGTATATGAAAAATATGGTACATTTGCTGATTGCAAATAAAAATACTCGCAATTAAAATATTTTTTTGAATCATTCGAAATAACAATGTATTTGAACGTTAAGAGGGAAACACTACAGGAACCATCAAAAATTCTGTTAATTTTTTTATTTGAATGTGAGGACTCCGAAATATGAAGGGAAAAACGCATAAGTTCGATGGAAGCGGAGAATTAACTTTATTTTCTGATGCTTAGAAGACAAAATGTAAACGTACTACGATTCAGCTGTCCGAAGAAACGTTGATAGCGATAAAGATATATTTTAATTCGAGCAATGGTTTTAATCTATCGTTTAAATTGATCATATGTACGAAAAAGTGATTTTCGAAACTAGCCAAGCCAGTTTACTAGAAATGTTGTACACAAAACTGTTAAACCTTGGGAATAATATTTTTCCAAATATTTCATTTTCATTAAAAAAAATCATATTACTATTACAACATGAAATTGACCACCATTATATAACAATATAATGTATGTACCTACTCTGGGAATGGTGTGCAACGACTTGGCGTGCATGGTTAAGAAAAAAAGCTCGGGAAGACAACATTTTCCATTCCTTAAGGCCTTAGGCCACAGTAACGGGTATAAAATCATGTGCGAATTTAACAATTTTTTTCGTATGAAAAAGTCATTTACTCTTAAAATTAATTACACATCTATTTAGTATGAATATCAAGCTGTTAGAATTTTTTTTTCGATGTACAAAATGGCTGACTACTAATATTATCTTTTGTTATCTTTTTTTAGACACTCCACGGCGTGACATTTAGCATCCACAATTTTTTATTTAGAACAAAAAACAAAAATGTTCGTCAATCTACATTAGGATACCTAGAGAAGTACGTACGGAATTTTAAAAAATATTGTTTTATTAAAAAATTGTAGGTATTTGAACTTCAGAAATGAATTTTCAGTGAAAAATTTCGTTATAACTGCCCATGAACTGCTCATAAAATGAAAAGTTTTCGATTAAGGCAGTAGTCTGGTCTAGAAATTTGACGAAATTGATTTTTTTAATTCATTTTATCATTCCTTAGACCTTTCTCAATAAGCTCGTGATAACCGTTTATTGATATTTCAAAAATTAGCAGATTGATAGAAATTATGAGCAAGCCACGCGCTCAGGTAGCGCGATCGGGAAGCAGCTGCGCGCGCGTTTATCTCAGAACTATGTTTTTCAAATCGGCGCCCACGATATCTCAATAAGTAATTGACCGATCGAGCTGAAATTTTGCACATACCTGCGGTAGCCTCTTTCTGAGGACTGGTAGCAGAATTGAGTCGAACAATAATTTCGCCCACATTTTATAATTCGACGAATACCCGAAAATGTGTGAAATATCGTTAATCAAAGTTTAACCGGCCGCCATTTGTAACAAATTTTTTTAAAGTACTAATTCTGCTACCAGTGCTCAGAATACTCATACAGATTGAGAGTATATATTTTTTTTTTCAGATGCATACAACATCACCCAGAGTGGGCGCCGATTGAGGCGATTTTCGGCGGACCATGTTGTAAAAAAATAAAAAACTACATGAAAATAGTACAAAAAAAACAAATTTTATGTAGATACATTCTCAAAGGTACAATAAATACATATGTAAAATTTCATCAAGACAACGTCAACGGTTTAAAAGTTATTCCAACCCAAAAATGACGTCAAAAATCTCGCTCTGGACCAGACTACTGCCTTAATCAGAAATTCCGTGCGTACTTCTCTCCGAAATGCAATTAGGAACATAACTTTTAAATTTGAAGTAAATCGAGTGAAAATTGTTGAAGTTACTTGTCACGCCAATTGGAAAAAAACTGTTTCGAAAAGTTTCGAGTAGTCGGCCATTTTGTACATCGAAAAAATATATATTTTCTAACAGCTTGATATACATACTAAATATATGTGTAATTCATTTTATGAGTGAATCACTTTTTCACGCGAAAAAAAATTGTTAACTTCGCCCATGATGTTACCCCCGTTACTGTGGCCCAAGGCCATAAATTTTTAAATTTTAAGCGTCCCATCATCCGCGTCATATTCGACTGTATTTGTTTTAAACAATCGAATATAACGCGATAGATGTCAGTAGTAAAATATATATTAGGCTAGAATTAATGTTATAGTGCGATTGTGAGGAAGAATTAGCAGAGTGATTGGTTGAAAAATTGATAACATCAAGAGTCACTTTGTTCATCGATTTGTCATACAGTAGAGCGTCGATTATCCGAATCAATTGGGAACGGGCACCTTTCGGACAATCGAAAATTCGGATAACCGAACAGCAATATTCCATGAGCGAAAAATACGTTGATTCTTTCAATATGATATTCAAAATATATATATATTTAAAATATATTTTAATATGATATTCAAAATATATATATTTAAAAATACAATGAATATTAATATATTAATAATACGAGTAAATTTTTGGTGAATTGCAAATATCCATTGTATCATTTAATGATATAGAACGAAGTTAAATATGTATTGGAAAATAATCAACATTCGTACATCTTTAAGTTCTGATCTATTTATTTTGTAAAAAAGACGACGATTTTCTTCTGCTTCACAACGGGAGCTCGTTTCGTTGCTGTCAAATCTCGACTGATAGCGAAAAGCAAAGTGCGTGCGAGCGCGAACCGAAAAAGTGGAGGGGACGTACAAAAATGTATACATCGTGCAACAATATATACGGCGTAATCGTTCGAATAACTTAGCATTCGGATAAACAAAATTATTGTTTAGATAATTGATATTTTGGATAACCCAAATCGCCATTCGGATAACTGACGTTTCGGCTAACTGACGTTCGGATAATCGACGCTCTACTGTATTTTTTCAAAAATTCCTATTATAACCTGATGGTGAGAAAAATTAAGCACATATTTAAGGTAGTACCTCCATAGAAGAGTTGAATTAAGAAATGGTTGAAATTTGACATATACGTTATTTAATACATTATCCAAACATCTGTGCAATTTGAATAAGTTTGACCACCCCAAACCTGAGATATTTACACTTAAAGTTGGCTTGGTTTACACGTAACAAATGCGTTATGATGGGCAAACAGAGCATCATTAATTCTACCGTCAAAACTAAAATTAAGAAATTGATAAAAAACGAGGATGAGCTACAGTAAGATATCACGAATAATGTGCAAAAAAATGAGAATGATTCACCATCTAGTTTCCAAGATATAACCATGAGAAGCCTTCACAATTTTGGTGCAAGCCTGGCAAAGCCTGGAAAAAAAAACAATTGGGGCAAAGCCTGGACAGTCCCGGCAAAAAGTTTACTGGCAATGGTCGCTCAAAAACACAATACAAAATATATTTTACGGCAATATTGCGTAGTTTTTAATTTTATTCATTACTAATTAAACCAATTATCAATATTTTAAACATGAACATGGTATGTAAACTTTTGGTTGAGATTTTCGCAGAGGTACTACCTTAATTTCGAAATCCGTAATATTAGGGATTCTTTTGTTTATTGATTCATCGGCCATTTTAGGTTATTCAGTATTACAATTTGATTGTAAGAAAACGATAGGCAAACTTTCAATTGCGCAATTCGTAATATTAATGCCTACTCTATTCATTCATTTATCGATGGTTTTGGATTATTTAATATGTGTGTGTGATTTTGCGAAAAAAAAATTGGCAACTCCTCAATTGCGGTATGCGTAATATTAAGGGCTACTTTGTTTATTAATTTATCGATGATTCGAGATTATTTGATATCAGAATCTGATTGTAGGAAAAAAAAATTGGAGAATTGTTACTTACGAAATTCGAATTACACGAGTTACGATTTTTCAAATTGATCAATGGTTGATTATTTTGGAACTTAATATATAGCTGCTGTGTCATCGACTGCGTAGCACGTGAGCAAGACAGCTTCGGGTTTTCTCGAGTAGGTGCCTGCATTAAAAATAGTCAATCTCGGCGTGAATGTGAGAGGAAACGAAAGAGCTTGTCTTCCCTTCTCTCTCTCTCTCTCTCTCTCTCTCTCTCTCTCTCTCTCTCTCTCTCTCTCTCTCTCTCTCTCTCTCACACACACACTCCCTCTCTCTCTTGGTTGACAGATCTGTCGGCGTTAGGGTGTCCGCCCAAAGGAAATTTATCTTCGTACATCGTCGAAGATCCCGCAAGACGACAGTGACGATACTTGCTCTCGTCATCCGCGATGATCGAGGCCACCCGTCATTTTTACTCTCGTGTAAGGGCGTCTCAAGCTACACGATATCCCTCATTGTAAGAGACCCTCGAACTTTACACCCCTCGTCGGTGATAGATACAAACGAGACTTGGAAAAAGAGTCGTTAGAAAAACGCTCTTCGTACACCCAATCACCAAATCGTAAAAAAGAAACGTATATTTTACCGAAACAAAGTTTCCTCGTTTGGAAGAAAAACATTGAGAGTGCTGCAAAAGACTTTGTTACCGTTTTGAGGGAAAAATAGAAGTTTCCTCACAAGTCCATTGGCCTTTCAAGGAGTTCGTTTGCGTCGACATTGAATACTACGATTCCAATCATTATTCATTCGAATCAACATTGATTGTGGTTGCTGCTCATCATGGCAATCGGTATACGAGTTCGCGCGAGTGTCATTCGCCTAGTCATTCGATTCGACCGAATTCGCGTCTCTCTCAACGAATTCGGCAATATCGAACGTGAAAAACCATTGTCAAGATCAATATCATTGAAACCAATCGTCCAATTTTTCCTCCACAACGTTGAAGTTTCGCATTCCTGTGATGCAATGAAAATAATTATTTTCAATCGCCCACATGGCCTTCGGCACATTTTGGCAACGAGCAGCACTGAAACGCTTTTCAGCATCCTCATCAGAGATCCACAAGCTGAATTTGCAAAGCACAGATTTTGGATGATAATTAACGGGGTATCCCTCTCTGGAACCCAGGTAGGAATTGACGATGAAAAAAGGGCTCGCCAAGCTCTGAAACAAGGCTCACATTTTTTTATTCAGGCTGAGCACCAGCCTGATTTCAGGCCTGGTTGAACCCCTGAATGATAACGCGGTTTCAGGCTGTTGCACACAGGCTTGACCAAAGGCTGGTAGAAAAGCCTGTACTAAGCCTGAAACGACGAAACAACAAGGTTCAAAACGAGCCTTAATGAAGCCTTCACGAGCATTTATGACCAGGCTTATCCCAAACTCTTCTCGAGGCTATATGAGGCCTGTTTTTTAGTTTTCTATATTGTACATTGGGATAAATTTAATAAATTTGTAAAGAATTCATTTTATTTATTATATATATTTATTATTCATTATATTATTTGTTATAATATATATATAGAATATTTTAAACACAATACTTTATTTTATTTATTGTTTATGGGACACGTAATACACAGAGTGTACGCAAACCCCAGAGAGTGAGTATATACGAAATGTGTATGTGACGAGAAAAAAACTTTTTTGTGTACCTCATAAATATCAATAAGAGAATATGTTTAAATGTTCTGAGCTGCCTCCTTCGCTTTCGTTTTTCGTGCCTTCGCACCCGACAAATTTATTGCTAATTTTTTTTTCATAAAAGTACAGAAAAAATATTGTTTAAAATTTATTTTATTTTATCACAACCTGAAACAAGCCTGCATCCAGCCTTGATTTTTTAGCCTTAAAATTCACTGGCTGAATAAAGCTTGAAATAACCCTGAGTTTAGGCTAAGCAGCCAGTCTTGGTTCCAGGCTGCTCCAAACGATGCAATCAAACCTGGCCCAGGTCTGTCTCACTCAGGCTCGGTGAAACAAGGCTCACACAAGTTTGTTTCCATCGTCAGCCTTTTGATTCCCTACCTGGGAAGCCCAATTTGACGGGTCAGAATGATGCAATTTTTTCTAGTAACACATTGGTTGGAATAAATTGATTTTTCCCAGAATGTTGTACACTGAGAAAAAACAACCAATTAAATCGAAACAATATATTGGTCGATTCTAGAAAAAAAAATACAAAGACAATATTATAAAATATTGGACAATGTGATTGATTTAAGTAACATATTATTTTGTTTGAAAAAGCTCTTCTGTTCTCTAAATATCTATACAAACCTTCAAATAAAATTATATTCTATTCAAATAATTCTATATACAATCCGTAGATGTATTGGATGAAATGATTAAGCGGTTGCTGCAAAGCTTTTTTATTTCGTACACAAATATGATCAATGTAAATAATTATTTCTTTACTACATCGAAACGAATGCGCCATTCGACGTAAGTTTTTTAATTTGTTTTGAATCTTAAATAAAAAGTGAGCATTAGAATGATCATCCACGATACTAGTGCAGAGAGTATCAGATATCCAATGAATTATCCATGGAGAGAATATCAGATATTTAACTGATTAGAACAGATACTACACTTCGATCTTAGCTACAGGCCAAGAAGCGATACTCTTTAGAGTTTCTCCAGCGTTTAAGGGGTTACCTCCACTTGCGATTTTGAAAAAATCGATTTTTCTTTTATTGCATTTTTTTGAAGTATAAGTATCTGAGAATATGTCCTGAAAATTTCAAGTCGATCCGAACAAAATTGACTGAGATATGAGCGTTGAAAGAGAAGAATCCGCGTTGAAAGAGCGTTGAAAGAGAAACTTTAAACGCGTTTTTCTCAAAATGGCATTTCTGAAGTCGGTGACCAAGATTACTCGAACACTAATGAACCGATCTTCTTGAAATTTTGCAGGCTTATTTAATACATTAAAATGTAGTCTTTGATCGTTCGATTTTTTTTTGGAAAAAAATGGCCGTTTTATAGCAAAAAAACGGTCGTTTTTTTTTTCGTTAAAATCGAACCATTAACTTTGACTGTCCGCCATTTTGTGAAAAATGAATATTTTTTAAAATTCTTCGATTAAAGACTAGTTTATACTTATATTTGACTAAATCCATCCGCATATTTTTTTCAGATGATCCACTTCGCCGCAATGTTGGTCACCGCAAACCGTGTATATAAAAACATTATTTCATTGACGGCCATTTGCCACTAAACAATGTAATATTTTTCAATAAAAAAATTACTGACAGTTCTTCAAGATGTGTTCTTTAAGATGGTATATTGATCGATTAAAAAAGTTTTGTAGTTTTCTTTAAAAAAATTCATGAAAGAGGCCTTTTTTGCGCTACAAGTGGGGGTAACGCCTTAAGTAGATTTTCGGTTCGCGCTACGCTTACGAGAAACGAGCGCGCGTGCGGCTTCTAGCGGTTACTCCGAGAACTACGGGCTTCCTCACACCTTTAATTTCGGTGGCACTCAGCCATGATTTGGTTGCATTTTTTCAACCAAATGTGCGAGAAACAAATATTACTTTCGCATAATTTTTTCACCAATTCAGACATTTGCTTAATATTTTTCAATAAAAATAAAATATTAATATTTTAACGAATAATGTACTTAAAAATCAATATCGGATATGGTGAAAACAATGAAATACCATATTTACTCAATAGAAATTTTATCTGAATCAAACGAGCGATATTCAATGTTTCTTGTGTACTCGAATCAACAATATTCATGTTATGAATTGAAACACTTTTTTCGTTCGTTGCAGAAATTGCATTCAACACTATATAATTTGTTCGCGATATTTTTTTAGATAGTTTCAATAATATATTGTTCTCGGCTAACGATATATCTTTTGCATGAAAAAAAAATTTCAATTTTATCATGTTATCGAAGTCAATAGCGTTTTGTTCGGACTAATAAATCCGATTGTTTACACTAACAATTTTACAATTGAATCAGGGAAATTTCATTCAACGACACTAATGATATTGGATCAATGATTTTTTTTCTCAGTGTACGCATGTTTGTGGTTACAATGTAATTTTTTTCGGAAAAAAATCTTTCAACGTGTTCGTGCTGCTGCAGTTGGCGTTGCAGTCCTCCAGCGGCGAAGCCCGAAACGGCGGGATCTCTACCAGGCTCAAATGCAATCTGAAACGAAACAAAAAATTCTTCGAATATATCCAACTGGCTATGGGTTCGCGATCCACTTTTCGAAATTTCGAAAAATACGAAAAATGACAACTTCTCCAGGGAAAACTTCATTTTTGTCTTAAAAACCAGCATGCTGAAGTCATTGTTATTAACAAATGGTTCATCCAATTCAAAAATGCGATCATGAACCGAAAATGACTACTGTTTGAACGCTAACTGTGCAAATTCAAGTCAATAGTATGAAAGTTACTCAAGATATCAATCTTGCCGTGTGAAGATATGTAGTTTCGAAATAATCGCGTTCAAAGTTTTGGCACATATTTTACACGATCTTGTGAAATATTGTCGTCTTACCGCTAGTCAGCGATTCCGGCACCACATAAGTGTCCTTCCTCGTCATCAAGATCGTGTTGCACACCTAATCTATGCAATCTGCGGGCAGTCCGGGCCTCTTTTGAGTGTTTTTGAACTTCGATGTCCGCTTTCGTTACACGCGAATCATCCTTAACCCGACGCCCACGGTTCCACTCAGCGCCGGATTTAGGGGAGGGCATCCGGGGCTACAGCCCCGCGGCCTCCACAAAAGAGGGGCCCCCACAATAAAGACTTCGGAAAAAAAAATCTTTCAAATTCCGACGAGTAAACTAGTAAACACTAGTAAACAACTTTTCCTTTGATTTTTTTTTTCGCTGTTTTAGAACCGTTGATTTAGAACCTAGTCTTGGTAATGAGTTGGTTCAATTTGTATCTTTGATCGACGTGTACAAAAAGGACTATGGAAAAGACCAATCTCCGGAGCTATTTTACTACCAAATTCTCGAAGACCAAAATTTCAGAGCTACATTCCCAAACCTCCAAATTGCATTGAGAATGTATTTGGTTTTAATGGTGTCGAATTGCACTGGAGAGCGCTCATTTTCAAAAATGAAAATTATAAAAAATAGGCTGCGAACCACGATGGGACAAAACCGTCTGTCAAAGCTATCGCTCCTAAGCAATGAAGTTATTTACTTCGGGAGCTGGATTTCAGCGAAATCATCAACGATTTTTCGGCGAAAAAAGCTCGGAAGGTTCCGTTCGTTAACACTAAAATTTGATTTCAGATAATTCACGTTTTCGATTATATTTACATATGTTTGTTAAATGCTAAGAGAATCTACTTGGTTTCACAATGAATTATTTATTGAAAAACTCGAGTGAAAAAAATTATTAATTTTATTTGGAAAATAATTTGGAGGGGGGCCTCCACTCCTTTGTTGCCCCAAGGCCTCCAGACCTCTAAATCCGGCCCTGGTTCCACTAAAATAGGTGTAACTTCGTCAATTTTTAGAATTTCAGGTTCCAATTGCTCTCAACATATTCTTGAAAGTTCACACTATAAATATGGAGAAATTTTTTTTTTTTTTTTAAGTTTCCAGTGATAACCCCCTTAAAGTGAAGAAATAAAATAATAAAACGGATTTTCGTTGCGATCCAACGATGCAAATTTGCACATCGTTAGTAGACAATCAATCCGACGTTAATTCACACCCGTGAAATGTTTACGTACTCGAGTATTCATTTTTTTTTCTGCTATTCAAATTAGCAGTGTCCATTCTCTCGTTATTCCCGCCCTTGATGAGCCCATCATCGCTTCACCTCCACGTCCTCGTTTCTTTCGCAATCTCCAGGCGATTTTCCATAATAATACAAATAAAGGAACAAAAGATCGAAAATAATTTTTCATTGGGTTCCAACGATGCGAACCGTGACGCCAATTTTTCTTCTGCCATGACAGCGCCGAATTTTCGTCCTCATTAGGAGGCTTGGTGAAAAAGTTCATCCTCCACTCCGTACGAACGACCAGCTCGTATTAGACGATCAATGAAAGCGAGTGCAAAACTCACTCGTGTCCCGCCCGTACATCCGACAACGCAACACCGAAGACAAGAGTTGGCTAATAGGGTCATCGAGGGAGACACTCAACATCCGCTTATGGCAGGCGGATATGGATCCTTTTTTATTCTTTGCCCCGTAACGTAACTATTTTACGCCCTCGTGCAACGATCAACCAACAAAGTCGCAGCTCCATAAGTGCGTAAGACTGGAAAAGTTTTAAAAAAAGGCAAAACGAGAGAGGTGGGGGGGGAGCAGATCGAGGTCTACTTCGACGCTTTGGGGCATCATTAGCGGCCGCGAATAGCCCCGCCCGGCGTCCTACTCCGCGTATATACGCGCCCTTTGAGACGGCTGTTGTACACCACACGAGAGACGCGACCGACGCTCAGGACGGGATATGCCGTGTCGGCTCTCGCGCTCGTGCCGAGAGAACGCACGCGGCACTTTGCCCCTCGTTCATCGGTGTAAAAGTCCCAAAGAAAAAGGAGAGACAGAGAGAGAGAGAGAGAGAGAGAGAGAGAGAGAGAGAGAGATGCACATTTTGCTCTATCGCTCTTCGGGCACGCGGCAAAACCGCGAAAGCGTTCGCGCGAGACCGCGACGTGACAAATCTCCCAGCTTCCCGTATTTATAAACACTCTCACGCTACATGAATTTAAAATCCCCTTGGAGGGATGCCGTACAAGCCGCTCTATGTATATACCGGGGTGGCACAAATTCAAGCTCTATTTTTTTCTCCCTTTTTCTCACCATCCAATTATCTTCTTTCAAGAAAAATAAAAATAATCACGCAAGCTGCGAGGGGTGAAAAAATATTAAGAGGTCGCTCAAGTAGCCCAAAAGTTTAAATTTTCATTAAGGGGTTACCCCCACTTGCGATTTTGAAAAAATCGATTTTTTTTTATTGCATTTTTTTGAAGTATAAGTATCTGAGAATATGTCCTGAAAATTATGTCCTGAGCCGCATGCATATATACCGGGGTGGCACAAATTTAAGCTCTATTTTTTTCTCCCTTTTTCTCACCATCCAATTATCTTCTTTAAAGAAAAATAAAAATAATCAAGTAAGCTGCGAGGGGTGAAAAAATATTCAGAGGTCGCTCAAGTAGCCCAAAAGTTTAAATTTTTATTAAGGGGTTATCCCACTTGCGATTTTGAAAAAATCGATTTTTTTTATTACATTTTTTTGAAGTGTAAGTATCTGAGAATATGTCGTGAGAATTTCAAGTCGATCCGAACAAAATTGACTGAGATATGAGCGTTGAAAGAGAAGAATCCGCGTTGAAAGAGCGTTGAAAGAGAAACTTTAAACGCGTTTTTCTCAAAATGGCATTTCTGAAGTCGGTGACCAAGATTACTCGAACACTAATGAACCGATCTTCTTGAAATTTTGCAGGCTTATTTAATACATAAAAATGTAGTCTTTAATGGTTCGGTTTTTTTTCGTTAATATCGAAACATTAACTTTGAATGTCCGCCATTTTGTGAAAAATGAATATTTTTTAAAATCCTTCGATTAAAGACTAGTTTATACTTATATTTGACTAAATCCATCCGCATTTTTTTCTTCGGATGATCCACTTCGCCGCAATGTTGGTCACCGCAAACGGTGGATATAAAAACATTTTTTCATTGACGGCCATTTGCCACTAAACAATGCAATATTTTTCAATAAAAAAATTACTGAAAGTTCTTCAAGATGTGTTCTTTAAGATGGTATATTGATCGATTAAAAAAGTTTAGTAGTTTTCTTTAAAAAAATTCATGAAAAAGGCCTTTTTTTGCGCTACAAGTGGGGGTAACGCCTTAAAAAATCGATCTTCAATTTTGTTCGTCCACTTTTCACCCATGAATTTTAGGCTTTATAATTGTTGAATTAACCTCGCGTAAGCTTTAGCCGGCTAGTGAATATTTGGTGGTCGCTCAAGGTTTTCGAAAATCAGAATTTCCGCCAAAACATTAATCTCGTGTGCACTATAATTCTTCGTAGCATAAAAACAAAATAAACAGCGAAGTGTTACATTTTTTGAATAATTTATTATAATAATTTGTAACGGACACGAATTAGACGATATGTGTTGGTATGTATTATTGTATTCTGGGCTCATGGTTATGTTTAAGATTTTTTTTCTGTATAAAACTGAATTTGATCGAACAACCAGGATATACATTTTAAAGTATGACATTTTATGTACATTGTGTGAAAATTGGGTTAAAAAATTTCAAACGGTAAAAAAGTAATGGTTGTTTTCCTGGGACGTGTTTTTGTTGACAGCGTTTGCGGTACCAGAGGTGCCTCTGCGATTTTTTATCTGAAAAAAAAATATATTTGGTACTTAAAGTAGATAGATCAAACTAGTTAGTAGAGCGGGAATTAAAATTTTTAATTTTTTCGGGTCATGGCAGTCACTGGAATAAAACAGGCGATTTTTCGCCTGAAAATTGTTCAGTAATTGTGATGAAAAAAAACAACTATGGCAGTTATCGATAAAACGGCTCGATAAGTATTAGATTATTGTGTGAAGTATAACTGTGCAAAACTTGATCCCGATCGGTCCAGTAGTTCCGGAGATATTTCTGGTACCGATTTTGAAAACACTGTTTCGAGTAAAACGCGTTTAAGGTAGTACCTCCACAGAAGAGTTGAATTAAGAAATGGTTGAAATTTGACATATACGTTATTTAATACATTATCCAAACATCTGTGCAATTTGAATAAGTTTGACCAACCCAAACCTGAGATATTAACACTTAAAGTTGGCTTGGTTTACACGTAATAAATGCGTTATGATTGGCAAACAGAGTATCATTAATTCTACCGTCAAAACTAAAATTAAGAAATTGATAAAAAACGAGGATAAGCTACAGTAAGATATCACGAATAATGTGGAAAAAAATGAGAATGATTCACCATCTAGTTTCCAAGATATAACCATGAGAAGCCTTCACAATTTTGGTGCAAAGCCTGGCAAAGCCTGAAAAAAAAACAATTGGGGCAAAGCCTGGACAGTCCCGGCAAAAAGTGTACTGGCAATGGTTGATCAAAAACACACTACAAAATATATTTTACGGCAATAAATGATATCCATCGTATTATCTACTAGTACCGAGTCAATATTGCGTAGTTTTTAATTTTATTCATTACTAATTAAACCAATTATCAATCTTTTAAACATGAACATGGTATGTAAACTTTTGGTTGAGATTTTCGCAGAGGAACTACCCTAAAGTTTTGAGTACCTGCGCCGCAATCGTTAGTCGTTGCTCATTCGGTCAGTTACAAAACGCTACAACTTCGTCATTGGTGCGAATTTCCTTATAAAATTTTCAGGGTAGACACTCAAAGGTTAATACTTTCGAATGAGCACCTTTTGAAAAATCAATCTTTTTTACCTACCCAGGTGTATGTAAGCACTTACGTGGTCGCTCGTCACAGATTACAGATACGTTTGGTGCGCAGTTTGACTGACGAGACCAACTGTGGGACGCGCTACGATGCGCGGAAAACTGTTTCTAAAGAAAAAAAGGATCAAATGTTCTGTAAACTTTACAAAGCGTCGAATTTATGAGTGGGAAAAGTAAACAAAAAGTGGCGAAAATTGGAACTTTCGAAGTTCTTGAGCGACCACTAAATATTCATTGGCCGGCTGGAGCTTTTGCATGGTTAATTTTAAAATTATAACGCGTAAAACTCATGGGTGAGAAGAGGACGAAAAACTAATAATTCGATTTTTTAATGAATATTCAATTTTTGGGAGGCTTGAGCGACCTCTAAATTTTTTTGACTGCTCGCAACTTTCGCGACTATTTTTATTTTTTTTTTTCAAAACGATAATTGGATGGTGAGAAAAGTAGCGCTCAAATTTGTACGATCCTGATGTGCACGTATTTTTTTGTTTTTTTATAGATACTAAAGGGTGTCTCAAAATGACCTGACATTTTAAGTTATCAATAAAACGTATTATTTATTTGAAAAGTAGGCATATTTGAATTTTAATATAAGGTACAAATATGGAGATTATGTGTGGAGCGCACATGTCAATGTAATATGTTATTCTGTTTCAATTGTATCTTTTAAGCATGCATATGCAGATCTTCGTCAACACTCGCACTCATAGGTCAGTAAAAGAGACGAAAACCCAGCACTTTTTAGCGTAGAATATAAATTTTCGACTGAAGGTACACGGTTGCACACTAAAAGTAACCCCAACAAAATGTTGCCCCTCAACTCGCCCCCACCCTAAGAAATAGGGGTTGACAACTTGAAAATCGCCGTATCTGGATAATTAATAGCCCGATCAAAAAAGGTTCCAAACAAAAGTTGTTCGGAATAATAAAATTCGTATGAAGTTATCCGACGTTCAAACCCCTGTCTTTGAAAATAATTTCGTCTCTTTTACTGAACAATGAGTGCGAGTGGCGACGAAAGTCCTTCTACCTCGATGCGCCATCGTACTCAGCAATTGCAATTGCTGAGTACGATGGCGCATCGAGGTAGAAGGACTTTCGTCGCCACTCGCACTCATTGTTCAGTAAAAGAGACGAAATTATTTTCAAAGACAGGGGTTTGAACGTCGGATAACTTCATACGAATTTTATTATTCCGAACAACTTTTGTTTGGAACCTTTTTTGATCGGGCTATTAATTATCCAGATACGGCGATTTGCAATTGCTGAGTACGATGGCGCATCGAGGTAGAAGGACTTTCGTCGCCACTCGCACTCATTGTTCAGTAAAAGAGACGAAATTATTTTCAAAGACAGGGGTTTGAACGTCGGATAACTTCATACGAATTTTATTATTCCGAACAACTTTTGTTTGGAACCTTTTTTGATCGGGCTATTAATTATCCAGATACGGCGATTTTCAAGTTGTCAACCCCTATTTCTTAGGGTGGGGGCGAGTTGAGGGGCAACATTTTGTTGGGGTTACTTTTAGTGTGCAACCGTGTACCTTCAGTCGAAAATTTATATTCTACGCTAAAAAGTGCTGGGTTTTCGTCTCTTTTACTGACCTATGAGTGCGAGTGTTGACGAAGATCTGCATATGCATGCTTAAAAGATACAATTGAAACAGAATAACATATTACATTGACATGTGCGCTCCACACATAATCTCCATATTTGTACCTTATATTAAAATTCAAATATGCCTACTTTTCAAATAAATAATACGTTTTATTGATAACTTAAAATGTCAGGTCATTTTGAGACACCCTTTAGTATCTATAAAAAAACAAAAAAATACGTGCACATCAGGATCGTACAAATTTGAGCGCTACTTTTCTCACCATCCAATTATCGTTTTGAAAAAAAAAAATAAAAATAGTCGCGAAAGTTGCGAGCAGTCAAAAAAATTTAGAGGTCGCTCAAGCCTCCCAAAAATTGAATATTCATTAAAAAATCGAATTATTAGTTTTTCGTCCTCTTCTCACCCATGAGTTTTACGCGTTATAATTTTAAAATTAACCATGCAAAAGCTCCAGCCGGCCAATGAATATTTAGTGGTCGCTCAAGAACTTCGAAAGTTCCAATTTTCGCCACTTTTTGTTTACTTTTCCCACTCATAAATTCGACGCTTTGTAAAGTTTACAGAACATTTGATCCTTTTTTTCTTTAGAAACAGTTTTCCGCGCATCGTAGCGCGTCCCACAGTTGGTCTCGTCAGTCAAACTGCGCACCAAACGTATCTGTAATCTGTGACGAGCGACCACGTAAGTGCTTACATACACCTGGGTAGGTAAAAAAGATTGATTTTTCAAAAGGTGCTCATTCGAAAGTATTAACCTTTGAGTGTCTACCCTGAAAATTTTATAAGGAAATTCGCACCAATGACGAAGTTGTAGCGTTTTGTAACTGACCGAATGAGCAACGACCAACGATTGCGGCGCAGGTACTCAAAACTTTAGGGTAGTTCCTCTGCGAAAATCTCAACCAAAAGTTTACATACCATGTTCATGTTTAAAAGATTGATAATTGGTTTAATTAGTAATGAATAAAATTAAAAACTACGCAATATTGACTCGGTACTAGTAGATAATACGATGGATATCATTTATTGCCGTAAAATATATTTTGTAGTGTGTTTTTGATCAACCATTGCCAGTACACTTTTTGCCGGGACTGTCCAGGCTTTGCCCCAATTGTTTTTTTTTTCAGGCTTTGCCAGGCTTTGCACCAAAATTGTGAAGGCTTCTCATGGTTATATCTTGGAAACTAGATGGTGAATCATTCTCATTTTTTTCCACATTATTCGTGATATCTTACTGTAGCTTATCCTCGTTTTTTATCAATTTCTTAATTTTAGTTTTGACGGTAGAATTAATGATACTCTGTTTGCCAATCATAACGCATTTATTACGTGTAAACCAAGCCAACTTTAAGTGTTAATATCTCAGGTTTGGGTTGGTCAAACTTATTCAAATTGCACAGATGTTTGGATAATGTATTAAATAACGTATATGTCAAATTTCAACCATTTCTTAATTCAACTCTTCTGTGGAGGTACTACCTTAAACGCGTTTTACTCGAAACAGTGTTTTCAAAATCGGTACCAGAAATATCTCCGGAACTACTGGACCGATTGGGATCAAGTTTTGCACAGTTATACTTCACACAATAATCTAATACTTATCGAGCCGTTTTATCGATAACTGCCATAGTTGTTTTTTTTCATCATAATTACTGAACAATTTTCAGGCGAAAAATCGCCTGTTTTATTCCAGTGACTGCCATGAACCGAAAAAAAAATTAAAAATTTTAATTCCAGCTCTACTAACTAGTTTGATCTATCTACTTTAAGTATCTTCATCCAATAAGGCTTGCAATTCGTTGTCTGCGAACTTATAAGGCTTGCAATTCGTTGTCTGCGAACTTTTTCGGTGGTTTCCCACGCTCTTCGTTTTTCACGTCACAGTCACCACTTTTGAAATTTTTGAACCACTCGAAACACTGTGTTTTACCAAGAGCATGTTCACCGTAAGCTTCGACAAGCATTAGATGCGATTCTGCAGCAGTGTTCTTCAAATGATAACAGAAAACCAATGCTGTCCGCAATTCGTAGTTCGTAGGCACAAAACTCGACTTAAGGTTATAGAAAAATATACCGGTGTAGGGAACTTGGGTTGTTGTGTGTTGAAAATCTTCGTCAGCCGTTAGAAGGAGATGATGGCGCTGCAGAAGCGGTCTTACGGTCCCTAAACTGATGGCTAGCACCATCTATAGGGAAATTCCGGTTTCATACTTCTACACCTGGTACACATTTATTTATATTTATATATGTAGTCGTTTAAATAAAATGGTCAGCTAAAATGTTCTTTTTTCGAAGAGTTATTGCAGTAGAGCAATGTGTGCAAGTGCTCCTTATCCACAGTATATATATATATATATATATATATATATATATATATATATATATATATACAGTGGATAAGAAGCACACATTGCTCTACTGAAATAACTCTTCGAAAAAAGAAGAATATTTTAGCTGACCATTATATACATATATATATATAGAGAGAGAGAGAGAGAGAGAGAGAGAGAGAGAGGCCTGGAAGGCTGCTACCCCTACATAAGTTTCTTGTCTCTCCTGCATTGCGAGATTCCAACATCATACGTTGTCTTGCACGTGTCGATCTTCCAATTTTCTACTCTTTCTTCTTCTCCTTAATGCAAAGATTTTTCCTACATATCGGCATACCGTCATAACGAGCCCTGACATACGTGCTTCGCGAATGTCAGATTCAACATTATTCTATGTTTTACGAATCGGCACATAATTTTTAGTTTGCAATTTTTTTCCATTTCGAACTTTTGTGCGCATTTGAAAAATCAATAACTATTAACTTCGCTCTATTGAGATTATCGGAATATTCAATATCTCGATGTGAGGACCTTTGAGCATTCGGACCTGGTAGATAAGGGGCGTCCATTAATTACGTGAGACGTTTAGGGGAGGGGGGAGGGGCTCGAGCGAAATCTCACCCAAACTCACGTGGGGGAGGGGGGGGGGGGGCTTCGGCAAATTTCACGTAATTTTAGTAATTTTAGTAATCACGTAATTTTTATCACGTAGGGAGAGTCTCCCTACTACTTTACATGGTGGAGTAAATGGCACTACAACCGCAGTTACTTCTACTACAATTTATTTTCCGTGAACGTATGCATTTTGAAAAATCTCACGTGAGATTGGGGGAGGGGGGAGGGGGTCAATCAAAATCTCACGACATCTCACCAGGGGGAGAGGGGGGGGGGGGTCGAAAAATCGCCAAAATCACGTCACGCAATTAATGAATTGAACGGATTAATTGCCCGAAATATAGTAATCATATGGATATACGTACATCATCTCATTTCAACAAAATCAAATTATATATATATATATATATATATATATATATATATATATATAATACCATTTTTAAATAATTAAAGTGATGTATATTGTACCTTTCTTTATCACTGTGGCTCCAAACGATCCAGCGTCGCCAACATTTTTTGCGACTTTTTCTCTTCACGATTTTTTTTTTTGCATGTTGCCATCTGATTTTTGATACAATAATTTGTTGTACATATTGATAAAAAACAAAAAACATGTTGCCTATCCATGACTATGCATGCATATATGGCGAGCGAGGTCGATCGGAAATTCAGTTGGAATACAGCCGCGTTGATTCGATATGTTTTTTTTTTTCGCCCCGAGTAGAGCGTACGCGTCTCATCCAGCGAGAAAATCGGTATACGCTTGAGTCGTTCAATGCGGTTTCATAGAGACACACTCGTGTACATAGAGCCGCACACATCTCAGCTGTTTTTACGACTCTTTGAGTCGCAGGCGTCGCACCGGAATGCGCTAATGAGGACTTGGCTACCGTCGCTATAGTTCCAGCCCCGGTATATACGGAGTGTTCTGCACCCCTCACAGCAGGGAAACGAGAAAAGCCTCACCGCGAGTTCTCCCGCCGCCCTTCCGCTCTCTCTCTCTCTCTCTCTCTCTCTCTCTCTCTCTCTCTCTCTCTCTCTCTCTCTCTCTCTCTCTCTCTCTCTCTCTCTCTCTCTCTCTCTCTCTCTCTCTCTCTCTCTCTCTCTCTCTCTCTCTCTCTCTCTCTCTCTCTCTCTCCCCCCTCGCCCCCCCCCCTCGCTCTCTCTTTCTTCAACTCTCGTCCCGTCGCAGATCCTTTTCCCTCAGCATCCCCTACCACCATTTTTGCATCCACCCTCGAAGACTATCTGTCACAAGAGCCTCGTGACATTGTCCAACGTGGTGCGATGCTAGCAGAATAAATAGATCGTCGCGCCCGATTCATCGTCTCCTCGTGTCTTCAACGAAATGAGACAAGATTCGGGAAAAATAAATCAAATCCAACGGAGTTCGAGCACGTCCGAGAAAATCGAGAGGATCGCGAGAGCACGGAAATGTTTGTATGTATCATAAGGATTGTAAAAATGACAATAGCAATAACAATAATGATTATTAGTATTTAACAAATATCATTAATTATAATCGTAATTATTGCACATTATAATTCTTATAATAATAATGACCATTTATTATTATAATTATTTAGTGTTATTAATAATAATAATTTGTATTATTTTTATTGTTATTGGCATCAATAATTATTATTATTTTTTTTAATCATTATTAGTGTTGTTGTTATTAATAATTGTTGAATATTAATTATTTAATTAAATTTCCCAGCGCAAATGCGTAGACCCTCTGCCAACAATGGAGTTAAAGATTGTGTCGTTGTTGTTTTTCAACTTCTCATTTTTATTATTATTCAAAATCATATATTGCAGATTCAGGCTGTAGGGATCCTAAAAATGTTTTCGTGATTTTCGTAGCGCAAATATGCCAATGGATATTGGGCATATTAAAAAAAGATACCCATTTTCGTTGCGTTTCAACGTTGGAAACTTCAATGACATGGCCAACAATTTGTGAGACATCGCCGAAGGTCTATTAATTTCTAGTAAATCACCCGGTATATATAAATAATTATCGACTGGCCTTTTTTTCAGTGCACATGCAAACTCGTAATCATCGTCCTGTTTATATTATTATTATTATTCTTTTCATTATTATCATCATCATCATCATGACCACCATGATCGTCGTCATCATTATTAGTGCTATTATTATTCTGATCATTCATTACTATTTTATTTATATATTATTTTATTTGTTTATTATTCATACATTATTTATTTTTGTAAATTGTTATTATCATTATCATAGTCGTCGTCGCAGTTCTACTATTATTGTTAATGTTTTATCGTCGATCAACCCCCCAGAATCCATTATTTTGAAAGAAGTATTTTTTTATAGCTGCAAACGAACGAAAGTAAAAGACCCGAGGATGCAGTTGCATGCTCGCCGCATACCCAATTTATAATTATTGCACAGTATGTGAGCCGTGAGATTAGCCGGTATATATAGACGAGGTATTCGACTCTCCCTTGTGTAGCCTACTCAAGCGCAATTATCCGAATAATGACACGTGGAGAGAAGTTTTTTTTTTTTATCGCCAGACGAGAAGGAAACGCGCTCAAGAATATTACGCTACGTAATTTCGCTATTACGTATATTTTACATACGCGCATGATGCGCACGGGCAGGTAATTTCGAGTGTGCCCCGAAAAATCCTTCGATATTGTTGCGTAAGATTATGCGCGGTGAAGATATGTGCAAGACGGGTGAAATCCCAAAATATTCGTAACTGACGGTAATTATTTACGAGGGCGAAGGCAACGATCGGTAGTGTATGATGATCGGGTAACGCGTAACGATCTTCGTAAGCATTGGTACATCTGCGACGACGAATATATGTGAATATATTTGGCCGAGTGTATCGGTTTTCCGCAGTTGCCCTGTGCCCTAGTGCCAATGCGATACTCGGAAGGCTACGAAAGGCCGTTGGAAATTGCAATGAAAAAAAGAGACACTATGTGAACCGCCGCTGCCCAGGTAGGGAATCAAAAGGCTGACGATGGAAACAAACTTGTGTGAGCCTTGTTTCACCGAGCCTGAGTGAGACAGACCTGGGCCAGGTTTGATTGCATCGTTTGGAGCAGCCTGGAACCAAGACTGGCTGCTTAGCCTAAACTCAGGGTTATTTCAAGCTTTATTCAGCCAGTGAATTTTAAGGCTAAAAAATCAAGGCTGGATGCAGGCTTGTTTCAGGTTGTGATAAAATAAAATAAATTTTAAATAATATTTTTTCTGTACTTTCATGAAAAAAAAAATTAGCAATAAATTTGTCGGGTGCGAAGGCACGAAAAACGAAAGCGAAGGAGGCAGCTCAGAACATTTAAACATATTCTCTTATCGATATTTATGAGGTACACAAAAAAGTTTTTTTCTCGTCACATACACATTTCGTATATACTCACTCTCTGGGGTTTGCGTACACTCTGTGTATTACGTGTCCCATAAACAATAAATAAAATAAAGTATTGTGTTTAAAATATTCTATATATATATATTATAACAAATAATATAATGAATAATAAATATATATAATAAATAAAATGAATTCTTTACAAATTTATTAAATTTATCCCAATGTAGAATATAGAAAACTAAAAAACAGGCCTCATATAGCCTCGAGAAGAGTTTGGGATAAGCCTGGTCATAAATGCTCGTGAAGGCTCCATTAAGGCTCGTTTTGAACCTTGTTGTTTCGTCGTTTCAGGCTTAGTACAGGTTTTTCTACCAGCCTTTGGTCAAGCCTGTGTGCAACAGCCTGAAACCGCGTTATCATTCAGGGGTTCAGCTAGGCCTGAAATCAGGCTGGTGCTCAGCCTGAATAAAAAAATGTGAGCCTTGTTTCAGAGCTTGGCGAGCCCTTTTTTCATCGTCAATTCCTACCTGAGTGTTCCAACAGTTGAAACATAGTAGAAATATTCATAATTTTGCTATTTTCTATTTGACGAGAAATGCTATTGAAAAATTCGAAAAAAACTACTTTGTTAAACCAAACTTAACAAAAATTGTGCGAAACTTTTGATTTATTTTTATAAATAGGTGTAATTTTCTTAAATTTGCACTTTTTTCATCTTGATTACAGTCAAGTAGAAACTATGCATGTTCCAAGTGAAAATTTTAAATTTGTTTGCAAATCAAAGTCTACGGGAAGCTAGATTGCACGCCGATTCGCAACTCCCGCGGCAACTTTGCTGTAACGCTCTGCCACAGCTCCGTAATTTTGTTAATAAATGCATTTTAAAAACTTGTTTTGTATACTTAAGCCGTTACCCCCACTTGTAGCGCAAAAAAGGCCTTTTTCATGAATTTTTTAAAAGAAAACTACAAAACTTTTTTAATCGATCAATATACCATCTTAAAGAACACATCTTGAAGAACTTTCACTAATTTTTTTATTGAAAAATATTACATTGTTTAGTGGCAAATGGCCGTCAATGAAATAATGTTTTTATATGCACGGTTTGCGGTGACCAACATTGCGACGAAGTGGATCATCTGGGAAAAAAATGCGGATGGATTTAGTCAAATATAAGTATAAACTAGTCTTTAATCGAAGGATTTTAAAAAACATTCATTTTTCACAAAATGGCGGACAGTCAAAGTTAATGGTTCGATTTTAACGAAAAAAACGGCCGTTTTTTGGCTATAAAACGGACATTTTTTTTTCGAAAAAAAAATCGAACGATTAAAGACTACATTTTTATGTATTAAATAAGCCTGCAAAATTTCAAGAAGATCGGTTCATTAGTGTTCGAGTAATCTTGGTCACCGACTTCAGAAATGCCATTTTGAGAAAAACGCGTTTAAAGTTTCAATTTCAGTTTACACGAAGAAAATATTTGTTTTTTGTAAACTTACATAGACTCATATTCCGGGCCCGTTGTTATAAATTCCAGTCTATTATATGAACGTTGTGAATGCCAGGTATACGACCCTTTTCATCGAACAATGCATTGAAGGTCGGAGGGAGGGTCGAGCGCGCCAGACGGCAGACTAGCCGGTCGTTTACACAACGGATTCTTCTCTTTCAACGCCCATATCTCAGACAATTTTGTTCGGATCGACTTGAAATTTTCAGGACATATTCTCAGATACTTATACTTCAAAAAAATGCAATCAAAAATTTTTTTTTTCAAAATCGCAAGTGCGGGTAACCCCTTAAATATACTATTAAAGTATGGCTACAATTTGATAAATGTAGAATAATTATTTCTTAGTTTGAAAAATCCCTCAATATTGCTTAATTATTTCCCGTCTAAATGTATATCCCGCCTCAAGACGGCTCTGGACGCAACGGAAGTTAGGCTAGATTAACGAAGTGCGGGTAGGGTGCGATAGGAAAGGCTTCCATAGGGCAGGATAATACGTAAAAACCTGCAAGAATATATGTTGGAACTCGAGAAATGAAAAATAAAGGAAATAGGTACTATGAAGCTGAACCGAACGAGGCGAATTAATGGAAGACTCCAAGAAAGAACGAGGGGAAGGTCAATGTGACTGTGCCTACAAAGATTCGTCTCTTCCTTCCTCTTTCTCTTGTGTCTTAGCGTGTGGTGACATCGTTACGAAACTGTCAACCAGCCAGGTGGTGTTTTTCTCCTTTGATCTTGACTGCTAGATAACTAGATTTCCATCAAGCTAAGATCGTATGACACCTGTGGACCCGACTCTCGAACTACCAGGATCATGTGTGTCCACGTTAAGAAAACAGGACTTCGTAGATGGAGTGGAAAATTTTGGGGTTAGATCAATCTTGTTCCATTTCTGGGTACGTAGGAATCGTAGCATATTTATGATATATCTATATACACGTATATACGAGCGTAAGGAATATCAATGCATCTCTCCCTCTCTGTCTCCCTCTACAACATTGTATCCCTTCTTGGCAAAGTCTCGTCGGCAGCGGTGCCGAACGCACATCCGGCGCCACGTTACCTCGATCCACCTGCTACCTACTCGAGAGCCGCTTGTGCATCCAACACGGCCAACCGTTGCGTGTAATATGCACCGAACGTAACAGTGCACATGTGCAATACGCGATTCTTCAAACGTTACGAGGGGCAACCTTTCGACCACTTTGAAGTAACGTCTTTGGTTGATTGGGAGCAGTCAGTCAGAATCAGTTACGGCGAGAATGACAAGACGGTAGCAAAGATTGATACGACTGGTTGTACATGTAGTGTCTACCAGGCTGGGTAGTATCTTACACCATGTCGCTCAAGGAAAGACCGCACAGTGTGGTGAAAATTATGAACAGTAGGATAACAGGTTGGTGGACTGAACATTGGGAGTTGTTAATCATCTATGTGGTAACTGCAATAGTGTAAATGTAATATCCAAAAGACTTTGGTGATAGTGCCTAATGCGGAGAATGCTAGAATGTGAGTTCCATGAAGTATGCATTGGATGTCGTTGACTCACCTATGTGCGGACTGCAACAATGTTGATGCAGCGCACAGAAGGACTAGCCTATTTCCATAAGAGTAGTGGAAAATCCATTGAATCCATTCCGCATTGCGTTGAATCAACCACCTACTTCTAGTTGGAAGGCATGCAGATTTTGGTCCGTTTAGAGCCAAATCAGGCCTACGCTTAGCGAACAGGAACCTTAACTGAGTTACTGCAATTGGACTCAAGTCCAATGTGAGGTTCATGCAATGGGGGTCGTTGACTCAGCTATGTGCTGACTGCAACAATGTTGATACGGAGAAAGAAGGACTGGCCTATTTCCATAAGAATAGTAGAAAATCCATTGAATCCATTCCGCATTACGTTGGACCAACCACCTACTTCTAGTTGGATGACATGCAGATTTCGGTCTGTTTAGAGCCAAAACAGGTCCACGTTTAGCGAACAGGAACCGTAACTGCATTACTGCAATTGGACTCAAGTCCAATGTGAGTTTCATGCAATGGGGGTCGTTGACTCACCTATGTGCTGACTGCAAAAATGTTGATACGGAGAAAGAAGGACTGGCCTATTTCCATAAGAGTAGTGGAAAATACATTGAATCCATTTCGCATTACGTTGGACCAACCACCTACTTCTACTTGGATGACATGCAGATTTTGGTCCGTTTAGAGCCAAAACAGGTCTACGTTTAGCGAACAGGAACTGTAACTGAATTACTGCAATTGGACTCAAGTCCAATGTGAGTTTCATGCAATGGGGGTCGTTGACTCACCTATGTGCTGACTGCAACAATGTTGATGCAGTGCACAGTAGGACTGGCCTATTTTGGAGAAAGTAGTGAAAAATCCATTGGGTATATTCCGCATGGGGTTGAATCAACCATACCCACTTCCAGTTGGAAGACATGCAGATTTCGGTCCGTTTAGAGCCAAAGCAGGTCTACGCTTAGCGAACAGGAACCTCAACTGCGTCACTGCAATTGGTTACAAGTCCGAAAATTCGAACAGCAAAACCACATTGTTGGTTGCAGTGGTGAAAAATGCATACTGGGCAAAAATCCCTTGGTTACCAGGCAAGTAGACTACAATGTGGCAAGTACGCGTTCTTTTGGGTGCACGCTGCACGCTTTTCTCCCTACGATCCCCGAGTTGGTTGAAATTCTATCAGGTGGTAAACTCGTGTATCTGGAGTTTGGAGTCTGCAAGTGCCCTGCTTTCTTGTGTGCATGGGAGTCGGATAAACGGGATTGGCCAAGTGATAGCTCGAGAACTTGGCCTATGATGGCTCACCATCGTTCCTTCAACTTCGCGACCCTTTTTATCCGCTGCTGCGAGTCTATTGCCTTTTTTCACGGTCATCCATCTTTGGACCAGTCGAAACCATAGCATGCGCGCTCACCGTGGATCTTCGTCGTGCCCATTGTTTCTGAACTAGTAAATCAGCGCTTTGGATCTCCGGGTAGTCAGCGTAAAGATGACAAAACCGCGAGCTCAGACACAAGGAATTTACAATAAGTAGATGCTTGACAAAAGCCTGGCTGGCCAATTAAACTTGGCGAATCTCTGTGAAATTACTGAAAAGTTCCAATGGACGTCATTCCTGGGCTACATATATCTCCCTTGCTATCCAATAATTCTTGTCATTCGTGTTCCAAGAACGCGATGGATCTGCAGATATCTCTTGGAGTTCTTTGAGCTTATTGTCTCTCCGGGCCGATTGGCTCAGCGCCACCATACCACAGAGGGCCACTCGACACTATTTCCCTCTCGTGATCGATGTTAGCTTTATAAATCAATGCGCGCGTGTTCCCGCATGACAATTGCACAGTTATATGAAACTTGGCGCGAAAACCGCGCCCACCGCACGCCCAAATGTCAATTATTTATCGCACTTTCAAAAATCATTGCTATACTGACATTATCAAGCTTTTGGATAATTCGAACCATTTAAACGAGCCACCCCAATCTCGAATCAAAATTCATCTACTTACTCGAACACAAATCAACATTCCACGAGATTTCGGACATTTTGGTCGGAATCAAACAAAGAACAGGCATCTCAAACGCGTCAAAGGACATTGGAACAGGGACATTATACAGGGCTTCTGGTCACGATCCCGTAAAAGAGTTGTAGGACATGTTTTCTGCTATCAAATAACTGAGTAATGTTTTATGCAAAAGTTAACTTCGAGATATTATTATTTTTATTATTTCTTTTTAGAGTGAGGGGTTGGCAACTTTAAACATTGAATTTAAAACAAAACTGTTGTGTGAAATCAAACTTTTTTATTATTTGGAGTTTGAGGACACTTTAACGAAGGATCATCAACAATGAAATAAGAATAATTATTAGGTTTGCAGAGTTTTGGAGCCCTAATTCAAAAGTGTTTGCAGATTATTCTTATTGTTGTTTATTGTTGATAATTCTTTGTTATCGTGTCCTCAAACTAAGAATAATAAATAAGGTTGATTCCATACGACGGTTTTTGTAAATTGATTTTTTAATTTGCCTACCTTTCACTTTAAGAAAAATAATAAAAATAATAATATCTCGAAAATGATTCACGTTTGCATAGAGCATTACTGGGTTATTTGATAGCGGAAAACATGTTTTACAATCCTTTTGCGGGATCGTGACCAATAACCAGTAGCCCTGTATATCTATATATATCTATATATATATATATATATATATATATATATATATATATATATATATATATATATATCTATATATATAAAGGGTGTTAGGAAGGTTAATGCAAAGCCTTAAGGGGGTGATAGGTCCAAAGTCTAAGGATTTCGAGTTATCATGGTAAGTATGATTCTTGGAAAATTTCCCAAAATTGAGTACTAACTCGTTTACCTCTTATGTTAATGCTATTTTTTAGAAAATAGCATTAACATTAGAGGTATTTTAAAAAATAGCATTAACATAAGAGGTATTTAAAAAAAATAGCATTAATAACTCGAAATCCTTAGACGTTGGACTAAGGTAACCTAGGTTACATATGTTCCTAACAAAGTGACTTATCACCCCCTTAAGGCTTTGCATCGACCTTTCTAACACCCTGTATATATCCAATATTGCATAATATTGAACGCAACGAAAATTCTTTTCGTTTTTTAAATTTCTTTAATTTCTATTATTATCTGAAAACTTGTTCTGCAGTTTTACGTACACACGTAAGAACCCTCAAAAATGTTTAAGGGGTTACCCCCACTTGCGATTTTGAAAAAATCGATTTTTTTTTATTGCATTTTTTGAAGTATAAGTATCTGAGAATATGTCCTGAAAATTTCAAGTCGATCCAAACAAAATTGACTGAGATATGAGCATTGAAAGAGAAGAATCCGCGTTGAAAGAGCGTTGAAAGAGAAACTTTAAAAGCGTTTATCTCAAAATGGCATTTCTGAAGTCGGTGACCAAGATTACTCGAACACTAATGAACCGATCTTCTTAAACTTTTGCAGGCTTATTTAATACATAAAAATGTAGTCTTTGATCGTTCGATTTTTTTTTCGAAAAAAATGGCCGTTTTATAGCCAAAAAACGGCCGTTTTTTTTTTCGTTAAAATCGAACCATTAACTTTGACTGTCCGCCATTTTGTGAAAAATGAATATTTTTTAAAATCCTTCGATTAAAGACTAGTTTATACTTATATTTGACTAAATCCATCCGCATTTTTTTTTTTCAGATGATCCACTTCGCCGCAATGTTGGTCACGGCAAACCGTGTATATACAAACATTATTTCATTGACGGCCATTTGCCACTAAACAATGTAATATTTTTCAATAAAAAAATTACTGAAAGTTCTTCAAGATGTGTTCTTTAAGATGGTATATTGATCGATTAAAAAAGTTTGGTAGTTTTCTTTAAAGAAATTCATGAAAAAGGCCTTTTTTGCGCTACAAGTGGGGGTAACGCCTTAAGTGATTGTCGCAGCCCAAATGGGCCGAAAATATATATTTTTGTTGCATTCCAAAGATGCTAACTTCAATACCAATATGACGAGAAAGTTTATAATTATTATAAAAATGTTGTATATAAGTTTAGTTTTTTTTAATATGTATTTTCTTTGATTTTCTTGATATGATTAAAGCCCGATATGATTAAAGTCTTTGTAAGCCTTTTCAGGTTACATTAACCATTTTTTTTAAATTTTCTTGCACTCTATCGGTGCATAGTACCTTATCGTTACATCGTTGGAATTCTTCAAAACATTATTTATACATTTAAATCGACATACATCTATCGAAGCCTTGTTGTTTACAAATCCAATCCAAATCATGACAAATTTCGTACAAAATTTGTTCAAAAAATGTATTTTGTGAATCTTTTACTCAATTGTGTATTTATTTACTCTCGATGAAACACTTCGTTTTTCTCATCCGCTAAAATGTACGTGGCACATTCAAAGAGGAGCCGACGTGGCTGCGCCGGTGGGAAAATATTCGCTGCTCAGCCACCTTCGCGCACACGCACCGTGCACATACACACATCGGTTCGAGAGTTCCCGTGGATGCGATCGAGCTTCGCAGTGCACGCGGGCGCACACATACATACGTCGAAAAATGAGTTTTGTGTGTCGGGGATTTTCGCAAGATTATGTTCGTTCCGTAACGACGTATTCGTAGGCGTATCTATATAGTTATTGTTGCGGATCACCGTGGAGCGAGTTGGTGCGAATATGGACCACTGATCCGTTTCATGCGAGACAATGCCCGTGGATCTCCATCTTTTTAGGCCGATAATGAATAAAAATTTCATGTTAATTTCGAATAAGTATTGAAAAAAAAATCAAACGAATCTTCTCGTGGCGTGGGTGCACAAAAATGAAGAGTTACTTATCAATTACAATAGAAAACCAGTCAATTCGCCACAAAAATATTCTGAAAAATAACTTGCGCACGAAATTTAAAACAGTAACAAAACGGAAAATTTATCGTGCTGAAAATTTAAATTTAATTCAGAAATAAATTATTTGAAAAACATGAAAATAACTTTCAAATTAATCTTTTTTTAAATGTAGAATTAATTTAGAAATACATTATTTGAGAAATCTTCATGAAAAATTATTAAGAAAAATGAATAAATCATTCTTTGAATCGAGGATTAAGTTAAAAAGTTTATATGTAAAACAAATAGTTTAAAAAAAAACAATTTTTCATTTCATGTACTAAGAAGTAGAACATAATTATTTTTACTAAGTCACCTACATATGACTATAAATAAAAGCTTGAGATGCTCAAATTTTGGAATGTTTAATAAATTTGATCAATACAGTTTTATTAACCGTATTTAATTTGGCATAATAGTAATTAGAGAGATAATTATCATCACACGTTTTTACTCCGTTTCAGGATTTTTAATTGAGAAATCTAAGGTTGTTTTGCAATAAATTAAATTAAAGATGATATGTCCAAATTTTGAGCGCCCTTTCATCTTATTTTATTTTTTTTATCTCTCTAGTCTATTGTATCTAGTCTTATTTTATTGTATCTAGATAAATAGACTACTGTATCTAGTCCTATTTTATTTAGTTATAAGCTTTTATTTATAGTCACATATAGGTGGCTTGGTGGAAAAAAAGGATTTTCTACTTTTTAGTACATTAAGGGAGACTTTGTCCTTGAAATCGGCGGGAGATGTTAGTGGCTCAACATGAGCAGCTAGAAGAAGAGGAGGGATGCCTCTATCGGCCAGGCATTGCCGATTAGCGGTAATTATAAACACATTTGTGTAAACACATTACAAAACTTTAAACGCGTTTTTCTCGAAAACACGTTTTTAAAAATGGCTGACATTCTCCTGACCGCTGTAATTAACATATCGACCTGAAATTTGGAGACCATACTCAGAAAATATGTCTCCACGGAATGACGGATCGTTTCTTCGATAGATACATTTTTGCATTTATTATTTATCTTTTTATGCGAAAAAAACGCGAAAATTCGATTTTTTTTTAATTGCCGCCATTTTCCGAAATTTATACTAAACGAAAAACCCATCCGTCATTCTATGACCAAAGAGTCACAGATTGATAATATGCTTTGAATTTGTGTTTCAGATCAACAAAGAGGGGGCAGTGATGTCAGCCGTTTACCTCCCGCGATTTGAGGACCTGTTTTTGCGAAGCTGCGACGGCCGCCATTTTGGTTTTTCTTTTCAAAAAAAAAATTTTTTAACGTTCTGTATATCATGAATAAAAGCAAGAAAAAAACCGCACTCAAAAAGCTTTACTCGTTTCCTTTAAAAAAAATAAAATGTAAACACCTGAAATATGGCACTCCAAGGACAAAGTCTCCGTTAAATAAAAGCTTGTTTTGACATAAATATTCTTTTTGCATATAAATTATTGTCTACTTTTTAGTCTTTAATCGATTTTACTTGTTAGTTGTTACTAGTAGTTGACTAGTTTACGAGTTTGTACGTTAGGAACATGGAATGCTTGTAAAAATATGAAAGACTGTAATTGGGATTGAGTGCTGCATACAAACTTTTTACACACAAACACAGTCGGCTACGAATTAGTTTGTATGTGTCAGTGAGATTTTATATGGATGATTAAATATTGCTAATTTTACATGAAAAGTTGAAAATGTTATGTATATCTTTTTTGTAATGACTCATACATTGTTGCCTTTTGTTGTTGTTGTTTTGTTGTTGCCTTCGAGTTGCATGTTTGCAAAATTTCAGAGCTCTAAGCAGCCGAGAAGTGGGTGAAATGTAATTAATTAAATTTTAATTATATTAATGTAAATTAATGTAATTAAAATTAAATAAAAGCTTGTAAAAATCAAATATTCATTTTTACTTATTTACACCCTAAAGTATTCTTAGTATTTTTAAATATTTTACAGCGCAAAAAAAATCCTACCAACGGTGAAAATATTCGACCATTTCAGTACCGTAATTCAACAGTAGTTGAATAGCGGCATTTTATTGTACCATTAAAAAATTATTGCTCATTATTGTACTTTCTCCATCCACATACCAACATGGCCAATTTTCCCTGCACAAAATTCAACGCGATGCGCACGGACGACTGGATGCTCGAGTCCTAAAAAAAAGGCGAGTGGTCCAAATTAGCACCAACTGCCTTTTATACACGTACGTAAGTGAAAAATCGCGTTGTTGTCGGGGGAGGTCTCGCTGGTCTCACGCGTGCTGCACTTCTCGGCTTTATGCACGCGAGCTTGCCGTGTGACGCGCATTACGTACCTACGCATTACGATAACTACTGGGTTCGTGCCGGAGAGTGAGCAGAGAGGCCAAAAGAAGCCCCGCTGCTCGCGTCTCCGATATCTCACGAGCAAAAAGCAACCCTTTCATCGTCATCTCGTCAATGCACACGTCGCGCTAATCTCCCCCGATGTATAATCTGCCGCGGTGCAAAGCCTTTTTTGTTTTATTCGCCTTGCCAAAATGGCACCTTCCAATCATCGGGTACGTGCATAAAATTGAGTCTTCAATTTTTCAATCGCTTACATTTCTTTACTCTCCATTTTTCTTATCAAATTTCGATTACATTTTTATGTCGATTAAATTTCGATTAAACTTTTCTGTCAATTAATTTTCAATTAAACTTTTCTCCCAATTCATTTTCAACTAAACTTTTCTCCCAATTTATTTTCAATTAAACTTTCCTCCCAATTCATTTTCAATAAAACTATTCTCCCAATTCATTTTCAATTAAACTTTTCTCTCAATTCATTTTCAATTAAACTTTTCTCCCAATTCATTTTCAATTAAACTTTACTCCCAATTAATTTTGAATTAAACTTTTCTTTTCGTTGAATGCCGATTGAATTGTTCTGTCAATTAATATCCATTCGATTAAACATCGCTGTAACAAAACGACGTGGCTTTAATGTGGAAAAAAGTTTGCATCAGAATTTGTATCAGCCTGTAGAAAGGAAACTGTGTGGTCAAGAAATACAGATATACAATAGCGTATTCTGTGCATGCAGAAGATCATTCGTACAAGGAGCTGCAACGTTACGTGCACACGTACACACGTAGTTTAGGTGCGGAAATCTCGTCGAGCTCTTCTTCTCGCCACCTGTTTCGCGCTCTCGTGTGTATTTCGAAAATTGTTCGACGTCACGAAGCGCCACGGTAAAGAGTGCTCTCGCCATTGGGATTCGTGTCAAGGAACACGCCATCGACGAGCACCTCGTCAAAGCATTCTTCCTGTGCGAACACACAGTGGGCTAAACCGAAAGCATTCCGTGCGAATTTTGAATCTCCTCGTTTTTTTTTTTCGTTCTGAATTCGGATGAATTTTCAAAAAATCGGATTTTGTCTATTGATGCGGGACTGATAATTCTGGAAGATGAAAATTAATATCCGGCGATCGATAATTTTGAGAAAGTTTACTACACAGTATCTATTTAAGGGGCTATACCAGTGTGACACTTTCAAAAAATCGATTTTGTTTGCCTTTTTTGACAGTTTATACTTTTAAGAATATGAAATGAGATTTTTATACTTTCAAGAATATGAAATGAGATTTTTCAAATTTGCTGACCTTGTAACTCAAAGAGCAATTATCCGATTGACTTGAAATTTGAACCGGATACTCTTCAATATATTTACTCCACAATGACGTAGGATATTTTTGATTGGATGGAAATTGACGATTGGGCTATGAAAAAAACCACCATTTTAGAGGCAAGAAAACAGACTTTTTTCACAACTACACCATTTTGTTAGATTTTGATATCTTTCGAAAACCTACGTCATTGTACAGGAAATACCTTCCAGTTTAACGACATTTTTTTCCTTTTTCGGTTTCAGCTACTCGATCGGCCGGAATCATGTCAGCAATGGAGGAACTTTTTTTTTTGCGTCTCCGAAGGCAGCGCATAAATCGCTTGGATCTCAATATTTTTCTATGAAAATATGATGGCTATAGGTCAAATATGGCCAAATATATTCTTAATTTTCCGAAACGTTTAATTGAGTACTTTTCTCCCAAAAAATTCCCGAAAATCACCAAAATTTTCAGCGTTCACACTGGTATAGCCCCTTAATTTCCTATGTTCGTTTTCATGCTCTTGCGGACTTTTACGATCCCGTCCCTTTCCATTCTACCATACATTTTTTAATAAACTATTTCCAGTTCCTTAAGGCATTGCATCTATGTGGCTCGCCGAAAATAGCGTGTTTAGGCATTTTCTTTAAATATCAATGAAGCAATCAAAATGAGATTCGGAGCGTTTATTCCACATGTATTGACGTATGCAAAAAAAAAAACTGTTTCCTGAAAAAAAGTACAAAATTGCGGCTCACGAGGAACATCACTTAAGGGGTTAACCCCACTTGCGATTTTGAAAAAAGCGATTTTTTTTATTGCACTTTTTTGAAGTATAAGTATCTGAGAATATGTCCTGAAAATTTCAAGTCGATCCGAACAAAATTGACTGAGATATGAGCGTTGAAAGAGAAGAATCCGCGTTGAAAGAGCGTTGAAAGAGAAACTTTAAACGCGTTTTTCTCAAAATGGCATTTCTGAAGTCGGTGACCAAGATTACTCGAACACTAATGAACCGATCTTCTTGAAATTTTGCAGGCTTATTTAATACATAAAAATATAGTCTTTAATAGTTCGATTTTTTTTCGAAAAAAATGGCCGTTTTATAGCCAAAAAACGGCCGTTTTTTTTCGTTACAATCGAACCATTAACTTTGACTGTCCGCCATTTTGTGAAAAAAGAATATTTTTAAAAATCCTTCGATTAAAGACTAGTTTATACTTATATTTGACTAAATCCATCCGCATTTTTTTTTCAGATGATTCACTTCGCCGCAATGTTGGTCACCGCAAACCGTGTATATAAAAGCATTATTTCATTGACGGCCATTTGCCACTAAACAATGTAATATTTTTCAATAAAAAAATTACTGAAAGTTCTTCAAGATGTGTTCTTTAAGATGGTATATTGATCGATTAAAAAAGTTTTGGAGTTTTCTTTAAAAAAAATTCATGAAAAAGGCCTTTTTTGCGCTACAAGTGGGGGTAACGCCTTAAGTGTTCGCTTTCGATTGCGTTGAAACTCATATATGAGTTAGGGGGGTTGTGCCTAAGGCGACATACTTTTTTACGATAAATATTTAAATAAATGACGTCGCATGAATTGAAAGCCAAGCGTATATCCATAAAGGTTCATTATTATAATGAAATAGAATCAATTTTACGACATTGGTAACTTGGATAAAAAATAGAAAAATAAAAATCCATATGCAGGTCGACGTGTGTAAGACGACATACTTCAGTCTAAGCCGACATACGTATGTCATTCGACCGAATTATATTCCGAAATATATATACCAGTATTTGTGAAGTACAATGACCCTAGATTATGAATAAATTGGTTCGACTAAAAAAGATCTCACCCGACGGGTATTTTTGGCACCAGATAATAGCTAGGTCTATTTTTTTTGCATTTGCAAATCACGAAAAAATTTACTACGTAAAAGCTCGCGTTCGCTGACGGCTGTACTAGATTTCGCTACTAGCAACACTTATTGGCCGACCATAAAACGTCATCGTTACTCGTGTAGCGCGAATATTGAAAAATATATTGAGGGTGTGTCGTCTTATCTGACTGTGTCATCTTGAGCGCAGCTCCCCTAGAGCATTGAAAACTATGAGACAGGTGTTTTTTTATCGGCGCAAAAACAGTTGTAAGGGGAAAAACCACCTCTCAAAGAAAGGCGTGTCACTCCTTAATTTCACTTTTTCAGTGCGTCCATAGTAAATTTTTTATCGCTTTACATAAGGAGAATTTTGGTTTCTGTTGCATTCGGATCGGTGGACTGCTTGTGGGTGCAACTGCACAATCAACTCTCAACACACTTTTCTTTGAGGGGTGATTTTCCTCCTTAAAACCGTTTTTCCGCCGATAACAAATAAATACATGTCTAATCATTTGTTATGCTTTATCACATATACGAGTTTTAACCAAATCCAAGGCGGACACTTAAGGGATTGTCTTTTTTTTTCGCAAAATTTACCGCTTTCTGGGAATTTTTTTGTGAAGAAAGTGTACAACGGAAAACTTGTGAAACTTGGCATATAGTTTTATTGATCTGTTGACTACATACAAAAAAAATTTTAAACAATTTCATCAAAAAATCCCCCCTTAAACGCGTTTTTCTCGAAACAGCTTTTTCACAACTGGTGTGCACGATTTCTCAAAAACTATTCAACCGATTGCCTTCAAATTTGGACAGAATGCTCAGCTGACATCCTTTTATCGTTTGATGAAGCAAAAAAGCAATACGTTTAATAGTTTTTTATTTATAACAAAAAATCGATCAATTTTTTTCGAAAAATCGATACTTTAAGTTCAAAACGTCACCAAAACGTCCATTTTTTTTTCCCTTCATCGAACGATAGCTATATGTGTCTAAAGTAAAATGCTTTTTGGGTTTTTGTTGCAGGATGAACGTGAAGGCTGTAATCGTGCACACCATCAAAAAAGGACCATCGCGCGTCGAGGGGGGTGGGAGGCGGATTTTTTTATGAAATTGTTTAAAAAAATTTTTGTATGTAGTAAACAGATCAATAAAACTATATGCCAAGTTTCACAAGTTTTCCGTTGTATACTTTCTTCACAAAAAAATTCCCAAAAAGCGGTAAATTTTGCGAAAAAAAAGACAATCCCCCCTTAAGGCCTTAGGCTACTCTGGAGGCCGAAAAAATAGGATTTTGGAATTTTTTTTTTTTTTTTTTTTCAAAAAACTACAAAGTAAATAGAGATTACAAGAAGGGTGATTATCATACATATCAGTGAATGTAGACAATCATTTTTTGAAGCGATTATTTTCAAAATGGCAGCTGTGATGATTTTTTTTCGATTATATATAATAACTGCTATAGAAGTACGTAGGATTCTTTCGATATATTGATTTTTGGCCAAATGGCGCACTTCTAAAGTGGTAAGTGAAAAATTTGCCTAAAAAATCGTCAGATAATTGTTAATAACAAATAAACTATGAAATATAAAAAAAAATCCTACGTACTTCCATAGACAATGTATTTTTCAAGATATATTCAACATTTCAAGTGAATCGGTTGAAAATTGTCTGAGTTATGTTTCCGGCCAACTTAAAAAATGCAGTTGTGAGATAAACGCGTTTGACGTTTTGAGTAGTTCGCTGCGGACCAGGCGGCCTTGCACTAAAATTCGAAACCGAGTACTTGGTGATTTTTCCCGGCCATAATCTTTTGGGACATCATTTTTGAGATCCTAGGGGACCATTAAAAAATCGATCTTTCGAAAATTCTAGAGTGGCCTAACCCCTTAAAAGATGTTCCTTGTTAGTCATAGTTACACTAATCGTAAGAGCGTTTTATAGGCGCTCTGCGGCAGACGCACTTTTATGAATCACCAACGAGAACGAAAAAAAATAATGTTTATTCATCCACATCAGTTTTACTGGAGAAGTACACACATTTATAAAAAAAAATGTTTTTTTTCGCAGAATGGCATCGTTTTAAATTTTAAAAAATTCGCTGAAAAATCGGCCTTAATTTCTTTATAACAACGAGAAGTGTTGATGAATTGTGAAAATCGTGCGCACTTCTTGATTGAATCTACGTAAGGAGCAACAGTTCAAATTTCTAGCCGATTGGATCGAAACTGCCCGGGTTAGGGAGGATATACCTTTAGGCGAGGAAAAAATTTTCTGTTTTTCATAATTTTTTAAGAAGGAAAGTTTCTTCCCGATTTCTTAGACCTAGGGTATGTTTTACTACTACTTTTGGCTGGTACATGGTATTTTTATTAATTTTTGAAAATGGCGGCTAAAAAACTTTGAAAATTCGTTTAATCATTAAAAATTCAGCTAAAAAACCAATCGACCGATTCTGATGAAATTTGGTATAAATGTTTCTAAACTTATTGGCTGAAACATGACCGTAAATGTTTTTCAAATTGGTTTTTTCATTTTTTTATTGCAAAATGTAGCTATTTTTTTCGGAAAATTCAATCGTTTTGTTTCAAAGCGAACTATTTCATCGATTTTCAACATTTCGCACTTTTTCTTGATTCATATTCTGCGTATGAGTATTAATGAACGAAAAATCTTCGTTGGTTTTTCTTCAGATTAATCCGCAAACCAAGGTTAGTGGATCCTTTGAAAGTGATTTTAAATTTAAACAGAACGTTTTTTAAGGAGGTACACTAGCTTCAGCAAAATGGTGATAGATCAATAAAAATTGGTGAATATATTCTTTAGTATTATTCATGTAGGTACAAATTTTTTCAGATTTTTTTATTGTGCCGTTTTCTTACAAATAATTCACAAGCGTTTATTCTTATACCCGGAATATATACCTATATCTATAAAAACGCTATGCTTATACACGTGAACTTCAATGTTCAATTACTCGATAACGGCACAGTGAAAAAATCTGAAAAAAATTGTATTGACATATATAATACTAAAGAATATATTCACCAAATTTTATTGATCTATCACCATTTTGAAATTTTACCATGGTTTAGCATGGCAACATTGTATGAAGCTGGTGTACCTCCTTAAACGGAACCATGTATTTTTTTCGATGACATTATTACCGATTTTAAGATGAGTTCAGCGACCTACAACACAAGGTCATTCTCGTCACGCAAAGTATGGAAATAGTCGAAAAATCGGAAAATATCGGAATAGTCACTTTCAAAGGATCCCGTAACCTTGGTTTGGGTCTACCGATAGAAGATGCTCGAAGATCTTGCAGAGCACCTCAAACCGCATAAAAACATTGGGGGGTCACAGTCGTTCAAGGTCATTCAAGGTCAGTATCGATGATACAAATCTAAATATCTCGGATCACTACCAAACATTTGGTAATGATCCGAGATATTTAGATTTGTATTTCATTTTAATAGGTGACCTTGAATGACCTTGAACGACTTTGACCCCCTAATGTTTTTTATGCGGCTTGAGGTGCTCCACAAGATGGTTGAAAAAAAATGTACGATTCCATTTAAAAAAGTGAATTTGACCTCGACGTAGCTTCAGCGCCTCCACCCATAGGAAAATAGGGTGGTCCAGTATGACGGCCATCTCGAACACTGAAACTTTTGGTCGTAACATTTTTGGATATGATCAATAGTTTGAGTGCTATTGCTCTGTTACACTTTATGTACCTCACCCTGCATAATTGTTCAATTGTAAACCTAAAATGTATAATTCCTTTTGTATATAAATCTTGTGATGTTTATATTTTAAGCCCATAAAAAAAACCATCAACATTTTTTTTCTCCTCAGATGTAAACGTCTCAAAGACTCTTCAGAGTGTTGTCCGCAGCCACTCGTGTGCCAACGCACGTATCCCATTCGCACGAGGGCACAGGGAAACTGCGGAAAACCTGCCTCGTATACGGGCGGTTATAATTTCGCTGAATTCAAGTTGCGCTCACAATCGGAAGCTCGGTAAAAACTGGCATTCCACTCTGTAATTGGCATGGCGCTGAGCGGTCACCCATCCGAGTAGTGGCCCAATCCAACGTTGCTTCACCAGGGAGATCGCTGAAGCCGGACACCGACCTTGCGTCCCTACTATCCGCTGGAGAACTATACTTATGCCGCATAAATTTTACTCGACTATGATTAATCCTTCTTTTATAACTTAACCGTAAGACAACGAGTCCTTCCACGATTTATCGTTAACAAGAGAATAATAACTTATTCGGAGTGGATAAGAAAAAAACACGCTATTTGCGAGGAGATCGAGAGAGAGCGCGAGAGAGAGAGAGAGGCGAACCTAATCCAAGATGCTAATTCGAATGGAAGTCGTTAATTGCAATGGCAACGTGTATTTATCTAAATGGAGATCATATAAGTGCAAAGAGCTCGCGCGCGCGTTTGCGAATTAATGTTTCTTTTCTCTCATTTTTCTTGTTGCTACGGATATCCCCCCACACACACACACACAGATAATAATTCTGATATGATTCCGCTTCGGTTAGGAGCGATAGAAAAAAAGCAATAAAAAGCAATGAGTGCACGAGGGCTCGGACACACCGACACGGAGCATTATGACACCGCATGCCCCTCCAGGATGTGTAAAAGCGCTTGTGTCCTGTGCGCATTCTCATTTCCCGCTCTACGCCTACACTTCCGTCTTATCTCAAACGAGGTTTTGTAAAATTACGTGTATACGTAGCGGAAAACTTTTAAAATGCGATCTCAAGGGGCAATATCGCCGTCTCGGGTCAATAATTAAGGGGTTACACTTGCGATTTTGAAAAAATCGATTTTTTTTATTGCATTTTTTTTTAAGTATAAGTATCTGAGAATATGTCCTGAAAATTTCAAGTCGATCCGAACAAAATTGACTGAGATATGAGCGTTGAAAGAGAAGAATCCGCGTTGAAAGAGAAACTTTAAACGCGTTTTTCTCAAAATGGCATTTCTGAAGTCGGTGACCAAGATTACTCGAACACTAATGAACCGATCTTCTTGAAATTTTGCAGGCTTATTTAATACATAAAAATGTAGTCTTTAATCGTTCGATTTTTTTTTCGAAAAAAAAAATGGCCGTTTTATAGCCAAAAAACGGCCGTTTTTTTCGTTAAAATCGAACCATTAACTTTGACTGTCCGCCATTTTGTGAAAAATGAATATTTTTTAAAATCCTTCGATTAAAGACTAGTTTATACTTATATTTGACTAAATCCATCCGCATTTTTTTTTCAGATGATCCACTTCGCCGCAATGTTGGTCACCGCAAACCGTGTATATACAAACATTATTTCATTGACAGCCATTTGCCACTGGACAATGTAATATTTTTCAATAAAAAAATTACTGAAAGTTCTTCAAGATGTGTTCTTTAAGATGGTATATTGATCGATTAAAAAAGTTTTGTAGTTTTCTTTAAAAAAAATCATGAAAAAGGCCTTTTTTGCGCTACAAGTGAGGGTAACGCCTTAATAGAGAGCATTTACAGCCGATTTTTTAATTTGAGTTTTTGCAAATTTATTATACTTAGTGTATGTACATCTTTATTGTCCCCCTAAGGGTTACAAGGCCTTCCATTTATTACGTTTCTTACAATAGTGAACTTTCACTGTTGGTTCCTCAAATTACACAAATGAAGGGATTTTTTAAATTGCATCCGACCATATCGAAGTGTTTTTTTATATAAATAAAAAACACTAAACAAGTGGTAATTATTCTTGCAATAAAAATTTCATACACAATTATTCAGGGAAATAATGCGGCAATTGATATGGGGACGGGTTCAATAAATTTTATCAATTTTCAAAAAGAATCGACTATGATGGACGATTGATTTTGGAAAATGATTTTTTACTATTAGTTCCTCAGATTACGAGAATTTTTTTTTCATTGCCCTGGCCCATACCCAAGCGTTTTTTATATAAACAGAAAACATTAAACAGGTCGCAATTATTTTCCCAATTAGAATTTCATTCACATTTATTTAGGAAAATAATGCAACAATTGATGTGGGTACTTTATAGGTGATTGTTTTAAAAAATTGATTAAATTCATTAACCGTCACAATTGGTTCCTCAAATTATAGAGAAGCGTTTTTTTTTAATTAATATTAAATACCGTACACGTACCAATTATTTTTGCAATTAGAATTTGTATATGCACATTCATTCAGGAAATAATGCAAGTATGCGAAATTTCTTCAAAAATCAATATCTTTTTAAAAATCCTCCATACTTTTCTATTTAGTGTTTTATGTTGTCATTGAGAAACACTTTGGTATTCAGTTCCGGGCTCAATCCCAAAAATAGAATGAATTCTGCCGCGGAATCTTTTCTCAAACATCGTACTCTTCCGTTCATAGGTACATCTCGAAAAACCAATTTAAAAAATTATACAAATTTCACCATTTTTTCAAATGACCATAAAAATTCCCACGTGAATTTCCGACGCACCGCGGTGGCGTCACTCCCAAGGGAAGTGAAAAAAACGAGTAGAGGCCACCAATGCTACGAAAAGTTCTACGATTGCCAAAACCCAAAGTTACCGCAATGGACCAAAAATCTGTCCACTGGACCATCGAAACGCACTTTCTTTCGTACCAGTCAAAAATCCTCTTTCACCTTGCAAATTTAACAACTGCAATTCGCTGTGAAAATGCGTTCCTTTCGGTGCATCCTTTCGAGCACAATCGAGTCCCGCCGCACGTCAATCCTCCACTCTGATAACCATAGTCTCGTGCTCCCTTTAATTTAAATGACTTTTTAATTGCTTGCCTCTTCTGTACATGTTGGCTTTTTATGCGTCCGTGTCACGCACGCGCAACGGCAATGTCGTCCTCACCGAAGTTTATTTACCCGCGCGATAGCCCGATGTCTGTGCGATCACCAACGTCGTAATCAACCTTATCTCTTCGTCGTATATGTGTGGGTATTCGAATAGCTGCATGAAAATATCTGATCGCGTGTACTTCATGGAGAGCCGAAGATGCGCGCCATGCATGGTATTAAGACATTTTCTTTTGTCATCGGAGCGTTTCGAATTATGTACATACGTTTCTAACCTCTCTTTATATATATATATATATATATATATATATATATATATATATATATATATATATATATATATATATATATATATATATATATATATATATATATATATATATATATATGCAACCACACACACATTTGGTTATGTTAACCATGGACCAAAAAATGTATAGTTTATATCTACATGTGGATATATATGTATATATAGTTTTCGAGATTTTGGGCTTTATGTTATTTTTTTAAATCATTTACTTTTGGTTTTTCGCACGTCATTTCTACAAATGATATGAATCGACAATAACTAAGCAACTTTTTTCAAGTAATTGGCTGTATTAATAAGATCTTTTTTTCATAAAGTTTCCTCAACATTTAAGGTTAAAAAGACACATTTGGTTATGCTAACCATGGAATAAAAAATGTATAGTTTATATATATATGTATATATATATATATATATATATATATATATATATATATATATATATATATATATATATATATATATATATATATATATATGGTTTTCGAAATTTTGAGCTTTATATTATTTTTTTTAATCATCTGCTTTTGGTTTTTCGCACGACATTTCTACAAATGATATGAATCGACAATAACTAAGCAACTTTTTTAAATAATTGGCACGGCATGAGATCTTTTTTCATAAAGTTTCCTTAACATTTAAGGTTAAGAAGAAAACTTTTCTAGATGAGACAAACAATCAAGAGTTTTTTTTAAACCGGATAAGAAAAGGTTATCATTTGTAGAAGTGGCATGCGAAAAACCAATAGCAGATGATTTTTATCTCGGAAACCGTGGGACTTTTACTAAACTGAAATTTGCTAAACTTATCGACAGTTGCATGATTATCCATTCATAACATTCATATATATATGTTGATATAAACTATACATTTTTGGTTCATGATTATCGTAACTAAATGTATCTACATATATGCACATATGCCGGGTGAGTAACTGAGATCTAGAAACCCAGAAAACCCGCATAAATATTAGCATTGTTTAAAAAAATTCATCGATTAAATTGGCAGCTTTCGTCAAGATCTACTTTTCGGTTGTCTAATTTTTTTTTAAACATCGATTTAGTTTGAAGGTAGGCTCCATTTTTTAAACTTTTTCCAGTCACACTGTTTCGAGGTAGACTCTTTTTTTGTAATTAACCACAAATAAACAAAAATCAACTCCCCTGTCACTTACGTTTTCATTCGACGAGAATGGCTTACCGCGACGTCGGGATGACCCTGACATGCCGACAAATTACTAAAACGGGATTGGCTCGTGATGGGTAATGAACATGGTATTCCCGGAATCAAATAGTACATTTTTGTGTTCCTCATTGACCGGAAGACACTTCCTGTCTGCGGAATGCGCAATAATTTTTTTTTTCTTTTCATTGCTCAGATTTCAATGTGAAGATTTTAGGCTACGGAAGTTCCTCAACTTTTTTTCAAGATGCCCATATAAAAAAATACTATTGTTGCATTGCAACGGAGGAAACTACAACACCATCCGGACCCTCTGCAATGTGTTTCCGGGTGACCGATTTCTAATGATTCACCCGGTACACATGTATATACAAACACGCTTTGGACACAAGTGCTTATACGCTTTCGGAACACAAGGCCCCAGACTCGTAAGTTACGGTTTTCCGCAAGTGCTCAGTGCAGAGCAAACACTCACATCAAGCAGATTGAAGCGCCACCGCGACGACGCTCACGCCATCGTCAATCGCAATCTTTATTACCGCGAACGTGCATGATGTTGCTCTATTACATATGCGTGCACGTACAACACGTAACTTTTCCCTCAACATACATCGCACCTGTATGTGTGTACATACATATGTGTGCGTGTATATATATATATATATATATATATATATATATATATATATATATATATATATATATATATATATATATATACAAACATACCTTTTATCTTTGCCACTCGAAATAACTCGGTAATTATCGACGTCACAAAAAAATGTTCCAGCCAAAAGTTGTACGGTGTGAAAGGGGCCACCAATTTTTTTTTTTCGGTGGAGGCGCTGATGCACAGCGGAGGTGAGCTCCACTTTGTAAAGTAGAATGGTACATTTTTCAACCATCTTGAGGAGCACCCCAAGACGCATGAAAAACATTAGGGGGTCAAAGTCGTTCAAGGTCATTCAAGGTCACCTATTAAAATGAAATACAAATCTAAATATCTCGGATCTATCAAACTACCTCTCGGACTACCAAACTTTTGGTAGTGATCCGAGATATTTAGATTTGTATCATCGATACTGACCTTGAATGACCTTGAACGGCTTTGATCTCCAAATGTTTTTTATGCGGCTTGAGGTGCTCCACAAGATTGTTGAAAAAAGATGTACCATTCCATTGAAAGAAGTGGAGGTGACCTTCACTGTGCGTCAGCGCCTCTAGCGAAATAAAAAAAAATGGTCGCATTTGATGGCCACCTTCACACCGTACAACTTTTGTTTGGAACATTTTTTCGTGACGTCGATAATTGCCGAGTTATTTCGGGTGGAAGAGATGAGAGGGAAACCCTATATATATGTATATAAATATACAGGGTGAGGCACATAAAGTGTTACAGGACAATAGCACTCAAACTGTTGATCATATCCAAAAATGTTTCAGACAAATGTTTCAGTGTTCGAGAAGGCCGTCATATTGGACCTCCCTATTTTTTTATCGGTGGAGGCGCTGAAGCTACGTCAAGGTCAACTCCACTTTTTAAAATGGAATGGTACATTTCTTTCAACCATCTTGTGGAGCACCTCAAGCCGCATAAAAAACATTTGTATTTGTGAAGTACAATGACTTTAGATGATGAATAAATTGGTTCAACTAGAAAAAATCTTAACCGACAGGTTTTTTTATCACCAGATAATAACCTGATCAGTTCTTTTCTGCATTTCAAAATCGCCGAAAATGTTCGCTACGTAAAAGCTCGCATTCAATGACGGCTATCCAACATTGGCTGACCATTGAAAGTCATCGTTACTCGTATAGCGCGAATATTTGAAAAGATATTGAGAGACCGTCGTCTTATCTGACTATGTCATCCTGAGCACAGCTTCCCTATATATTAACTCGATTATACCAAAAGTCCAAATTGATCCCCAACAATGAACGAAAAATTCGAAAAGAGCTAACAAACCTGGCTCTATTATTTCCAACACCGCCCGAGACCAACACGTCACCGGGAGCAATATTTGTTTATCGTCATTATTGTTTTTCAACTACTCTCTATTGTTATTAAGTCTAATGGGCTACATTGATCAGCGCTTCTCTTGATTGATGTGAAAAACTTTTTTTTTCGCGCCGGAAAAACGATGATCCTCGCGTACGAAGTTTTCATCGCGATCGGGGTGAAAAATTGTTTGCTCGCGGTTGGGATATTCGGACGCCTAGTAACAGAGGCGATATCGCATCGGTTTGTGGTACATGAAGGGGAGGTGGAGGAGAGAGAGAGAAAGAGAGGGGGAATCAAGCCTGCTACAAATGAAGATATGCATCTGCCTTTTCGCAACGGTAAGTACTACCATTCTGCAATTAGGAGGAAAATAAAGCGATCGCCAACGCTAATCCATCAGCCGCTTTAATTAATTATGAAATAAAATTCAAGAACAAAAGATATATACGCACAGGCATCTACATACAGGGAAAGATGATGAACACTTTTTTTTCTTAATAATGTCCGCCATTTTGTTATTTTTGCATATATCAAAAATCGTACCATATGCGCTATGGCCATCAACATACTGAATTAAAAACCGTTTGATTTTTATGGTTCGGATGATCCATCTCCGAGATTTCATCAACAGCGCAGACCTGCAAATTTTTTAGGACAGTTTTTAACTACCATTTTCGTCTATAAATAGTGACTTAAGTAAATCAATAAAAAAAATTAATGTATTTCGAAAGTGTATTTATTAAGTGTAACAACTTTTGTATCAGTATCTATAATATAAACCTATCAAAAAAATTCATGAACATAGCCTTTTTTAGCGTCTAAAGTGAGATCCCTTAAGGCCTTATATACGCGAAAATTGTCAAAATGTTTCATTCAAAAAAAATTTATTCCATTAGCCTGAACGGTTAAGAATATTTTACGCTTTACAGAATTGAAAAATTCCAAAAATAAGGTAAGATTGCATTTATAAGTTACCACGCGGCGCGCCCGACCGCCAACTTCAAAGTCGTTTTTCCACGATTCACTTTTTTGAAGCTTGTGAAAGTTGTAACTCTTGAACCAAGGTTCAGATCGCTTTGAAATTTTTACAACAATATTCTTAGTATCATCACCTATCGTGTGATCCACAGAAACAAAAATTTCAATGACACAAAAAAATATAAAAAATAAAATACCGACAGAAAATTGAGTAAAAAAATTTTAAGTATCGAGTTTTTATTATAATATATTTTTTTAAATAATATTGTTGGTCCACACTGAACATACATTCATTATGCAATGACAAATATGTTCATTTTTTTCAGACACCCATATCGATACCGAAAACTTTCACAATTAACGCGCGCGCAAAAAAAATGCATTGCTTTATTATGTTATATCTCCGCCATTTGTTAATATTTCTGATTTTCTTACATAACCATGTGCATAAATGATCTGTAAAAAATGTTGTCAACATATGCGTCATTTTTTTTTAAACCGCGTCTAGAAAAGTACCTTCGAAAATCGGCGAATTCGCGAATATAAGGCCTTAAGAAGCATATGTTCGAGAAAAACGCATTTCATAAGTACGGTTTCCACAAATGTTCTCAAAAAACTCTGTAGTAGAATTTGAAAAAAATATTTAAAAAAAAACGATTTTCAACCATTTCTAGGCAACAACCCATGTAGAGGTTGCCATGAGTTGCCCAATGTTACGATCAGGCCAATATTGGGACCATCGTATAAGCCAACAAAAGAAAAATAATATTGGCCCATTACTGTTCCGCTCTAAACTGAAAACTGGCACAATATCGGCCCATCCCTAAAGCCTGTCCTGGCCCATCTCTAAAAACTAATAAACAGCCGTGATGGTTAAACTAAATTTGCCAATTTAAAAACTGGGGATACTAAAATACTGACGATTCCATTGGTCCAATATTGTTCGGTTGTAAATTGAAAACCAGCACAATATCGGCCCATCGTTTAAAACCAATAAATAGCCGTGATGGTTGAACTATATTTGCCAGTTTAAAAACTGGTAATGCTAAAATACAAGCAATTACATTGGCCCATTATTGTCCCGTTATAAATTGAGAACCGGCACAATATCGGCCCCATTACTAAAGATTATCCTGGCCCATCTTTAAAAACCACTAAACAGCAGTGATAGTTAAACTAAATTTGCCAATCCTAAAGCTGGCAATTCTAAAATACTGGCTATTACATTGGCTCATTATTGTCTCGTTCTAAATTGAAAACCGACACATTATCGGCCTATAGTTAAAACCTATCATGGCCCATCTTTTAAATTCATTAAACAGTCATGATAGATAAACAATATTTGCCAATTTTTAAACCGGTGATGCTGAAGTACTGCCAATTACATTGGCCCATTATTGTTCCGTTATAAATTGAGAACCTGGGCACAATATCAGCCCATTACTAAAACCTATCCGGGCCCATCTGTTAAAACCAATAAACAGCCGTGATAGTTCATCGAAATTTGCCAATTTTAAAACTGGCAATGCTAAAATACTGGAAATTACATTTAATTAATCTAAGCCCTTTATTGGCTAAGTGGGTCAGACCATACCCGCTTTTATTTTATTTAAGCCTTGGGTTATTCATTATCTGTATATTGTGCCAGAATAGGCAAATAACTGGCACGTCATATATTAATCGTCTATATTTTGTAGTTCAGTTTTCGTAATCAAGTCTTGGCCTATTATTGACAGTTGTAAATAACCAACATAAATAAGTAAAATAAGCCAATTTTGAAACCTGTCATATACGCAAATCACAATTTATTTCAAGGTTATTCTATGAAATATGTATCCATAAGGGGGCATCCATTAATTACGTGAGGTGATTTTGGCGATTTTTCGACCCCCCACCCCCTCGCCCGTAATCTCACGTGAGATTTTTCAAAATGCATACGTTCACGGAAAATAAATTGTAGTAGAAGTAACTGCGGTTGTAGTACCATTTACTCCACCATGTAAAGTAGTAGGGAGACTCTCAAATAAACGTGATAAAAAATTACGTGATTACTAAAATTACTAAAATTACTAAGATTACTAAAATTACTAAAATTACTAAAATTACTAAAATTACTAAAATTACTAAAATTACTAAAATTACTAAAATTACTAAAATTACTAAAATTACTAAAATTACTAAAATTACTAAAATTACTAAAATTACTAAAATTACTAAAATTACTACCATTACTAAAATTACGTGATATTTGCCGAAGCCCCCCTTTCCCCCACGTGAGATTGGGTAAGATTTCGCTCGACCCCCCCCCCCCCCCTAAACGGCTCACGTATTAATGGACGCCCCCTAAGGACCAATCTCGGGCCAATCTTGGCCCGATATAGGTTGAATATTTATCACGCACTCAAACAAACCCAAACAAACTTACGGCCCAATATTTTAGACAAACTAACTTCTAGATAGACCAACTGTGAAGGCCCATCATAGAACCAGTGGTCAATTTCTACATAAGCCCTTCAAGAGGCCCACATAGGGCCAAGTGCAATCACCAACATTGCCGCTACAATGAATTAAATCATTGGCCCAATAATTGTTGGCTCTGTTGGCCGACATCGGGCCGTTCTTATCATTTCTACAAAGGGCACTCATTGGTAAATACTCACGGCCCAATATTCTAGAAAGGCTAACTGTGAAGGCCCGTCCCAGGCCCAACGGTCAATCTCTACATGGGAATACTCCCCAAAAAAACTAAAACTCATTTGTCCCGCAACGTTTCCCAAGGAAAGTTGAATTTTGTAGGCACTCTTGGCAACGTCTCAATCGTCGATTTTACCCGAAAGATAAAAGAATAAGTGCATAAGCTCGCCATTGCCTGGGGCCCTATCCCGTCCTCCCGTGTTTCCCGTTTGTCGTCTCGTACGTAAACGAGACATGAGATCGACGACGTATATGTGCACGAAAGATGCACGCTGCCGTGCACAAGCGCATTTTTGTTTTTCCCACAGCGACGATACGAGGCGAGGTTGAGCGCGAGAGGTCTTTCGAAACCCTCCTCTATGCGAACACCAAAGGGTCCTATGTCACAAATCTTCCTTGAGATGCTGTACTCCCACACACACAAACACGTGTGTGTGTATATATATATATATATATATATATATATATATATATATATATATATATATATATATATATATATATATATATATATATATATATATATATATATATATATATATGACTATATCTATAAACACCTAAGGAGACCTCGAACATGAGGCAATCTAACCCGAAGCTAAAACGCTTCTTTCCGTCCAATGAGGGTTTTGTCCCTCTCGAATGTCTGCTCCTCTCTCGCAGCCACCAAGATCATGCAGATAAAACTAGTACCAGCATCAAAACTACGATACATATACGTATACACGCATACAGATACACGCACACACACACACACACACATACATTTGTGTCGTATAGTATATTAGGCTCCATATAGTTCTCTCGGGACGAAAGAAAAGAGAAGAAGAAAAAGAGAACCGAAGAAGAGGAAGAAGAGGGTTCAAGAGAGAAAAGGAGCGCAGGAGATGACCGCGCGAGTGGGACCTGTTTTCCGTGTTAACAACCGAAACTCATAAAGACGTTTAAGTGGTCTATGGGAAACGGAGCGAGAGAGAGGGATGGGACCCGTGTCTTGTCTCTCGTCTTTCTCTCCTCGGTGAGAGATTGCGAGGCGAATATAAGATGCCGCCGACGCGACTTCACAGTCAAGGACGAGATGAATAGGGTTGTTCACCGAAATCATGCATAGGCACGGACACACGGACGGCAAACACACAAACATATAATTCACGTTAGGCCCTTTTGATCGTCAGTTAATCGACATACGCACAGATATGCAGTTGCATGCCCATTTGAGCGCATGCATATAAAGGATGTCGCGAAATGACCTGACATTTTAATTTGTTAATATAACGTAGTATTTATTTGAAAAGTACGAATATTTTCGTACGAAAAAAAAAATATCTATTTTCTAACAGCTTGATATTCATACTAAATAGATGTGTAATTAATTTTATGGGTGAATCACTTCATACAAAAAAAATTGTTAAATTAGCACATTATTTGATACCCGTTACTGTGGCCCGAGGCCTTAAGATAAAAATATTCGTATGTTTCAAATAAATAATGCGTTTTATTAATAAATTCAAATGTCAGGTAATTTTGAGACACCCTATATATGTAATATGTGTGCGTGTGTGTGTGTATATCTCCACACTCATATATGCACGTATGCATGTATGTGTACATACATTTATATATGCATATGCACATTTATGTGCATGCAACTACATATCTATGCGTACGTCGATTGACTGAGGATCAAAAAGGCGTAAAGGCGTGATATACCTGTTTGTCTGGGTCGTGCTGGATCGTGGTGCTTTTCCAAAGGATGTGTGCACAGGTAGACTCTTACACTCCACATACTTATATGTGTATACATATAAATGAGGACCAACCCCCAGAGATCTTGAGTTTTTTAGTGTCAGGGTGTAACGCGCCCGCAGTCAACCTCAATGGAAGAGAGTAAAAGAGGCTGAGAGAGAAAGAAACAGAGAGGAGGGGATCCAGTATTATAAATTTCACCATCCTATGGACCGGAATGAAGTCATCTCGAACGAAAAGTCTGGGTACACGTAAAGACGACTTTTCGGCTCGATATAACTCGTCGTGGATACTTTATGGGTGAACTTGTGGGTGCGTGTATATATATGTGTATATATATATATGTGTGTGTGTGTGTGTGTGTGTGTGTGTGTGTGTGTGTGTGTGTGTGTGTGTGTGTGTGTGTGTGTGTGTGTGTGTGTGTGTGTGTGTGTGTGTGTGTGTGTGTGTGTGTGTGTGTGTGTGTGTGTGTGTGTGTGTGTGTGTGTGTGTGTGTGTGTGTGTGTGTGTGTGTGTGTGTGTGTGTGTGTGTGTGTGTGTGTGTGTGTGTGTGTGTGTGTGTGTGTGTGTGTGTGTGTGTGTGTGTGTGTGTGTGTGTGTGTGTGTGTGTGTGTGTGTGTGTGTGTGTGTGTGTGTGTGTGTGTGTGTGTGTGTGTGTGTGTGTGTGTGTGTGTGTGTGTGTGTGTGTGTGTGTGTGTGTGTGTGTGTGTGTGTGTGTGTGTGTGTGTGTGTGTGTGTGTGTGTGTGTGTGTGTGTGTGTGTGTGTGTGTTTATATATGTGTGTGTTTGTGTATAAGGCAGCCCGAAGAGTGACGTCCAAAAGGAAGACGCCTCGTATCGATACCTATCCGAATCCCATCTATATTCGGATCTTTTTTAGTTTTCCCGAAAAAAAAGTGTTTTTATTTTATTTTTCCCTTCAGTGTATGCAATACTTTACTGGCGATTTTTTCGACTTGTGTGATCGTTGTAAAGTGCACTGTTGAGCAATAAAAAAATTACGCAATGCTAACGTAAATACAGTAGATTTTGATCAAAGGTTAAGCCTTTAGTCCTCACGAAATCTCATAGTGACATTTACTGCTTTTTTAACTTAAGGAGTACGGCCACGGTAGAATTTTCAAAAAATCGATTTTTTTTCGCTAAAGCGGTGCTTTATCATCATAAGAATAAGTTACTATTCGATTTATAGCAAGACATTTTTTTTCACCGACTTTGAGCTTAAGCTGTTAGAAATTAAGCATTAAAGCTGTTACAATATATATATATATATATATATATATATATATTTTTTCAATGTACAAAATGGCCGACTACTAATATTTTCTTTTGTTATCTTATTTTAGGCGCTCCGCGGCGTGACATTTAGCATTCACAATTTTTTACCTAGAACCAAAAAAAAATTCTAGTCAATCTACATTAGAATACCTAGAGGAGTACGTACGCAATTCAAGGTAGTACCTCCACAGAAGAGTTGAATTAAGAAATGGTTGAAATTTGACATATACGTTATTTAATACATTATCCAAACATCTGTGCAATTTGAATAAGTTTGACCACCCCAAACCTGAGATATTTACACTTAAAGTTGGCTTGGTTTACACGTAACAAATGCGTTATGATGGGCAAACAGAGCATCATTAATTCTACCGTCATAACTAAGATTAAGAAATTGATAAAAAACGAGGTTAAGCTACAGTAAGATATCACGAATAATGTGACAAAAAATGAGAATGATTCACCATCTAGTTTCCAAGATATAACCATGAGAAGCCTTCACAATTTTGGTGCAAAGCCTGGCAAAGCCTGGAAAAAAAAACAATTGGGGCAAAGCCAGGACAGTCCCGGCAAAAAGTTTACTGGCAATGGTCGATCAAAAACACAATACAAAATATATTTTACGGCAATAAATGATATCCATCGTATTATCTACTAGTACCGAGTCAATATTGCGTAGTTTTTAATTTTATTCATTACTAATTAAACCAATTATCAATCTTTTAAACATGAACATGGTGTGTAAACTTTTGGTTGAGATTTTCGCAGAGGAACTACCTTAAAAATTATTGTTTCATTCAAAAGTTGTAGGTATTTGAATTGAGTCGTAGATATTTGAATTAATTTATAGTGAAAAATTTCGTATAAAACTGAATGACATAATAAAATGAAAAGTTTTCGATTAATAAAAAATTCCGTACGTGCTTCTCTGCGAAATGCAATTAGGAACGTAACTTTTAAATTTGAAGTAAATCGAGTGAAAATTGTTGAAGCTATTTGTCACGCCAATTAGAAAAACGCTGTTTCGAAAAAAAGGCGTTAATTTTAGGTACTCTATGGCCATGCCAGTGGTGGGCTTACGTTATATGCTCAAAGTCGGTGAAAAAATGTCTTGCTATAAATCGAATAGTAACTTATTCTTATGATGATAAAGCACCGTTGTAGCGAGAAAAAAAATCGATTTTTTGCCAATTCTACTGTGACCTTACCCCTTGAAATAAAAATATTCGTACTTTTCAAATAAATAATACGTTTCATTAATAAATAAAAATGTCAGTTCATTTTGCGCCACCCTATAGTACATACGAGGCATCTAGATTTTCCTTCCGAACGTCATTTTTCCGACCACCCTGTATACAAACACACACACACTGTACGATGTACGTAACGATACCGCTTTAAGCATCTTGCTCAACCCCCGTCGGCCATTCCCATATTCCTCATAATATATCCAAATACGAAATAATCTACGTCATAAAGACGGACAATTTATGCTCAAATGAAGAAAGCAAGGAAACGCCAAGCATTCCAGCACTCTCATATCTGGAAGAAAAGAAGACTTTCCACAGTCGGATTTTCCACATCGATGTCCGAGCATGAACCGAAGCTTCGCAAATTTTTCGCTCGAGCTATTGCAATTTTTCCGTACCATGTTGTTTCCCAAAAAATCCTTCTCGGGCGGCGTTATTGAGGGAGGATATAAAACGAATCTGTTCGTCTATGTGGATCGTGCATTTTCGTGGTGTAACGATGGAATTGGGCGCGTTTATATATACGCTTTAATAAACACACCGGTGGGATGAATAAAGAAAGGAAAATAAAATAGAAATAATAAAGGGGAATGCGAGAAATTTGTGTTCTTTTTTTCTTTCTTTTTTTTTTCGACGTCGGCGTGAGATCAAACGATCGCGCGCGGGACACATTGATAGCGAGCTGGGGCCGGGTGTCATCCGTTTTCCCTGACAGCTTCACTATAGGTCCAGCACCCATATATATATATATATATATATATATATATATATATATATATATATATATATATATATATATATATATATATATAATATATATATATATATATATATATATATATATATATATATATATATATATATATATATATACTCCCACATTTATATATATATATATATATATATATATATATATATATATATATATATATATATATATATATATATATATATATATATATATATAAATGTGGGAGAGTACACGAAAGCGATCCACGCGATCGCCGGTTTCCATGTCTCTCGAAGAGCTGACCTGTCCACGTAAAACACAGAGGCATATATATTGTGGTGCGATCGCGCGGTGTACGGCTACATAAGCCGATACGCATTTTCAACTCGATAAATTCTCGGCTGTCTTGGGAAAAAAAAATCCCTTCATCGCCACCTGAGACCACGACCGATGACACGAATTTCAAAGGCGATCTGGGGGACACGATGATTATCGGAACGAATATGGGTAAAAGATTCCGAGCCCTTCGTACTATTTGGGCGTACCCTTTGGCTCTAGGTCGTACCCTTTGGTCGTGGGCTCAAGAATAATCTACGAATTATTTTTAACTCAGTTCATTAACTGAGTTAAATTTTTATTATCAAATTATTACATTTTATTATTATTAAATTATTATTATTATTATTTTACATTATTAAATTATTATTATTAATATTATTATTATTAAATTATTATTATTATTATTTTACATTATTAAATTATTATTATTAATATTATTATTATTAAATTATTAAATTTTTAACTCATTTTTAACGGAACAGACGACGACGTCGTGCGGAAAACTTTGTCTCTTTTATCGTTGTCAATAGTTAGTGGGCGGATCGCACTTTTTTTCGAAGGTGGAGTAGAAAGGTCGACAGAGGGGAAAAAATTCAGGGTTATTCGAGAATCGATTTCTCAGACTGGATAAAAAGAAATTTAGCCAATTTTAGCGAGGTTTTTGTACTGGCTTGAAATATGCAAATGGACAAATGGGACTGCAATGAGAAAAAGATGTTGTGAAACGAGGTTAAATTGACGTTGAGGGTAACTTTGACAGTTTTTGAGGCTACTTTAACAGAGCGCCAAAATACGATTTAAGGGGTCTTCTCACTTTAGACGGTAAAAAAAGGCTATTTTCGTGACTTTTTTATTGGTTTATATTATTGATATTGATATAAAAGTTGTTACACTTAATAAATACATTTTTGAAATACATTTTCAAACAAATATTTATTCAAGTCACTATTTATAAACGAAAATGGTAGTTAAAAAAATTGCCTAAAAAAATTGTAGGTCTGCGCTGTTGATGAAATCTCGGAGATGGATCATCCGAAAGAAAAAAAAATCAAACGGTTTCAGATTCAGTATGTTAATGGCTATAGCGCATATCATACGATTTTTGATATATGCAAACATAATAAAATGGCGGACATTTTAAAAAAACGTGTTTTCTTCACCGTTATTGGCAGCAAAGAAATAGTAAATATCAAAATTTAACAAAATCCATGACATACGATATAGCTATAGTTGTAAAGAATTCGTGTTTAACATTTCATAAGAATGGGTTCAGTAGTTTCGAAGATTTTATCAACAAGCCGTCGAAAAACTTTGTTTCGAAAAAAACGCGTTTAAAGTTTGTTTGGGTTACATAAATATATAAGAAAATTGTTTTATGCATTTCGTAAGTGTATTGATTAAGTGTTACAACTTTTATATCAATATCTATGATATAAAACTACCAAAAAAATTGATGTAAATATCCTTTTCTAGCGTCTAAAGTGAGAAGACCCTTTAAATAAAAACATTCGTACTTTTCAAATAAATAATACGTTTTATTAATAAATAAAAATGTCAGGTCATTTTGAGACAGCCTATAGTAAGTACGAGGCCTCTAGATTTTCCTTTTTTACGTCACTTTTCCCCCTTAAAAAAGTGTCATGCACATTGTGCGGGAAGGAGAAAAAAAATCTAGAGCATATAGGGCAATGTGAGAAATTTAGGAAAATGTTGAGTAGATATATGAGGAAGAACGTGGATGAACTCTTTATAGAAACAAAGAAGCAGCTAGAATGGAATGAGCTGCTAAATTGAGAAATTAAGGAGGTACGGCGATTGGAGCGAGTTCAAGATAAAAGCCTGAATTTTTTTGATAGCATTGTCGATACCCGCGCAAATTTGATTCGTCTATCGGATATTTGCAACGCGAATTAAAAATATGATTGTGCGAAGCCGTACATTTTTCAATGGATTATAAAGGGCCATTCGTCGATATTTACTCGAAGTTCTTTTACGTACAGCAAAGGCATCTCACTTTTTCTGGCGACATGTACCTATACAACGCATCTATATATAAATTCAGCATAGGACAACCATCATATAAAATAAACGTTCCTTTTTATACCTGCAAATGTTGTGAAAATTGGGAAAGGGAAAAATAATATAACAATCGATGAAATATGTTTTGACTTTGGACAGATTGGACATTGGACATTGAGATTAACGTCAACGCGACGTTTTTCATTTGCAATCGCAATATTATCTTTTCATTTTCTAATTCTTGTCCGACACAATCTACATTTGTCTCTAAACTGGACTTTAGGTACAATCCCGTTACTCTTTTGATAAACTTCCGCAGTATTTTCATTCTCCATGTTAACCGGCTACAAAAAATAATAAGCCGGGCGCGTGGAACCGATGACAGCCACCGAAAATGCGACGATGCTAAACGTCAACGATATGGCGTACTACTAAAGTCGAGTAGTAGATTATTAAGGTTGTTTCCATATTATAAAAATAATAGGAAACTCGAAATTCAATACTTAAAAAATATTTCTCGACAAATAGGCCATATGTATATATCTAAAACGTGGCGGTATTGCGGCCTGAAATAGACTCTAAGTTTACTAGCATGGTCATCACCGTACCTCCTTAAGCCCGTAGTATGTGAATACGTGAGGATGTTCGAGGAGAAGGTGCGGACTAGACAAAACAAGAAGTAAAAAATATATAAGATGATAATTTATCATGGAAATGTAGTAATAGGGAAAAAGAGATTGTTATAAACCAAAGACAAGATTATGTGTAGACTCAAGGGGGAAGACGCCGTTAGGCAAGGAAATTTTTTATTGATTTTCATGAATTTTTTTTCAAAGGAACGCTTTCTTCACCATTTTTGAGAATTGGGAAATGTTTTATCAATACTTTTGAAACGAAATTTGGTATAATTCTTTCTAACCTTGTTGTCTAAAACATGAACCGAAATTTTTTTGAAAATTGAAATAAAATAATTTTTATTGCAAAGTGTAGCCATTTTTTTCGACAAATTCAATCTTTTCGTTTCAGAGCATACTATTTCATCGATATTCAACATTTTTCACTTTTTCTTGGTTCATAGTCTACGTATGAATGTTAACAAAAGAAAAAATTTCGTTGGTTTTTTCAGAGTCATCCCGCCGACGCTACGTGTCACGCCGTTTGACAACATTCGCCGCAACCCGTTTGGAAGACCGTGCCATACCTTCGCCTTATTTAAAGATCATTAAAAAAAACTATGTGAAAGTATTTTTGCCAAAAGTAGTAATAAAATTCAAAAGTCGTAATAAAACATACCCTAACATAAGTCTAGAAAATGGTGACAGACTTTTTTTTTTAATCATTCTAATAAGGAATTTTTTCCTCGCCTAAAAGTACCTCCCCCCTTAAGGTATTCTTTTCGCGGAGGGCCGTTTTTGGGGGGGGGGGGACATCCCTGCTGAATCATTCGTAAATTTCAATAGCTTTTGATAAAAATTAGTCACGATCAGATATTATACCAAACGATAAACTGGAGTAAAAAATTTCGCTGAAATTGAGTAGATTCAGGCATTTTTACATTTTCTCTGAAAATTCGCGGCTACGAAAATTCTTCTGCTAGTCACATTTTTCTGTTTTATCGTTAAGGGATGACACCACTCTAGCGACAGAAAATAAGGCCTAACTTTGACAATTTATTTTCGGAGTATGAAAAAAGTTACAGGATTTCTTTTGAGAGGCTTTCTTTAACACATATTGAAGTATTAAAAAAAATTATTATAATTTTCATACAAAATGGCGGCTACAGAGCCCATCTTGAAAAACGTGTTTTCTACAAATAGCTTCACGGGAAAACGGTTTTCTCGTAAAGTATAAGACCTGGAACAAAAACAAAAAAAAAATATAATCTATATATTATTAACTATGGGACTACGTAGGGATTTTTTTAAATCAAATTTTGAGGAAAAAAATGGCACACTTTGAAAGAAATAAATGAATTTTTTGCCCAAAAAATAAACAGTGAATTGTTTATAAAAAAAAGTTTACATTTTATTTGAAAAAACGGCTACGTACTCCCATAGAGAATGTAATTGTGAAGCTACTATCAAAATTTCAAATTGCTCCATGCAAAGGTGTTTGAGTAATCTTTGACACTTAAATCCTTGACATTTTTGTTTACCTTTAATCTGCGACGCCTACACCATACAAGGGAAATTTTTGTTTACCAGTGTTCAGTCCGTGATGCCTGCACCATAAGGGATAAAACCATCCTAGAATGGTGTGATCCCTCAATACTTTATTTAAACATTCGGTAACCCCCTGTTTTTGTTATCATTACGGAATCTTGAAAAAAAAACATTAGACACGTTAGCAGTTTATATCAGGCATCTAGAGTTATTTAGTGTATAAATTACGATTTTTTTTATTACTTGGCGTCGCGACGCTGCGGCGTCTTTTGATTCCATAGAAATGTAGCCAGCGTGTCATCCCATAAAGTGCCGTATAAATGAGTCGATTTATAGAGTCGTAATTTTTCGTTAAAAGTTCGGTAACTTGGCATGACATTTTACCAGTATACTGGGGTGTATTTAAACTTGATTATGGACGAAAATCAGTTAATTTTTAAATATTCAGGTTCGTGAAAGGAATACCATAAGAGTAGTATAAGAGACCTACCCTATCAAAAGTGAGTTTCTGTGAGAATTGTGAGTACTTTGCTATAACATTAAAATCTGAAAAAAATCAACCGTATTGAAAATGCTAAGAACATTGGTTATGAATAATAAGAATGCGAAAAATGTATAAATAAATTGTTTAAACCAAAATTTGTGCAAAAAATCTCCGGTAAACATGATTATTTGTGACATTAAATGAATCATGATTTTTTTCTGAATACATATGATTTTTTGAAGAATTTTCTCTCTATTTCGAAAATCCCGTTTTCGGAATTTTTCAGAGGCATGGTTCGTTCAATACCCCGGACACTTTTCGGATTCAATATGGAACATTGCTCCGAGAAATTATTGATAATTTGTGACTCTTCATCCATCTTTTCAAATTAAAAAACATTTTTTTTAATTAAAATTAAAATAGGAAGAAGATTTCAAAAAAATTCATACCTATTCCGAAAAATCCACGAATTCATTTTATAATGTAAAAAAAGTCGTTCACCAGACATTTGTTGAACAATCTTGTTTTCAACATTTTACTTATAACTTTTTTGCATTATCATTACCGGAAATCAATGTTCTTAGCATCTTCAATGTGGTTGATTTTTTTTTAATTTTAATCTCATTGCAAAGTACTCAACATTCTTGCTGAATCTCACTTTTGGTACGGAATGTACGGGCAATACATCCTTGAGGGGCTATACTAGTGTGAACGCTGGAAATTTGGGTGATTTGTGGGAATTTTTTGGAAGAAAAGTACTGAATTCAATGTTTCGAAAAATTAAAAATATATGTAGCTATATTTGACCTATATTACATAATTTTTTCATAGACAAATATTGAGATCCAAGCGACTTATGCGCTACCTTCGGAGACGCCAAAAAAAAGTTCCTCCACTAGCTGACATGATTCCGGCCGATTGAGTAGCTGAAACCGAAAAAGAAAAAAATGTCGTTAAACTGGAAGGTATTTCCTGTATAATAACGTAGGATTTTCGAAAAATATCAAAATCTAAAAAAATGGCGTAGTTATGAAAAAAAGTCTGTTTTCTTGCCTATAAAATGGTCGTTTTTTTCAATGCCAAATCGTCAATTTTCATCCACTGAAAAATAAACTACGTCATTGTAGAGTAAATATATTCAAGAGTACTCAGTTCACATTTCAAGTCAATCGGATAATTGATCTTCGAGTTACGATATCAGCAAATTTGAAAAATCTCATTTCATATTCTTGAAAGTATAAAAATCTCATCTCACATTCTTGAAAGTTTGAACTGTCGAAAAAGGCAAAAAAAATCGATTCTTTTAAAGTGTCACACTGGTATAGCCCCTTAAGCCCGAGAGGCGAGAATGGCTAAATCAATATATCCACATAAAAAGACTAACAAATTTGTAATATGTCATATTCTTATAAAAAAAATAGCAATAAATATAATGGCAAAATAATAAAAAGATTTAAATAACAGATCGATGTATCGTTCACATAAAAAATTCAAATAGTAATAAATACAATTATATGTTAAATTATTATATTTATGACTATTTTTATCCAATGATATAACATATTATTATATTCATATTATTTTATTCGTATCATATTATTTTATTCGTCACGATACTTTTGAAGGTTATAGGTGCGCGTCGCGCAAAAGAACGATTCCCACATGAGTCGACCGAGGAGGCGCGATACTCCGGTGTTTAACTCTGCGGGACATTTTTTTTACCGTGCGTACAGTAAAAAGTAAGTGTATACTGGATGCAGCCTGATATTTCTCGTCGTCACGCCTCGGGGTCGTGCAACTTTCGACGGGGATCCAGAGGAAGAAAACCCTCGGGGCTCCCCATCGAATGCCGAATACGTAGATTGACCTCTGGTAACGAAGTCGACCGATATATATATATATATATATATATATATATATATATATATATATATATATATATAGATGATTCGCACCCGGAGTACCTATACCCCGAATCCTGTCTGGGACTACCCGCAGGTCGTCTCATTGTGTGATCCGTGAAACCCTGAACGAACTCTGCCGATTTCCTGATCGCTCCCTCTCTCTGTCTCTTTATCGACACACTGCACATTCGATATAGTATGTTTGAATAAAAAATACAAAAAAAAACAATGCAACTCCCTTGAACGCCGCAAAGGATCGTTATTAATCCACGACTATGAATATATATATATATATATATATATATATATATATATATATATATATATATATATATATGAATATATATATATGAAGCATTCCACACCAAGTGGAACACTAAAAAATCATGTAATTTTTAACTGGGCTCATAATTTGTTTTTAAGTTCGTTCGAGTGTCAAAAGCAACTACAATTTTTTAAATATTTTTAAATTGGATTTTACACTCGAATTTGGATACCGGGAAATTTTTCTCGATTTTTTTTCTATTCATTATACTCAAAAAGCGATGCATTGTACAAAAAAAACGTCGAAGAAGAACATTTAGGTTTTCGAATGTACTTTTCAATCATATATGTTTCGCGACTGTTAAAAATTCTGCTAATGTATTTTTTAACGAAATAAGGTGAAAATAATTTTTTTCGCCGAGTTTGCCCACTTTTATTTTTCTATAAATTTAATAGAACTTTCGTTGATGTCATAACAAACCACAGAAAAATTGGCATGATGGAGAGTTCATATCTTCCAATTATTTTTCAAGGTTAACTGACGAAGAATTTTATCGAACCATGGATATTGAATATCGACCATTGTTTTAGGCACAACAGTGGATTGCGACGAATATTTAGTGTTATCTAGAACCATTTTGTCCTCCACCTTTCAATTCAATTATGGTTTTGTATGGGAATTTCCCTCAAACGTGCATAATGATATGAACAATGTCTGGTTAAAATTTGAACGAAATCTATAGAAATCAAGAGCGCGCGCTCGTTCTACCTTAAATGGAATGGTACATTTTTCAGCCATCTTGTGGAGCGGCTCAAGCCGCATAAAAAACATTAGAGGGTCAAAGTCGTTCAAGATCATTCAAGGTCACCTATTAAAATGAAATACACATCCAAATATCTCGGATCTCTACCAACTACAGGGTTTTTCAATAAGGGCGGGTAGATGTTGAAATGGAAAAAAAAAACAAGCTGTGTGTGAGGTATGAACGAAATTCTTTTTTTATTTGAAAGGCCAATGTATGCCATTATGTATAGAATATAACATCGTGCAAATGACCGCCGCGGCTTCTCACGGTGGCACGAATCCGAGTGGTCCAATTTTCAATGACTCTGCTGCATAGATCCGACTGAATTTGAGCGATGGCCTGGTTTATGTTGACTTTAAGGGCATCGGTCGATTGCGGCTTATTGGCATAGACCTGCGACTTCAAGAAACCCCGCAAGAAAAGTGTCCGTGAAGTTAGCAAAGCATTGGTCAGCAGATCAAAATTAAGTGGGAGCTCTCTTCGCATGCAGTCGAGTTTTATAGTTCCTGATGGTTTTTAGAAATAGCTCTGGCGATTTTGTAGGAAAAAAGGTGATTGAAAAATGATCTGTAAACTTCCCGTAGCAGATCATTTTGCGGAAAACCAAAAATTACCGGGAGTTCTATGTACATGCGGCTAAGTTTTATAGTTCCAGATAGTTTTGAGCAATAGTTCTGGTGATTATACATAAAAAAGACGGAATTTTTTTTGTCGAACTTTCTCTAGAAATATGCTGATGGATAGGCGTGAGTTCTGGGTAGTTGTTGTACGAGATATTATGGTTTTCGTATTGTTTGACGTATTTGAGAAAAGTTCTGGCTTCTAGCGAATTTCAAAGAATTATTAAAAATGTTTATTAATATCTCAACTATACAAGGATGCTCTGCTGATGTAAAGGCGTTCGAGGTGCTTTCTGTGTAAGATAATATAGTAAGATATTATAAACCAGAACTGATTTTCTTTTTTTCCTTCGACTGAGCAGTAGAATGATGGCGCAATGAAATGCATTGAGTAAAACCAATTTTGTTTTCTCGAAAAAATGAATTTTTTTCAGAGTTCTGGTTGCCCCCGAAAGTGTTCTGTTGAATATCTTTACAACTTTTCCTCACCAGACAAATATTTACAACGGTACACTCGAGTAAATTTTGTGAAATAGACCCCCGCTAATGAAAAAAAAAATCGTTACTAATAGCCGAACTGTCAATGAAAAGTACATGGAACTCCAGAACGATGTGAGCGGCAGCCAGAACTGATTTTGTTTTTTTCCTTCGACTCAGCGGTAGATTGATGGCGCGATGGAATGCTTTGTGTGATACCAAACTTTTTTGTCGGAAAACTGAATTTTTTTTTGGAGTTCTGGTTGCCCCCGCAAGAGTTCTGAGCTCCAGAACTATGGGAGAGGCAACCGGAACGGATTTCCTTTTTTGTCATTCAACTGAGCAGTAGATGGATAGCGGGATGGAATGCTTTGAGTGGAGCCAAATTTTTTTTTGGAAATGTGATTTTTTTCGGAGTTCTGATTGCCCCCGCAAATGTTCTGTAAAAAATCTTTAAAACTTTGACTCATGGGATAAAGATTTACAACGGTAAACTCGAATTAAGTTTATGCCGTTGCCCCTCCGAACGAAAAAAAAAATTCATTACCGAACAACCGAACTATCAATAAAAAGTACATAGAACTCCAGAACCATGTGAGAGGCGATCATAACGGATTTTCGTTTTTTTCCTTCAACTGAGCAGTAGATAGATGCCGCGATGGAATGCTTTGAGCGGATCCAATTTTTTTTTTTGAAAAATGATTTTTTCGGAATGCTGGTTGCCCTTACAAGAGTTCTGTTAAATATCTTGACAACTTTTCCTCATCACACAAATAATTGCGTCACACTCGAGTACATTTTGGGAAATTGGCACCCCGTAACAAGAAAAGCCGTTACTAACAACAGAACTTTCAATAATAAGTACAAAAATACTCAAGAACTATGTGAGAGACAACCAGAACTGATTTTCTTTTTGTCTCCGACTGAGCAGTAGATTGATGGCGCGCTGGAATGCGTTGAGTGGACCCAAATGTTTTTTTATATATCCATTTTTTTTTGGAGTTCTGGTTGCCCCCGTAAGAGTTCTGTTAAATACCTTCACAACTTTTCCTCATCAGACAAACATTTACAACGGTACACTCGAGTAAATTTTGTAAAGTTGCCCCCCCCCCCCCCCCCCCCCGCCCCCCTGACGCAAAAAAAATCGTTAGTAACAACTGAACTATCGTTAAAAAGTACATAGAACTCCAGAACTATGTGAGAGGCAACTAGAACGGATTTTCTTTTTTTTCCTTCGACTGAACAGTAGGTGGATGGCTTGTTCGAATGCTTTGAGTGGAGCCATTTTTTTTGGTGTAAAAATGATATTTTTCTTGGAGTTCTGGTTGCCCCCGCAAGAGTTCTATTAAATATCTCTACAACTTTTCCTCGTCAGACAAATATTTACAACGGTACACTCGCGTAAATTTTGTGAAATTGCCCCCCCAAATTGCCAAAAGTATACAGATCCCCAGAACTATGTGAGAGGCAACCCGAACTGATTTTCTTCTTTTTCCTCCGGATGAACAGTAGATAGATGGCGCGATGGAATGCTTTGAGTGACGCCAAACTTTTTTGTCTGAAAAATGAATTTTTGTTTGGAGCTCTGGTTGCCCCCGCAGGAGTTCTGTTAAATGTCTTTACCACTTTTCCTCATCAGACAAATATTTACAACGGTTCAGGGGCGTAAATTTTGTGGCGTTGGCCTCCTCTAACGAAAAAAAATCGTTACTAACATCAGATCTGTGAATGAGAAGTACACAGAACTCCAGAACTATGTGAGAGGCAACCAGAACGGATTTTCTTCTTTTACCCTCCAACTGAGCAGTAGATGGAGGGCGCGATGAAATGCTTTGAATGGACCCTACTTTTTCTTCTGGAATTTTTTTTTTTTGGAGTTCTGATTGCCTCCGCAAGAGTTCTGTTAAATACCTTCACAACTTTTCCTCATCAGACAAACATTTACAACGGGACACTCGAGTACATTTTGTAAAGTTGCCCCCCGCCCCCGCCCCCCTAACGCAAAAAAATCGTTAGTAACAACTGAACTATCATTAAAAAGTACATAGAACTGCAGAACTATGTGAGAGGCAACTAGAACGGATTTTCTTCTTTTTCCTTCGGCTGAGCAGTAGGTGGATGGCTCGTTCGAATGCTTTGAGTAGACCCATTTTTTTTTGTTGTAAAAATGATTTTTTTCTTGGAGTTCTGGTTGCCCCCGGAAGAGTTCTATTAAATATCTCTACAACTTTTCCTCGTCAAACAAATATTAACAACAGTACACTCGAGTAAATTTTGTGAAATTGCCACCCCCCCCTCCCGACCCGTAGCGAAAAAAAAATCGTGCCTATCAACCGAACTGTCAATAAAGAAAAGTACACCCCAAAACTATGTAAATTTTGTGGAATTAGCCCCTCTAACAAAAAAAAATCCATACGAACAGTATCAATAAAAAGTAAATAGATCCCCAGAACTATGTGAGAGGCAACCCGAACGGATTTTCATCTTTTATCCTCCAACTGAGCAGTAGATGGACGGCGCGATGAAATGCTTTGAGTGGACCCAACTTTTTGTTCTGGAAATTTTTTTTTTCGAGTTCTGACTGCCTCCGCAAGAGTTCTGTTAAATACCTTCACAACTTTTCCTCATCAGACAAACATTTACAACGGTACACTGGAGTAAATTTTGTAAAGTTGCCCCCCCCCCCCGCCCCCCCTAACGCAAAAAAAATCGTTAGTAACAACTGAACTATCATTAAAAAGTACATAGAACTGCAGAACTATGTGAGAGGCAACTAGAACGGATTTTCTTTTTTTTCCTTCGACTGAGCAGTAGGTGGATGGCTTGTTCGAATGCTTTGAGTGGGGCCATTTGTTTTGTTGTAAAAATGATTTTTTTCTTGGAGTTCTGGTTGCCCCCGCAAGAGTTCTATTAAATATCTCTACAACTTTTCCGCGTCAGACAAATATTTACAACGGAACACTCGAGTAAATTTTGTGAAATTGCCCCCCCAGCCCCACCGCCATCCCTGTAGCGAAAAAAAATCGTAACTATCAACCGAACTGTCAATATAGAAAAGTACACTCCAAAACTCTGGAAATTTTGTGGCATTGGCCCCCCTAAGGAAGAAAAATCGTTACAAACAGCCGAAGTATCAATAAAAAGTACACAGAACTCCAGAACTATGTGAGAGGCAACCAGAACGGATTTTCTTTTTTTTTCCTCCAACTGAGCAGTAGATGGACGGCGCGATGGAATGCTTTGAGTAGACCCAACTTATTCTTCTGGAATTTTTTTTTTTTGAATTCTGATTGCCTCCGCAAGAGTTCTGTTATATACCTTCACAACTTTTCCTCATCAGACAAACATTTACAACGGTACACTCGAGTAAATTTTGTAGAGTTGCCCCCCCCCCCCCCCGCCCTATCATTAAAAAGTACATAGAACTGCAGAACTATGTGAGAGGCAACTAGGAAGGATTTTCTTTTTTTTCCTTCGACAGCAGTGGGTGGATGGCTTGTTCGAATGCTTGGAGTGGACCCATTTTTTTTGTTGTAAAAATGATTTTTTTCTTGGAGTTCTGGTTGCCCCCGCAAGAGTTCTATTAAATGTCATTACAACTTTTCCTCGTCAGACAAATATTTACAACGGTACACTCGAGTAAATTTTGTGAACCTGACCCCCCACCCGCCCCGGCCCCGTCGCGAAAAAAAATCGTGACTATCATCCGAACTGTCAATAGAGAAAAGTACACCCCAAAACTCTGTAAATTTTGTGGGATTGGCCCCTCTAACAAAAAAAAATCCTTACAAACAGCCGAAGTATCAATAAAAAGTATATAGATCTCCAGAACTATGTGAGAGACAACCCGAACTGATTTTCTTCTTTTTCCTCCGAATGAACAGTAGATAGATGGCGCGATGGAATGCTTTGAGTGACGCCAACCTTTTTTGTCTGAAAAATGAATTTTTGTTTGGATTTCTGGTTGCCCCCGCAGGAGTTCTGTTAAATGTCTTCACAACTTTTCCTCATGAAACAAATATTTCCAACGGTTCATGGGGGTTAATTTTGTAGCGTTGGCCCCCTCTAATAGAAAAAAAAATCGTTACTAACATCAGAACTGTCAATAAAAAGTACACAGAACTCCAGAACTATGTGAGAGGCAACCAGAACGGATTTTCTTTTTTTTCCCTCCAACTGAGCAGTAGATGGACGGCGCGATGGAATGCTTTGAGTGGACCCAACTTTTTCTTCTGGTTTTTTCTTTTTTTTTTGGAGTTGTAATTGCCTCCGCAAGAGTTCTATTAAATACCTTCACAACTTTTCCTCATCAGACAAACATTTACAACGGTACACTCGAGTAAATTTTGTAGAGTTGCCCCCCCGCCCGCCTAACGCAAAAAAATCGTTTGTAACAACTGAACTATCATTAAAAAGTACATAGAACTGCAGAACTATGTGAGAGGCAACTAGAACGGATTTTCTTTTTTTTCCTTCGACTGAGCAGTAGGTGGATGGCTTGTTCGAATGCTTTGAGTGGAGCCATTTTTTTTTTGTGTAAAAATGATAAATGGTCAACCATCAGGAACAATAGAACTCGACCGCATGCGAAGAGAACTCTCACTTAATTTTGATGTGCTGGCAACTGCTCCGCTAACTCCACTGACACACAAGAAAAAGTCTAGCGGGGTCAAATCGCACGATCTTGGTGGCCAATTCACCTCACCTCTGCGAGAGATAACCATACCCTCAAATCGTTCATGCAGAATGTTCATCGTGGCGTCCGCTGTGTGGCACGTAGCGCCGTCCTGCTGGAACCACATGTCGCCTACGTCCATATCGTTTAATTTTTCTTGGAGTTCTGGTTGCCCCCGCAAGAGTTCTGTTAAATATCTCTACAACTTTTCCTCGTCAGACAAATATTTACAACGGTACACTCGAGTAAATTTTGTGAAATTGCCCCCCCCCCCCCCCACCCCCACCGCCATAACTAAAAAAAAATCGTGACTATCAACCGAACTGTCAATATAGAAAAGTACACCCCAAAACTCTGTAAATTTTGTGGCATTGGCCCCCCTAACGAAAAAAAAAATCGTTACAAACAGCCGAAGTATCAATAAAATGTCTATAGATCCCCAGAACTATGTAAGAGGCAACCCGAACTGATTTTCTTCTTTTTCCTCCGAATGAACAGTAGATAGATGGCGCGATGGAATGCTTTGAGTGACGCCAACCTTTTTTGTCTGAAAAATGAATTTTTGTTTGGAGTTCTCGTTGCCCCCGCAGGAATTCTGTTAAATATCTTTACAACTTTTCCTCATGAGATAAATATTTACAACGGTACACTCGAGTTAAGTTTATTAGGTTGCCCCCTCGAACGAAAAAAAAATTCATTATCAAACAAACGAACTATCAATAAAAAGTACATAGAACCCTAGAACCATGTGAAAGGCAATCACAACGGATTGTCTTTTTTTTCCTTCGACTGAGCAGTAGA
>OY723392.1:41895525-41925525 GCA_963210295.1 Ophion ellenae
CGGGAGATAGAATTTTTTCAGGTTTCACCCCCGCGATGGGGATGCTTTTCGGAATTTGGAAATGGTCACATTTTTTCGAGGCGCCTTTGTGCCCACCTTACATACAATGCCAAAAGAAAAGGGATTATATCAAACCCGCGGAATATATCATTTTATCAAATTTCACCCCCCGATAGGGGTGCTTTCCGGAATATGGAAATGGTTGAATTTTTTTTTGGAAACGCCTTTAGACCTACCTTACATACAACGCCAATAAGTAAGGAATTATATCAAACCGACGAGAGATATAATTTTTTTCAAGTTTCACCCCCGCGATAGGGGTGCTTTCCGGAATATGGGAATGGTTGAATTTTTTTTTGGAAACGCCTTTGGGCCTACCTTACATATAACACCAATAAAGAAAAGGGATTACATCAAACCCACGAGAGATTTTATTTTTTCAAGTTTCAACCACCTCAAGTTTCAAGTTTCAAATGTTTGCTACCACCGGGACCCCCCCCTATAGGGGGGGGGGTCCCGGTGGTAGCAAACATTTAAAAATCATTTTACTATATTTTCTACTCAACTAGATCTGAAATGTACAAGAAATTATAGAGAATTGAAAATTTGATAAAAAAATAAAACCTCCGCGTAGCAACGATGCAAACTTCAGGCCCATTCGATTTTGCTCCAATCGTATTGAATTTCTTGTTCAATTTTAATTTTTACGCCTCGTTCTATTTTTCTTTCCAGCTCCGTTACATTTTCATTCCATACGGCTCCCCAGATTGCCCCCTTAATTTTATTATTATTATTGTCATTATTATCATCTTCATCATAACTGTTACCATTATTGTAATTCCGTCACGAGAAATTTCAATAAGAATAACTATCTCAATGACAAAAAAAACGAATTCATTGTATGATTATTATTATTAATTTCCTCGTCCGGTCAAAAGAAATTACAGTAAAGATCATAACAATATTGATAACAAAAAATAACTTTTTTATTGTTTTTTTTTATTACCAATACTGCCGTCGGCCCTATTATTGTAATTATTATCACTAAGATGTCCAACTTTGAAGTCGTTTTATTGACGCACAGCAAAGTAAAATCCAAAGCAGGTCATTATGTCTGCCTGTTCGATAATTATATTGATTATAGACAAAAGCGCGGGAGCTCTACTGGCATGTTTGAATTACAGGCCCAGGAGTCGAACTCGTAATTCAGGACCGGATATTAGAAGATTTCGGGCCTTTCTATACGTGCAGTAGAATCCACTCGCGTAAGCGCGTCCCTATACACGCATACGCGCACAATTAATCCCGTCCCGCAATCATTTCTATTATCGATCAAATCTCCGGCAGGGAGAAATAAATAAGAGGATGGTGCTCCGCAGTACGTGCAGAAGCGTTCGTATGTCGAGTGATGAAATACTGAATTTATATTTCAACTCATTAATCGAACGATGAAACTTAATAAATGTGTATTTTTATTTGTTCTTTTTAAAAGTTTTTTTCGATTTCTAGATGAATCATTTTGAGGTATTTATGGACGGATTTGTTAAGTTGGAATCGGGAAAAGAATATTGACGGATTTATGACGAAATTATTCCAGATTTTTCAGGGCTTCGTCGTATTGTGACCTTGAGAATTTTCTTTTCTAGGAATTGCGGTCTATTGATGGAAAATAATTGGAACAAAACTTATAGCATAAACTGTATTCATTCTTGAATTTTTTTACGCTCACCTTCGTCGAAGCTCCAGCGAGGAGCGACTAACGCCATCTCGCGTGAGTCCGCGGAGCACCTCAGTCCCGTGTTCACCCTCGCACTGACGCTTGCGCTCTGAGAAAACTGCTTCGCCACGATTCTCGCGCGGAATTCCTGTTTTCTCGACGCAAGACACGAAAACACACATTTTGCGTTCAGGAGTTACCGATAATCGGTAATCACTCGACCGAGGGTAATCACAGATTCAGCGGTTGGCTATTTTACCGCCAGCAAGTCGGTAAATTTTTACTTTAATATTTTAGTACGCTTCGATCGATCCATTAGAATTGTAGAATTGCAAAGATGGTTCCGCCATATCGGATAAAGCTCCGGGGTAAAGGTCAGATCTTCTTGACTAACAGAATGTCTTGAAGGATTTTTTGCATCTGGCGGTTTTCGAGATATTGAATTTTCATTTTACCGCGCTTCTCCAGCATCCGGCGGCCGCGTTCCGACTATACCTATACATGTTATCGCGCTCTCCGCTTTGTGCGGATCTTCGTCTCGCTTGTGCGGCCGCCACTGTCTTATCCCCTCCACGATACGCGGAGGCTAGACGAATATCCGCACAAAGCGGAGAGCGCGATTACATATATAGGTATAGTCATTGTAAAAGCGCAGTAAGATTACCTTCAAAATTAAATCTTTCGAAAACTATTGCTACTCGCAGAAAATTCTCTTAGGGATCCTCTTAGACCGCCAAAAGGAAAGACTCTGAAAAGTTTCAGCTCGATCAGCGTTTTACCCTTATCGCAACTTTAGCCGCACATTATCCCATGTATTGTAACGTATGCTGCGCGAAATCCGAACTGCGGCCAATATCGCAATTCGTTAGAAGAAACTGCTAAATTGCATGTCCTCCAATACTTTTCATTCAAGAGCAATGCAGTCTTACGACAACGTCGAACTTCACTTTTTAGTTCCTCCTTTTATTGAGTAAGAAAAAAGAATCGTTAAACTTGAATCCACAAAACGCTCGAATCTCCCGAAAAATGTGCACTGTGCAGACCGGAAGTCAGCATACAAGTTGAGTCAACGGAGTGTCCAACCATTTTTACATTCTCACAGCGACCGAGCACGAAAGTTATTCCCGAAATTCCGCATTTCTCGCCGAAATAACTTTAAATCGAAACAAACACGACAAACGTCCATCGATGAATAAACGAACGCGATACGCGCGAGGACGTATCGTGACGAACGCCGCGACATCCGGCATTCGGCGACCCCTCGCGTGCGTCCCGTGCACCACTTAGATTCGCTTTCGTCTGCTTTTCCCGGTGCGATCGGCGTTTCGAGTTTCCTTGATGAATCCGTTATATAATTCTTGAGTGAAAACTTGGAAAAACCGGTCGAGATGTTGTCGCGGACCGCCCTTTGCATCAATCACCAGGCGTTGTCGCGTGTCAATGCGCTCTCGCAGGTAAAACCGTAATTTCGCCATTTTGAGGTTATGTCGTTAGAGCTTGCGCCTAATAACAAACTTTTCCCATTGCATCACGTCGCTCGCTCCTGCAGAGAGTCACATACAGATCTATGCACGTCACGTGTCAAATTCGGAATATCGGCGTGAGGGGCCATTGCGCGCTGAAGGTGTCAAAGTACGCTCCGGTGTTGGGGACCTGCGCCAAGAGGTATGCTAGCACGAACGAGGCGGCGACCGCCGCCGTCAACCAAAGTGTCTCCGCCTCAACGACGCCAACGTCAATAGCTTCAGCCACGGGTGGCATCAATGAAGTTGACGGTTCGAGCTTAGCTGACGGCCTGTCGTCAAAATTGCTGGAGACCATACCGGGTAAGACGATTTACGTGTGATAAATTTAGGTGACAACGCAAACGTTACGTTCTCTCCTGACGACTGCACGCTTTCGGTGCCGTCAATGTTGATGTTTCAAGGACAGGGTCGTACGAAGGGGCGTGGAGGAAAAAAAAACTGAGACCGATGGGGATTTTCTGAAAATTGTACTTTTGTTGTCGCCCAGATGCACCCGTCGCTCCGACCATCATGGAAACCGTGTCCTACCTCGGGGAACCGGCCTTCTCGACCCTGGGACTGGGCAGCTGGACGCCGGTGGGAATCATCCAACAGGGCTTAGAGTTCATGCACGTCTCGTGCGGCCTGCCCTGGTGGGAAGCCATCGCAATCGGTACACTCTTCTCCGCTTTACGTTGGAACAGAATGAAAATTCTTTTTCATTTATTTCTTTCCTTCTTCTCGCTATTTCAACAAGAATTTTTCCCTAAATTAGACTATAGGTCTCTAAATGAGGAAGCACAAAATTGTTGGGGGTTTTTGGAGCTAAGATTTGTCAAAAGGGATTGGAGCAAATGAAAAAATTTTAATTTTTGTTCCATTCCAATGATTCGGAGTTTAACATCGTCGCTTCACACTCTTTTTCCTTGGGAAGGTTAAGACGAGGTCGAATATGTGGCAAGTGACGCAGGAGTGCACGGGAGGTAGCTGAAATTTTGGAAAGCAGATTTCTCGGAGATTAATCATTTTTAGGGCAAAAGGTCATCTTCAAGCTCTGGCTTGGTGAATTCTATAGAGTTTGATCCTTTGTTTTTGCTGAAAAACTCAATTGTCTGTGAGGAAACTTCGTTCGAAAATTCGCGACGTTATGAAATGCCTGTGCTTGCCCTTAAGCCCTTCGCTCGAGGAAACGCAGATACGCGTTTGGCTTAGTATAACCCAATCTGGCGGTCCGCGTGAATTTAACAAAAATTTCTGACGACTTACCTCAACAGCGTCTAGTAGGCTGGTAACTTTGTCGCCCGCAATTCTTTGTAATATTCTTTAGAGATGCTTTTTCCGTGACTCCAGCCACGAGATATGAGAGTAAAGAGTGCGACGTCGGGCTTTGCGGAGATCGTTGCTGCGGTTGTTTCACAGGTTGCAACATTACTAATAACGTTTTGCTTGTTCCAATGACATACTACGTTTAAACGTAAAGATGATGAAAGTTATAATCCAAAAAAATAAAACGCCCGGTGCAAAAAAGTTGCAGGATGAGCGTATACGCGGATACACCACTTAAGGGGCAAGGCCACAGTAACGGGTATAAAATCATGTGCGAATTTAACAATTTTGTTTCGTATGAAAAAGTGATTAACTCGTAAAATTAATTACACATCTATTTAGTATGAATATAAATATACAAAATCGCCGGCTACTTGAAACTTCTCGAAACAGTTTTTTTCCAATTGGCGTGACAAATAACTTCAACAATTTTCACGCGATTTACTTGACATTCGAAAGTCATGTTCCTAATTGCATTTCGCAGAGAAGTGACGTACGGAATTTCTGATTAATCGGAAACTTTTCATTTTATGAGCAGTTATAACGAAATTTTTCACTGAAAATTCATTTCTTAAATTCCTTTAATTTTAAAATAATCTTTTTTTTTACTTTTTTTCGCTCTCTTATCATTATTATATCTTCTATCTCCGTATCTCTTAATACCTTCACCAGGTTTTTCCCCCATTTTGACGGGTCACCGTTTGTTATCGCTCCAATTTCGTCTAGTAAAGAAATTTTTGGCCACCTTGTCTCATCCATTCTCATCACTTCTCTAATACATCTCGTCGCTCTTTCCCTCATCACATATCCCATAGTAAGCACTCCTAGCTCTCTCCTCCGCATATAATTTGGCGTCGTTCTGTCCACCCCTAACGCCATCTTACAATACCTGCTCTGTATTTTTTTCAAATACGCTTATTTCTCCCATTCCCCATATCTCCACTCCATACGTTGCTACCGCTTTTAAAATAGTGTAACGTATAATCAACTAAAATGTTATATCATAGAAATTTGAGCTCCTAGGCAAAAAGTAATGGCATATTTGAGTTCAGGGCATCAAATTCATATGAAATCAGCACCAAAACAGCTGTTGGCCTGTGCAACCATTGATATGCGTAACGAGCCGCGAAATGTGAACTTGACCGCGTTATCGTGTTGATTCGCAGGCACGATTGCTCTGAGGTTCGCGCTCTTCCCACTGGTCGTAAAGACGCAGAGGAACAACGCGGCCCTGGCCAACAACATGCCGCAACTGACGCGCTTGCAGACGGAAATGTCGGAAGCGAGACAGGAGGGTGATCAACTCAAAGGTTACACATGGTTTGATCGAAATTGACAGTTGTCGATACGGCGGAAGCTGCGATTTTTTACTTTTTCTCTCTGTCTACCCTCTCTGTCGCAATTACAGCCGCAAGGAAAGGAAGAGAGCTGATGACCTTTATGAAAGGAGCGAACTGTAATCCTTTGAAAAACATGATCCTACCACTTCTGCAGGTAAACTATTCTGCAACGCTTATAATGCGATACAATTCAAATGGTTTTGTTTGTTACAATTTTACCAACTATTTCACTCATTATCCAACAAGCTTTTATTTATTTTTGTATCTCAAGGGGTCTTCTCACTTTAGACCCCAAAAAGTACTTTTTCAATTTTTTTCGGATTTTTTCAAATTTCCATACGAACCGTACCACCCCTTTTCTCCCTTTAAAGGTTGAATTTTCAAAAATCCCTTACAAGGAAGGGTTGCGAGGGTGATCTCTCTTATTTCGATTAATTCTGGCATGCTTGTAGAATGGGTAAAAATCCCCGACGCGTATTTTTTTATATCTGCGAAAACCAATTTTTAAGGGGTGAAACGCACCCTCGAAAGTAGGCGTGTTTTTCGTTTTCGACGGTAACGTTATCGTTCTCATCTCCAGTGTATTATAGTACACGATAAAATAAACATTGTTGCAATTTGACATTTTTTATATCTCTTGCCGTTAAAACGTTATCGTCGAAAAACACTCAAATTTTCGAGTTTGCGTTTCAGTCTTTAAAAATCGAGTTCCGCAGATATTTAAAAAAAATGTATCGCCTATTTTTACCCATTCTACAGCATGCCAAATTTAATCGAAATCGGAGAAATCGACCTCGCAACCTTTTCTTGTTAGTGGGTGCTTGCGTCATAAAAGCAGCCTACTGTGCAAATTTCATGTAATTAGCTTCAGCGCTTTTGGCTCGGCGTTGATAAATCAATTGAGACATGTTCTTTTATATGTATAGATTATGCAAAAAATCAAAGATTAATTCTATCTTAGCCCTCTGCGGTCGCCCGGGGTCAAAGTGACCCCAAGCGCAACTTCAAGCCAAAATGACTATAAGTTATTGGCGGCCAAGGAGACTGGCCTGCCTTCTAGCGGTGCTTTGGGGTACCCTTTGTAAGTGCAGACTAGGGTCGGACGAATCGTGAATACCTTTTTTGAAACGCCCATTATGGGGCTATTTTTTTCCTCAAACTATCATATGTCAAGGCTATATCGCCCCTAAAATTCTATTTAAAAAAATTGAAAATTGCAAGATTTATGATTTTTTTTTAGCAAATAGGGGCTTTTTTGCGCATTGGTCACTTGCAGATTTTTTTCCGCCATTTTAAAATCCGATAAAAATATAATACTGAGAATGCCACAGTTTAGAATGTTCAAACTAACGTCCTAAATTTTTATGAGCCATTCGGAATGATACGGTCAACGCGGCAATCGTTTAAACAAGGCTGGGGTCATTGCGACCCCTGTGACCAGCGTGTTATAGCCAGAACGTCTGACCCCGAAGAGTTAAGCGGTTAGGCCACAGTAACGGGTATAAAATCATGTGCCAATAACAATTTTTTTCGTCCGAAAAAGTGATTTACTCATAAAATTAATTACACATATATTTAGTATGAATATCAAGCTGTTAGAAAATATATATATATATTTTTTTCGATGTACAAAATGGCCGACTACTAATATTTTCTTTTATCTTTTTTTAGGCACTCCGCAGCGTGGCATTTAGCATCCACAATTTTTTACCTAGAACAAAAAACACAAAAATTCTCGTCAATCTCCATTAGAATACCTAGAGAAGTACGTAAGGAATTTAAAAAATATTGTTTTATTCAAAAGTTGTAGGTATTTGAATGAATTTTCAGTGAAAAATTTCGTATAAAACTGCCCACAAAATGAAAAGTTTTCGTTTAATCAGAAATTCCGTACGTACTTCTCTGCGAAATGCAATTAAAAACATAACTTTTAAATTTGAAGTAAATCGAGTGAAAATTGCTGGTTATTTGTCACGCCAATTGGAGAAAAGCTGTTTCGAGAAAAACGCGTTCAAAGTTTTAGCTACTCTACGGCCGTGCCATAGGTGTTACGTTATACGCTCAAAGTCGGTGGAAAAAAAAATGTTCTTGCTATAAATCGAATAGTAACTTATTCTTATGATAATGAAGCTACGTTTTAGCGAAAACAATCGATTTTTTGAAAATTCTATTCTGGCCTTACCCCTTAAGTAACGAAAGTAATACTTACCTTCAAAATTCACAAAAACTATTGTTTTCGCCTGTAGAACACCTACTGTGCACAGTCGTATCGTAACTAACTTGCGCGTCGTGCAAGTATCGTAAACGAGAAAAATGTCGTGTAACGTAAAAGTTTGATATTAAATTGAGAAATCGGTTTCAACGTCACCTGTGATTTTTTCGCTAAATTATAGTGATTCGAGTTTTCATCGACAATTAAAATTCTTCATTTATTTCAAATATAAATCAACTTTTGTCCATTCACTGGTCGATTTACCCTAGGTAAATATCGTTAAAAAAATGAGACTCGAAAAGTTGACCATTGGGCAAAATTGTCTCGGCATACGTCGAAGAAATTCTCAATACCAAGGGCCCCTTTTTTCTCTTCCAGGCTCCCATATTCATCTCGGTATTTCTCGGGCTGAGAAAAATGGCTGAATTGCCAGTGGAAAGTATGAAGGAGGGTGGCCTCTGGTGGTTCACGGATCTCACGAGTGCCGATCCGTATTATATCTTGCCGCTGATAACGGCAGCGACCCTCGCCGTGACGATCGAGATCGGTACCGACAGCACGAGAGCTCAGACGCTCGGAGCAATGAAATACGCTCTGCGAGCCCTGCCCATCATCGTTTTTCCCTTCACCATCAACTTCTCCGCGGTACGTTACCCACAGAAATGCTGATATTTCGCTATTTCAGAACCACGAAACGAGAATTTTCTTACGCAGTCACGAAAAAGTGAAAGTACTTGTAATTTAGGGCCTTAGGCCACTCTCAAGGCCAAAAAAATACGCTTTTTGGGGATTATTTTTCAGAAAAAGTACAAAATAAATTGAGATTACAAAAAAGGGTGTTTGTCATACATATCAGTGACTGCATACAAGAATTTTTTTGAAGCGATTCATTTCAAAATGGCTGCTGCGCAGCGTTTATCTCAAAACTCCATTTTTTAAGTTGGCCGTAAACATGACTCAGACAATTTTCAACCGATTCACTTGAAATGTTGAATATATCTTGAAAAATACATTGTCTATGGAAGTACGTAGGATTTTTTTTATCTTGCATAGTTCATTTGTTATTAACGATTTTTCAGGCAAATTTTTAGAAAGTGACAAATTTGCTACGTACTTTCATAGACAATGTATTCTTCAAGATATATTAACCATTTCGAGTGAATCGGTTGAAAATTGTCGACAAGGAACATCCCTCAGGTGACACCCTTCGTATTTTTATATACGTTCTTTTGTAAGATTTTTATATACGTTTTTCAAAGATTTTTATATACGTTATAGATACGTATTTTTTTTATCGGCGGCAAAACGGTTTTAAGGGGTGAAACCACCCCTCGAAAAAGCATCTCTAGGGGTAATTTAGCATTCACAAACAAGGAGTCCACCGATTTTAATGAAACAAAAACGAAAGGTCTTCTAATCCGAAGCAATGAAAAATCCACTATAGTGACATGACATAAAAAATTAAGGGGTGAACCACCCCTATATAAGGGGTGAACCACCCCTATATAAGGGGTGGTTTCACCCCTTCCGTTTTTCCGCCGATAAAAAAAAATACGTATCGCTTACTTTTCGGTGCTTTATAACATATCCAAATTTCAACAAAATCGAAGTGTGTCACCCGAGGGATGTTCCTTGTGAGTTACGTTTCCGGCCAACTTGAAAAATGCAGTTTTGAGATAAACGCTGCACAGCCGCCATTTTGAAATAAATCGCTTAAAAAAAATTATTGCATACTGTCACTGATGTGTATGATAAACACCTTTTTTGTAATCTCGACTCATTTTGTAGTTTTTCTGAAAAAAAAATCCCCAAAAAGCTTTTTTTTCGGCCTCTAGAGTGGCCTAACCCCTTAATTCAAAATTGAGGATAGCCTCGAAATTCTCGCCCCAGTTTGACGAAAGCGATAATTCGCACTCGGTTATTTCACCCCAGCGTATTATTGGAAAATTACACTTTTTGGCAAAATCATTTGAGACTTTTCGTGAAAATTAGCGTACCAGAAAAAAAAAATAGTGTAAAATAAAATAATTTATCTTCTCCGGCTTGCAATAACCCAAACAAACCCAAACGAAAACCATTTATCATAAAAAAAAGATCATTTTTTACGAGAATTTAATTTGAGAATCGCCACGAAAACGAAAGTAGCGGACAAAGCAATTACAAAAATCGAACGGGGTTAGTTTTTTTATTAATATTTTAACCCAACCAAACTCAATGGGAAAGTAATTTATTTGCATGTCTCTCTCTCTCCCTCTTCGTTCCAGGCAATCCTGTGCTACTGGGTATCGACAAATTTCGTCTCCCTCATTCAAGTCGCATTCCTAAGGATACCGAAAGTCCGAACGTTCTTCAAAATCGATCCCTACAGACCGCCTCCAAAGGCTGTCGACGTCGAGAAAAAAGGATTCATCAAGGGCGTGAGAAGCTGTTAGTATGCACCTCGCCAAAGCGATGCGCCGACTGATCCAAACTATACTGCGTTCAACGAGAGAACGACACAGGGCCGCGCAGCTTGCCGCTCAGTACTCTATGGGGTCCTGCACCAACGTGGCAACGTGGAGGGGGTAAAGAGGGCTGCGCGTTAACGGGCTACATCTACCTAGAGGCCCGATAAAAAATGGCCAAATTCCGTATTTTCTTTCTGCGAAACGGTTGGTGAAAACGAAACGCATTTTTTCAACGCAAAGGTACATATATTGAGATCCTTTAAAAAAAACCCTTAAGGCACCTCAAGAGAAACAAAAAACATGGCCGCCGGCATATTATGAAAAGAAAAAATTTGCGACGTTTAACGGTGGACACTCTCCAGCTTTAACGGTTCACCAACCGCTTTCCAGAAGAAAAAAAAATCGAAATTTGGTCGTTTTTTTAACCTTTTCCGTAGATGTAGCCCCTTAAGGTAGAAGGAGCGCGCGCTTTTTATTTCTACCGAGTTTGTTCAAATTTTAACTAGACATTGTTCATATCATGCATGTTTGAGTGAAATTTCAGAACAGTCGACTACTTGAATTGAGAGATAATGAGTTTTAAAATATCAACTTTTAACACTGCAAGGTCTGCATGACCGAAAATCAGGTCACATAATTCGTCGTACCATTCTATTGTGTTTACAAATTTTGAAAAGAAATTATGTTTAGATAGCGGACTAGTTAGGGAAAAAGTGACAAAAGTTTGGATTGCCTTTACTATTCAGTTTTGCTAAAAACGTTCAGCAAAGACAGAATTATTCTTCGTAAAAAATATTTGTCCCCTGTAATAAAAAGACATATGGCAACACCGCAGAACAGTATTGTTCAATATTTCGAGAGAAAAAATAATTATCGTGTTCCTAAGGTGGAAAACTTTCATCATAAAAAAATTATTGCATTATAAATTTTAATATTTTACATTGTTTATGTTATCTTCATTAACGAATAAAAGTGTTGGTTAATTCATAGCTAATTAAAAACCTTGATCGATTAAAAATTACATGCAAATAAAAATTTGTGTTGCAGTATTATTTTAAATATGCCGCGTAAATTCACGCCATTGGATACGTGGAACGATGCGGTGTTGCCGTGTGTTCTTATTATAGGGGACAAATATTTTTTACGGGAAATTATTCTAAATTTCAATGCAGACTCTGCAGTGTTAAAAGTTGCAATTGTAAAACCCATTATCTCCCAATGTAAATAGTCGATTGTTCTGAAATTTCACTCAAACATGCATAATGATGTGAACAATGTCTGGTTAAATTTGAACAAAATTTATAGAAATCAAGAGCGCGCGCTCGTACTACCTTAAGGGACTTTACCAGTGTGGACACTGAAAATTTGGGTGATTCTCGGGAATTTTTTGTAGTGTGTAGCCCCTTAAGCGGGATTCGAAGCGTGTCGTTCTCTCGTTGAACGCAGTATAGTCCCCAAGACCGGCGCGTTTCTCGGGCGGCAAAGAGCCCCTGCGTTCTAGTAGCCGACAAAAACCGTTTTTGGCGATGAAACCGGCTGGTTGGCCGACAGTAACTTGACAAGTTACTAAAACGCTGCGGCTTTTTGGCCCGAGACCCCCGCCAACTGGCTTCCTTTTGTTTCTCGTATGACGTGATGTATCTCAACTTTATTGCCAGCCCTCGCGAACATGAAAGTCGCACGGGAGATGGACGCAAGATACACAGCGGACGACGTGCAGTTCCACCGAGCGGGACGGGGGCCAGTGGAGCAGACTTACGCCTACGACCCTACGAAGGAACTGATGAAGAAACGGAACGCCATTATGGCAAAGAAGAGATAATCCTCACAAGCTCTTTCCGTATTTTGTAAATACACCAAATGGCTAGACGGGAGAGACGCGTTCGGAGGCGCCCTCGAGAAGCGCTAGTCCAAGCTCTCAGTCGCTCCGAATTCTCACTTCGTTCATCCTCGTTTATTTTCTTTTTCTAAGTTGTAATAGACGAATGTACGAACTAAAGGAAGTTTTCGAAGAAGAAAATGGATCTCACGTTTCAAACTTACATTAATCAGCAGACGCGCTAGCGTTTGACGCCAAGTGATTTTAAAAAAATTGACGCAGCTGATCAACTGACGAACACGTCGCGTACTCTTTATACAGTAAGATGGTCCGCCACCGGTCGTTTTTTAACTTTGAATCTACGTCACGCGAAAACTCGTCGACGAATCGCAAATCTAATGACATTTTACCAACGTAATGTGATTTTTTCCTATCAATTTTGTTTGGTATTCCATACATTAGATCATGATTTAGGTTTTTTTTGTTTGAGTTTGTTAGACTCAAACTTTGATGCTAACGCACTGATTGATCACGCTGATCAGATGATTGTTCTCGGTCGCCGCGGCGACTCGTTCCTTGTCCGCCAGTTGCTTGTTCACCGCGCTCTCCGAGTTGTGCGTCCCCGGCGTTATCGAGACGTTGACCTTGAACCTTTTCGGCAGAGCTCGCAACAGCTGGACTCTTATCGAGAGGCCGATCAGCGTAGCCATACTGCAGTGGGGTATCGTCGGCGTGAATTGAACGTTGACGCTCCCCTTCTCGTTGTCGACCTGCATTTTCAACCATTAGCGTTAAGGCGGGATGTACATTCACAACGATCAAACAAATCGATTGCTTTTTTTTTTCTTCAAACGATAGAACTATATACTAGGTGCGCAACAAAGTTCCCGGGTTTCACACATGCATGGCACTAGCGACACATGTAGTCGGCATACAGGTCTGAAATTGGGTGTCTCTATAGCTTGGACATCTGTTGAGAATACCCAGTCGTAATATAAACAAATATCGCAGCACAACGACCTTTTTTTCTAACCTCGAAAATGTCAAAGTTTGTGCCAAACAAACAGCATTTGCGGGGAGCATTGCTTTTCTGCTTCAACCTAAAAAAAACAGCAGCTGAAGCACGTCGGTTACTTGAGGAGGCCTACGGCGAACATATACCATCAAAAACAACGTGTGACGATTGGTTCAAGCGGTTCAGAAGTGGCGATTTTGAGACTGGGGACAAGGAGCGCTCGGGAAGACCGCAAACATTTGCGGACGCCGATCTGCAAGCGTTATTGGATGAAGATGACACTGAAACACAAGATCAACTTGCCGAGGCATTAAATGTGACTCGGCAATGTATTTCGAAACGTTTGCACGCCATGGGAAAAATTCATAAGGAAGGAAAGTGGGTTCCGCATGAGTTGACTGAGAGACAAATGGAAAATCGAAGAGCCACTTCCGAAATTTTGCTTTTGCGGCAGAACAGAAAGAGCTTCCCGCATCGAATTGTTACTGGCGTTGAAAAATGGATATATTTCGAGAATCCCAAACGCAGAAAATCGTGGCTTTCACTTGGCGAAGCGTCAACATCGACGGCACGGCCAAATCGCTTCGGAAAAAAGACAATGCTCTGCGTTTGGTGGGACCGGAAAGGAATCGTGTACTATGAGCTGCTGAAACCGGGCGAAACTGTCAATGGGCATCGCTACCGACAACAACTAATCAATTTGAACCACGCATTGCTCGAAAAACGGCCAGAATGGGACACGAGACACGAACGTGTGATATTGCAGCACGACAACGCTCCGTGCCATCGCAGTTCCATCGTCCAGGACACCATAAAAACACTGAAATGGAATCTGCTACCGTATTCGCCAGACCTGGCCCCTTCAGACTATCACTTGTTCCGGGCTATGGCGCAGGACTTGGGTGGGCTACACTTGGCCAATTACGATGCAGTACATAATTGGTTGGACGAATGGTTTCAGTCCGAAGACGCGTCTTTTTATCGTCGCGGTATTTATGTATTGCCGGAGAGATGGCAATAATGTGTAAATAGCCAGGGACAATCGAAGAAACCATTTTTTGTGTTTCTCTTGAAATTTACGATTTTTTACTGGTAAAAAAAACCGGAAACTTAGTTGCGCACCTAGTATGTAGAATATTTTACCAAAGTTTCAAAGCGAAATTCGAAAAACTTCAAACGTTACAGCCCGTCAACGCTGTGCCTCACCGCTCGAATTCGGAGCGGGCGCGAACTTCAAACGCGTTTTTCTCAAAACTGCATTATCGAAATTGGCATGCAGGATTATTCAAAAACTCTTAAGCCGATCGAGTTGAAACTAAGTAGAAATATTGATAATATTGGTACCATCTACTTGACGAGAATTTTTTTTTGAGAAATTGAATTAAAAACTACTTTTTTCATCCACATTTTACAGAAATGGTGCGTGAAATGTTGATTTTTTTTTGTAAATGCGTGCCACTTTCTTAAATTTGCATTTTCTTCATTTTAATTACCGTCGCATAGAAACTAAACATGTTCTAACTGAACATTTTTTTGAGCTTTTTTGCAAATCAAAGTCTATGGAAAGCTAGACTGCATGCCGATTCGCAACTCCCCCGGCGACCTTGCTGTAACACTCTACCACAGCTCCGTCATTATGCTGATGAATAAATTAAAAAAAATTGTTTTGTATACTTAAATGTACTATTAAAGTATACCTAAAGTTTGATAATTGTAGAAAAATTATTTCTCAGTTTAAAAAATCCCTTAATATTGCTTATTTTTATGAAAATTGGGTTCTAACGGATTCCCCTTTCGTAATGGTGACCGGCGCTGCATTTTTCAGTGATTAGAATTGATGGAAAAAAACACGACGTTGAAGTTTGGAACGCAATGAAAATTAATTTTTTTTGCTTTGCCGAAATATTATTTTACCGGATTTAGGGTGCAAAAATCACTCCAAGGGTTTTCGGAATCCTCATTAGAAATTTACAACAGATTGTTATGAAAATATTCTTGTTAATCGTGAAAAAAAATGAATAAAGAAAAAAGTATTTTCGCTGCGTTCCAATGAAAATTGGGATGCAAACTTTCACACAGTGAAGAAAAAACTAATTCGATCTTACAATGGACCTTTCCTTCTACATATTTGCCATATACAAACATATATCGCATGTATATGTATACATGTATGTATGTATGTATATATATATATGTGTGTGTGTGTGTGTGTGTGTGTGTGTGTGTGTGTGTGTAATTTTTTTAGAAGACTATTTTTAGAAACTAAAAATAAGTTCACACACCATATTTCAAGATGATCGATCAAGATTTAGTGTAAAAAATAAATGAAGAAGAAATTTCAATATTTGTAGCCTAGAAACTATTTTAAAAAACAGTGCATACACTTACTCCTATAGAAGGTGCTTAAAGCGATGGCTACCACTTTAATTGCACGTTTGCAATCTCATTCGCATTGATTGTATTGTCTTATCGATCACAAACTTCTCACTGCTTTAAAAAAAAGTTTATGGGACTCCTAGTTGCGAACAATGTAAACAAAGCCGTACGACTTACCTGGATTTTGCTTGGTATTAAACTATTGAAAGCTCAATTAGAGCCCATTCGTTAATACAGACTTTTTTCATTAATGAGACAATACAATGCAAATTAGATTGCAAGTGTGCATTGAAAGTGTTAGCCATCACTTCGAGCACCTTTTATAGGAGTAAGTGTTTGCACCGTTTTTGTAATCGTGTCTAGGCTAAAAACATTGAAATTTCTTTTTTATCAGTTTTTTTAAACTAAATCCTAACCGATCATTTTGAAATTTGATTGTTGAACTTATTTTTAGTTTCTTGAAAAAATTTTGAAAAATATAGTGTTCCTATTTAAAAAACCGGAGGTGACCTTGAAATCTTCTGAGCACTTCCACCTGGATGAATTTCGTTCCCGTTTTGTAGGAAAAGTTTTCTCCTGAGTCTGATAGGTTAGAAAATATTTCCACCGCTGATAGTTGTTGCCTCACACGATACATATAATTTTTTCCATAATTTCGTAAACAGAGAACTTTGTACTCACTTCTATGAGGCTCTGCTCTACGACATGAAGTTCTTCAAGGGAGAGGGGATGCTCCGGATCATTGATATTCTTTATGAGGTCTACAGCCAATAAAAATACAATAGCATAAAAAAATGAAGAATATACATGTATGTTTCAAGGAAAAATTTTCGTACCGTTTTCTATAATTGTATGTTTGTATAAAAAGTTCTTAAAATTAAGTCTGAAGAAATGAAATCTAAACGAGATTTTTATGTAATTAAAGGTATTTATTCTCAACAAGTTGTTCGAACCAGAAAAAAGTGAATGTTCAGCTCCGTCGCGACGGTGGTACCCACAAATCCGCGAGTATTTATAGGTTATGTTCGAACGAAGTGAATCGAAACGCGAGTGCTTGGATTATTTACCAAATATTTCTCTCGCGTCGAACTCGTCGACGACGTTCTCGTCCTCATCGTCGGCTGTGATGTCTCGCTCGTCGATCTTTCGATACAACTTTGGATTCAAGTTCTCGACATTTTCGCCCATCACCATGTCGATGGAAAACTTCGAAGAACGCGTATATCGCGAGTGACAATTTTTAGCTGCGCAATTCGGCTGAGGGTGCAACGGAAAACTCGTATTTTTGGTTAGGATTTGTAAACTGCGTGTTCGAGGGATTGGCGGTTTGTTTACATACGAATGATGATGGAGCCAAAGTTTTGGTATTGTGACCACGGTCTTACATACAGGTCTTGCAACGAAGCTAAATTTTCGTGGTGGGGGTAGGCACGCTTATCGGCTTCACTTTCGATTCACTAGGCGCCGCTACGCGTCGCTACTAGCAAGGGGAATCGTCGCGATCGTCGAAATAACCTTTATTTGCGATCATATACCAGAAGGTTCTACGCGATTTATCGTGATACATTTTTTATCGTGGTTTACGCATAAGTGTGATTTTTTTTGGTAGTGTTTGCGAAAAAAATGCGAAATGGCTACGGGTTGCGCGGTTCGCAATTGTTAAACGGGGTACAAAAATTGTAAGCAGAAATGCTCCGTGTTTCGCGTGCCCAGAAACGTCGAACGATACAAAAAATGGCTCGATGCTATTCCGGGACTGAAAAAGTCTCAGTACGTGTGCGAAAAACATTTCGAAAAAGGATGTATTGTGAGACATTGGAGAAAAAAGGATGTAAATGGTCGTAATATGTGCTGGTATGAATTAATGTATTCAAAAAGTTTTCAGTTTTTTTTTAGATGAAAGTAGTCATCTTTTTTTAATCAACACATTTCTTTTTTATTGGTTTCGTATATTATGCAGTTTACACGACAGTACGGTAAATTAAGTTAGGGCAAACTGCGCATGCGTTGCGTTCAGGAGGGAAAAGGACAGAAGAGCTATTTCTCTCTTGGTCGCACCACTGCTTTCCCTTGCCGTCACGCACCAAGCGGCAGAAATCGGCATTAAAAACAAAACCGCTAAGGGTGCCTACCCCCACTACCGCCGTTGTCAGACCTGTATGTAAGACCGTGCCTTAAGTTTCTACTTCGATCTGTCTCTCGCTTGACTAGCGCAGTGACACCTAACCTAACTCCGAGACTATCGGTAGGCGCTTTTTCCCAACGATCTTTTATGCATTTACGTCATTGTGATAAATCTAAAATTACCGTGACTATTACAATATCGTATTTATTTTGTTATAAATGAAAATAAGTGTATGTACAGTACTATTGCTCGTGAATCCCGCGAATTTCGAATCACCAATGGCGGTTGACGCTCAGCTGATCGGTCACGCAGCGAAGTTGCGGTATTCGAATTCGATTCTTTTTTACGAAATTTCATACGATTCTACGTTTTTTTCTACGATTACGAAGTTATTTATATTTTGATTATTCATATTTATAACAATAGTTATTTATATTTTGATAAATAATATTCATATTAATAGTTATTTGGATTTCGATTAGTAATATTTATGTTAATAGTTTTTCATAAGTCAAAATTATAAATATTTCACTCAAATCGCCGTTATACTTGTCAATTCTCCAATATTTATATGTAATAATTGTTTCGACCAAGTTAAGGCCATCTGCGTTGGTGTACTGAGAGTACTATTGCTGCTTGAAAAAGTTCACAAAAGTTAGGCCAGTACTACTTTTTGGTATCCTTTCTTAAATTTCCAGCATTTATTTCATCATTTTTTAATGAAAGTACGTTTTTCACGTCCATCGCTTCAGCTTCTAATGCTGACGTATCAATTATTAAGATTCAAAAATGATTAATGATGAAATCCTCTCGGTTCTTCATATAACGTTAAAAAAATCGGCGTTTTAGATTTACAACGATATTATCTATTACTTGGTAGTAATGTTGATCTTCAAGTATTCTTCTGGTTGTATATCGGCAAATTTAATGTATTTCTTTTTGTCCACAGTTATCAATTGTGAAATCTCAATTTCTATTCGATTTACATAATGAAAAAGCTACTTTGTACACAAGTTACGAAATTACGACGTAGAAAACATTTCAATTTTTATCAAATTATTTCTTTATGCTTGTTTGAGTGAAAGAAATGAAATAAATCGATTTTTTAAATTGAATTATGTTGGATCGATTTAGTTTCTCCCACTCGTGCCCCCTCCCGGCTACGCCAATGCCCATATGGGAGCTTATCGCTACAGCATAAAAAGCCTCTTTCAAACTCCCAAATGTTCGTCTCGTAATAACGGTACAGTATTAGTCAACGCAAAAGCGAAAGCAAGTACAAGAATTGTCAAGCCCACATTTCAATTAAAATCTGTCTTGAAATAAAGGAGTTCAGAACAAGAATGATGCAAATCCTATTTTACCGACGACAAAGTTGGTGGAAAAGTAGCGCGCGCATGCGCGGCTCCGGGCGTTCGCTCAGTGTCGAGCCGACTGCGCGCGTCGATGGTCGACTGGGTGTGTGTGTGTGTGCGACCTAGCGGGGGGCGGTGGCGACGCGAGTGCCGCGACGGTCATCGGCAGTACCGCGCTGGCGTTCGTCCGGTGAGGTTGTCGCGCGGTTTCTCCTTCGCATCGTCGAACAGCAAAGGGGTCTGCGGTGAATTCTCAAATTTTTTTACATCCCCGTTTCCGCGTGTTGTCCCGTGTGTACGAACCGAATCGGAGGGGCAAACCGAAAAAGATGTAACATGGCGATGGTCGCGTCGAACATGAGCGGCCACATACAGAAGCAGCTCACCCGGAGCCTCGAGAGAATCCTCGAAGAGGCACATCTCAGCGGTGAGCTGAGGCTAAGCGGTCGTAAACTCAAGGACTTTCCGAAAGTCGGTAAAACCGGCTCGAAGTACAGCCTCTCCGACACTGTGATAGCTGGTGAGTCTCTTTTAACGCCAGTCTTCTTTTATTTCAACCTCATACGCACACTTCATCGGATTGTCGTGAAAAAAGCGTTTTCCAGACTGTTGAAAGAAGCGAAAGTTTTTCGATCGCTTCTCGCGCCGCCAGAGCCCCGGCACCGCTAGATATAACCTCAAATATTTTGTTTACGTCACGCCCCACGAGAAAAATCGAACTTGATCGCTTTCGGTGCCTCCACCAATTACCAGCACTTTTTATCATCACCACAGCAGCCACTGTCGCAATTATTATTATCGCCGAAGCGATTGTTGCTCGAATGGAACTCGAGTAGGATCGTACCCGACCGCAAATGCAACGCTTCTATGATTCATAGATGTCGCGAGACCACAAACGCGGCCGGCTCGGTTTGACCGTACCCTCGCGATGACGAAACTAACAGGAATTTAGTGTCGTACTGTTAAACGTGCAATTGTGCCAGTTGTTTCAGTACTTTGATGCAGCTTCCCACATTCACTGACCTCACGATAGCGCGGTGAAATCAAGTGCAGGGAATGCTCGAGAAAAAAAAAGATTTTCCGCAAGACGGAGGCGTGCAGAAACGATCACGTTGGAGGCTTTGGTTTCGACACGGTGCCATTGACTGGCAATTAATATTGCGGTACGGAAGAAGCGCGATGCGGTAGTCCGTTTGGACTTTTTTTTTTCTTTCAATTTCAACGTCTTTGATGACAATATGTACCCAATGCAACGGAACGTCGAAAAACACGACTGGGCCGAAGGAAAATGTTGGAAATGCTTATTATACGTTTTCGATAACCGGAAGTGGTTCAATAAGTTAGAACAATGTTTTCTACTAGAATAATCGAATAATTATTTTGTAATCTAAAAATACTTTGACGACTTGATACGGTGGAAGAAGTTTTTTTTTTTTTTTAAATAAAAATCGATTTTGAGTTCGTTTGTTATTTTGTTGAAAAATAAATAAACAATTACCGAAAAAATTGTGTGGTTCGTTTCAAGGTGAGATGACAATGTTCGAAATTGGGGGGATATTACGATATCCGTGACCCCTAATTCTGATATCGTGATACTGCCGGAATTGGAAACACAGAAGGCTTTAAGGGGCCTTCTCACTTTAGACGCTATAAAAAAGCTATTTTCATGCATTTTTTTTATCGGTTTATAGTATAGATATTGATATAAAAGTTGTTACACTTAATAAATACACTTTCGAAATACATTTAAAAAAAAAATTAATTCATTTATGTAACCCAAACAACCTTTAAACGCGTTTTTCTCCAAACAACGTTTTTCGACGGCTTGTTGATAAAATCTGTGAAACTATTGAACCGATCTTTATGACATTTTAACCACACATTCTTTACAACTATAGCTATAGCGCATATCAAAGATTTTTTTTTATATTTACTATTTTTTTCCAAAAAACTATGAAAAATCACGTTTTTTGTGTTTTTTTCGAAAACTGTCCGCCGTTTTGTTACTTTTGCATATATCAAAAATCGTATGATATGCGCTATAGCCATTAAGATACTGAATCTAACGTTCCACCTCCGAGATTTCATCAGCGCACGATGGTTCCAAACGCCGAAAAGCTGGCCAAAAATAGGGAAAATCGCGTTACTAAATATAGGACTTTTTTGTGTGCCATATGTTAGGTTGGTACCTGTACTTTAAGAAGGCAGCATTACCAATGCCAATAATACACACTTGTTGGCAGCGTGGCGTCGTGAAGTTAAGGTTAAATTTCGTGAATGTCACGTGTTTTCTGACTTAAACATTTAATTTAGACAAGGTAGTGTTAATTATTCATGGTGAAGTGAATTGTCTCGAAGAGAGGGATATCTGAGGTTAGTAAAATACGTTTTGTTTAAAATTTTAAGTGCTTGTACATTGTTTATATATTATTGTTTGTAAATCACAAAATTTCGTCATTTTTATGCCACTTTTACTTTCTCATTTTCTCGAAAGTCCCGCTAGATCCCGGGCTGAAATTAATTGCATATGGTAAGGGCATCATAGCACTAAATTATGACGCCAATAACTTTTGCCCGAATTTGCCCGAAACTGAGAAAATGCAATTTGAAAATTTACTTAAAAAAATTGCTAAAAATATGATTTTTGCGTTATATGAAGCCCAATATCGTCAAAAAAAAATTGTTTAAGTTATTTAATGTTGAGTATACATACTACCAATGATTTTGACATTATAAACAATGCATTTGTTATAAACAAATTATTTTTTTCAAAAAACTTAATTAAATTTTTTTTCCAAGTTGATTAAATGTCAAATTCTGATTCAGCGACGTCGAAAACCCCTTAATCAACAGGTTTTATCATTTACAATTATAATCTTTTTTTTTGGTCCGCCATCTTGTTTTTGACTTTGTTTTGCATTTTTTTATGAAACTGATGTCAAATTTCAATGATGTCAAAAACTCCTTATAACATCATTTTTTATTGTTTAGAGTTGATATAAATTTTTTTTGGTCCGCCATCTTGTTTTTGACTTTTTGACTCATTTTTTTCGAAAAACTAACATCAGATTCGGATTCAGCGACCCCTAAAACCTATATATACCCACCACCATCCGTTTTTTCGATGATTTCGATTTTTGGCCAGCTTTTCGGCGTTTGGAACCACTGTGCAGCGCAGACCTACAATTTTTTTAGGACTTTTTTTAACTACCATTTTTGTTTATAAATAGTGATTTAAATAAATAATGTTTTTTTTAAATTTATTTCGAAAATGTATTTATTGAGTGTAACAACTTTATATCAATATCTATAATATAAACCTATCAAAAAATGCATGAAAAAGGCTTTTTTAGCGTCTGAAGTGAGAAACCCCCTTAAATATACTGACAATATATATTATTACATTTTCACCATAAAATACCGTACTCTCTATCGCTTGTGTCTGACATTTCTTAAGGCCTTAGGCCACAGTAACGGGTACAAAATCATGTGCGAATTTAACAAATTTTTTTTCGTATGAAAAAGTGATTCACTCATAAAATTAATTACACATCTATTTAGTATGAAAATCAAGCTGTTAGAAAAAAATATATATTTTTTTTCAATGTACAAATGGCCGACTACGAATATTTTCTTTTATCTTTTTATGACGTTGAAGTTTCCATCGTTGGAACGCAACGGTTTTTTTTTCTTCCTTATAAAGTCATTTTTATTATTTGAAACTCTTTTTGGCAACTTGCGGCAAATCTGTGATAAAAATAGGAGAAAAACGTCCGAATGATTTTCATAGCCTAAATCAGCCAAAAAGAAATGTTATCAATGAAAAAGCACGAATTTTCGTTGCGTTCGAACGATGCAAACTTCAAGATCATATGTTTTTTTAGGCGCTCCGCGGCGTGACATTTAGCATCCACAATTTTTTACCTAGAGCAAAAAACAAAAATTCTCGTCAATCTACATTAGAATACCTAGAGAAGTACGTACGGAATTAAAAAAATATTGTTTTATGCAAAAGTTGTAGGTATTTGAACTTAAGAAATGAATTTTCAGTGAAAAATTTCGTTATAATTGCTCATAAACTGCTCGTAAAATGAAAATGTTTCGATTAATCAGAAATTCCGTACGTACTTCTCCGCGAAATGCAATTAGGAACGTAATTTTTAAATTTGAAGTAAATCGAGTGAAAATTGTTGAAGTTATTTGTCACGCTAATTGGACAAAAAGCTTTTTCGAGAGGTTTCGAGTAGTCGGCCATTTTGTACATCGAAAATATATATATACATATATATATTTTTTTCTAACAGCTTGATATTCATACTGAACAGATGTGTAATTAATTTCATGAGTGAATCACTTTTTCACGCGAAAAAAAATAGTTAAATTCGCACATGATTTATGGTATTGAAGTTTGCATCGTTGGACTGCAACGAAAATATATTTTCTTCGTATTGCCGATTTTTTTGTCGGCACATTCAGACTACCAAAATTAATGAAACATTTCCGAGGATTCTTCAAAATCTATAGCCAAAAGGTGCGAAAAAATATTGCAGATAATAATGAAAATAAAGAAACGGAGAAAAAATTGCGTTGCTTTCGAACGATGCAAACTTCAGTACCATCATGATTTTTTACCCGTTACTGTGGCCTAAGGCCTTAACAAAAAAATACACGTGATGTTGGGGGCGAGGGTAGGCCAGAACCTCACCACATATCACCATGGGGGAGAGGGGCCCAAAAGTGGCCTCAACCTCACGTGATTAACGGGCGACCGCTTAACGGTTGTCATTGTTATCACTATTAACTATAAACTGTTTATGAGAAGAGAACTTTTGTGAGGGACATTATGAATAAACCGGAGCTCATTCAATTCTTGCTGGAAAAATCAATTTATGCTCTCAATCCAAAGTTCGAGGGACTTTCTCTCTTTCACGTCTAGTCTCTCGCTCTCTCTCTGTGCTTTAAATGAATAAAAAGTTAGCGAGCTCTCGTCGAAGCTCTTCGACAAAATGGTTCTCGCAGTTCTACGTTGTCCTTATCATCGGGTTTTTCATTTGTCAACACCTTGGGGCAATTTTCCATAAATAATTGTCCCTCTATCCATATGTTCATTTCTATGCATATATTTATATTTATATCGTGAAGTATTACTGTCCTAATATTATTCAGCAACATAAAAACTAAGGGATAATTTTTCATACATACAAATATAAATACATATGATTTATGTAAATGGGTTGGGGTTCGACGTCGGCGGTTCTCCTAGTTAAGCAGCATCGTGCATGGCCGATACTCGAAGCGGTGATCGGTTTTCCACAGTTTTCCCGTACCCTCGGAGAATGCGGTACAGTGACGCTTAAGATGGGGCTGGAGTTTGCATCGTTGGAACGCAACGAAAATTCTTATTAATTTCTCATTTTTATTCTTATCCAACATCATATTCTGCAGATTTCTCGTAAATTGGCAATTAAGCATCCTAAAAAATGTTTTCGCGATTTTCGTAGCGTTAATCTGCCAAATGAAATTTGCGAAACAAAACAAAAATCATTTTCGTTGCATTCCAACGATGCAAACTTCAGCGTCATAGCTTAAGGAGGTACGGTGTTGACCATGCTAGTAAACTTAGAGTCTATTTCACGCCGCAATATCGCCACGTTTTAGATATATGTATATGACCTATTTTTCGAGAAATATTTTTTAAGTATTGAATTTCGAGTTTCCAATTATTTTTATAATATGGAAACAACCTTAATAATCTACTACTCGACTTCAGTAGTACGCCATATCGTTGACGTTTCGCATCGTCGCATTTTCGGTGGCTGTCATCGGTTCCACGCGCCCGGCTTATTACTTTTTGTAGCCGGTTAACATGGAGAATGAAAATACTGTGGAAGTTTATCAAAAGAGTAATGGGATTGTACCTGAAGTCCAGTTTAGAGACAAATGTAGATTCTGACGGACAAGAATTAGGAAATGAAAAGATAATATTGCGATTGCAAATAAAAAACGTCGCGTTGAAGTTAACCTCAATGTCCAATGTCCAATCTGTCCACAGTCAAAACATATTTCATCGATTGTTATGTTATTTTTCCCTTTCCCAATTTTCACAATATTTGCAGGTATAAAAAGGAACGTTTATTTCATATGACGGTTCTCCCATGCTGGATTTATATATAGATGCGTTGTATAGGTACATGTCGCCAGAAAAATTGCGATGCCTTTGCTGTACGTAAAAGAACTTCAAGTAAATATCGACGAAAGGCCCTTTATAACCCATTAAAAAATGTACGGCTTCGCACAATCATGTTTTTAATTCGCGTTGAAAATATCCGATAGACGAATCAAATTTGCGCGGGTATCCGGCGTTGCCACACGTCGAGCAAGATGGCTGCTGTCACGTCACGAGAAGTCTCGCTCTCCGAAAACTTCGGTTTTTGCGACTTTATTTCTAAATTTGTTGCTTATTTCTGCGGTGAGCTTTTCAATTCAAGGTGCCTTATCGATCACAAAGATTCAACGAACGCAACCATCAGTTTTTTTTTACGTGTTTCTTGGCTCCAAGTAGCACAAAAAAAATCGAAATATGAGAGGACAGGCACATTTTGTCGTCTACGTGTGACTAATTCACCAACTTTAACAATTAATAACTCGGAAAGTGTACGGTAAATCTCGTGGAAACTCCGCATACGGATGGACGAAGGTCTCGACAATGCTATAAAAAAAAATCGGGCTTTTATCTTGAACTCGCTCCAATCACCGTACCTCCTTGAGACTGCTGTGGACGCAACGGAACGTTAGGTTAGATTAGCGAAGTGCGGTTAGAGAGTGATAGGAAAGGGTTCAATTGGGAACGTGTAATACGTAAAAACCCGCAACCCGTTGGAACGCAGCGAATAAAATACATGAACGTAAAAGCTATAATAATGAAATAATAAGCAGTGATAATAATTTGAAAAAATATGACAAATATAAAAATAGAATTATGGTAATCAGACTAATTAGTGGTAAGAAGATTGTGGTTGAGGTCGCCCGTTATGATAATTAGCCGATAGAAAAGAATTCAATTGGGGACAGGTAATACGTAAAAACCCGCAGGGATATACGTTGAAACTCAGGAAATGAAATATATAATAACCATAATAATGAAACAATAAAATAAGAATAATAAAATCAACAATAAAATAAAAATGATCCAAAAATAATAGGATCATGGTCACTTCAGATAATTGCAAAATTATATTAAAACAATATGATTCATTATATTGTTTTAATATAATCTATATATAGTAGAGCGTCGATTATCCGAATCAATTGGGACCGGGCACCTTACGGATTATCGAAAATTCGGATACCCGAACAGCAATATTCCGTGGGCAAAAAAAAAGTTAGGTCTTTTAATGTGATAAAATCTATATATTTAAAAATACAATGAACATTAATATGTTAATAATACAAGAACATTTTTGGTGAATGAAAAATAACCATTGTATCATTTAATGATATGAAGCGAAGTTACATGTGTATTTAAAAATAATCAACATTCGTACATCTTCGAGTCCTTATCTATTTATTTTTGAAAAAGTCGACGATCTTCTGCTTCACAACGGAAGCACGTTTTTTTGCTGCCAAATCTCAACTGCTAGCGGGAAGAAAAGTGCGCGCGAGACCGAGAAAGTGGAGGGGACGTACAACAATGTATACATCGTGCAACAATATATAGGGCGTAATCGTTCGAATAACCGAGCATTCGGATGAAGAAAATGATTGTTCCGATAGTTGATATCAGGGTAGCGTGGTCCGAAACCGACTTCTCCATGTTTCTCAGTACTTGTGCTGCAACCGAAACCTTCGGTGGTGGCATTTAAAAAAAGCTCTCACAATATCGACAATTTGGAGGTAGAGAGCCACCTTTTTCTCTCATTTTATTCCATGGTTGTGCGTCGCATTGTGTTTTGACAACGCGAAGGTTCATTTTTCAGCTGCACGGAACTGCAGCTTGAAGTGTTTTTATTTTTTCTTGAAAAATCCAAAGGTCGGTTGTTTTGGTCGCTTATGGCCTAGACTTGAACACGCATTGATAAATTTAGATCACTTGCATCGTTGTAAGTAAACGGCGAGTCATTGTGTGAAAAAAGTCTCGGTGGTCCTAAACCGAGCGCCAATGGGTGGTCCGTAACCGACCCCTACGTTTTTGCGGACCGAAGGTTTTCTAGCGTGTTTTTGATAGTCAAACTGTGATTTAATGACTTCTGACGGTAATTACATCCATCCCTACGATGCAAACTTCAGCATCATTAACTATTACCGGACCATTACTATTTATAATTATTTATAATTATATAACAGTACAAATTATTTCCAATTACAGTTACCAATATGAATAAAAGCTTGCCTACATTTGCTTGGGTTTATTTATTATATTGATAACTATGAAAAATGAATACATAAAATTAATATTCCCGCTTGATCTCGCGTTCGGCCGTTTTTTTTTATTTTAAAATAGAAACAGTTGCCATTGTGACTTGTAACGAATTCTTTGCTACTTCGTACACCGGAAAAGGCTCGATAGCTCAACCGTACGGTTGTGCCCTACCGATTACTCAGCCCTGCACGCTCGCTTGCCCAGGATCGTACACCACCTGACATACGGCCCGAGTAAACGCCCGTCGTTGTGCAGTACCGCGGCACAAGAGGGGAAAAAAAGCAACACGAAGGGAACAAACGGAGACTCTCCGAGTCAGCTGTGAACGTTCGCGTCGTTCTGTAAGGTGCGTACGCGCTCCTTCGCATACACACGTTGCATCGTAACGCACTTCAGACGATATTAGGGGTTCAGGCTCAGTGACCACCCAGAAATAAGGGTTATTTAAACAATTTAATTGTGAATATATTAGTGAGATTATTGAAAAATCATTTGGACATTTATTTGTATGTACATTAACAAAGTTGTGTACCAAATTTCATAAAAATATTAATAAGTGACGAAGTTATGAACAATCTCGTGAAGGACCTTAGAACGTGACTCAACTTCATTTTCGCCACGCGGCTGATCTGAAATTTAAAAAAAAACGAGTTTTTTTCCTCAAAATATATAATATTGGCGAGACTTGACCGAGCTTTTTTGTTATCGTGTTTCAATCATCCAAAGAAGAAAAAACAAATCCATTTTTTTCTCGATTTTCCGACGAAAAATGACATCATTAGTGTCAAGGAGAGTTGAGCGTTAGCCACAATCGAAGATTGAAACAAGAAAATATACTTACATGTTATTGTTCAGACTATACTGAGGGTCCACGAATTTTTTAAATTTGAATGTCGAGAACTTCGGAACTCGGGACCGCGGTGAGACCTGCCGAAGGATGAATCACACAGATCAGAAATTATAGAGAATTTTTTACGGAGCTGAGCGAGGCTCGAGTGAGAAGTTAAAAATACTACTGTGTCCAAAAAATAAGGTGACATTGTATTTATTTCGAAAATTCTTTATTTATTTTTCCAAATCAATTTCATCCCCTTCAAAGTAATCCCCTCCCGATGCAATGCACTTATGCCAACGGATTTTCCAATCTTCGAAACACTGATTGTAGTCACTTTCCGGGATGGCCTTCAGTTCCGTCTTCGCTGCGGCTTGAATCTCCTCTATCGTATCAAAATGGTGTCGCCGGAGCGATGTTTTGAGCTTGCTGAACAGCCAGAAGTTGCACGGCGTCAGATCAGGTGAATACGGTGGTTGCGGAACGATATGGGTTGAGTTTTTGGCGAAATGATCACGAATTACGAGTGCAGTATGGGATGGTGCATTATCGTGGCAACGAAAAACTCACTTTTAGCAGCTCACAAAACGACGCGTATCTCAAACACTAATGAATATTTTGACATGTAAATTTGACATAGATGTCACTGACAGTACTACCAACCTAAAAAAAAAAATTCTCCAAATCCTTCGACGCGCGCAGATTTAATTAATTTAAGTAATTTTCTATTTCTTTGATGGACTGCGAAAAAATGTTAATGCTCTTGGCACTGCTTGAGGAGGTTGGAGCGTTAGCCACAATCCAATAGTACATTTAAAAGAATGTATGTTATTGTTTAGAAGCGCCATACTCAAAGTGTGCTCCGCGGAGCCGTGAGGCTCCTCCCGTTAAATGGAAACAATTTTATCAATTTACAGTGGAATTAATACATTGTTATGTAGAGTACCTATTTTTGTACGATTTTCATTAAAAAATAAACATAAAACCAGTTTTTGCTTATTTTAGGGCTCTAAAATATTTGGTGTTTCAAAAGGGTTCCGTCGCCAAAAAAGTTTGAGAACCGCTGGTCTAGACCGTACTGAGGCTTTGCGAGTTTTAGCATTGAAAATGCTTTTAAAAATGTATGTTTGTTGAGGTTGGCTGGGTATAGGGGTCTGAGTTAGCTGGATGTCACGCGAAAGTAACGCTACCCCCACTCCGCTTCCACTGTGTTGCATTGGAGTGGGGGCAGCTGCGACATGCTGAATGCCTGTGATTGGTTGAAAAATGCCGAGTAACATTTAGTGTACATCTGCGGTGAAAAATTGTAATATTATGTTAATCACATGTAAATCACACGTGGAGAGAGAGAGAGAATGAGAGGGGATAAAAGAGAATGAGAGCGAACGAGAGAGAATTAAAGAGGGAGGTTGGTTGGATGGATGGATGGATGGATGGATGGATGGATGGATGGATGGATGGATGGATGGATGGATGGATGGATGGATGGATGGATGGATGGATGGATGGATG
>OY723392.1:41928025-41948025 GCA_963210295.1 Ophion ellenae
ATAGAGTTTAAAATTGCATATATATATATATATATATATATATATATATATATATATATATATATATATATTATAATAATGATAATTTTCGGCAGCGTGCACGCACACACACACACACACACACACACACACACACACACACACACACACACACACACACACACATATATATATATAATATGCTGCCGAAAATTATCATTATTATAATTATTGTAACTAATAAATGTTCTGCGATGAAGTTGATCCGTATATGTATACAGGGTGTCCCTCTCATTTCTGCCACCCGAAACAACCAAATATTTGGTAGTAATCCGAGATATTTAGATTTGTATTTCATTTGAATAGGCGACCTTGAATGACCTTGAACGACTTTGACCCCCTAATGTTTTTTTATTGAGGCTTGAGGTGCTCCCCAAGATGGTTGAAAAAATGTACCATTCCATTTTAAAAAGGTACCATTCCATTTAAAAAAGTGGAGATGACCTTAACTGTGCGTCAGCGGCTCCACCGAAATAAAAAAAATTGGTTGCATTTGACGGCTCCCTTCACACCGTACAACTTTTGTTTGGGACATTTTTTCGTGACGTCGATAATTAGCGAGTTATTTCGGGTGGCAGAGATAAGGCGACACCCTGTGTGTGTGTGTGTGTGTGTGTGGGCACGCGAAATAATATCAATAAGTAAACAATTGTTTCGAAACTTAACATGGTCTTGAAGTTTGCATCGTTGGAATGCAGCAAAATGTCTTTTTCTATTTTCATTATTTCTAGGGTTTTATTTTATAGAATTTATTATTTTATGTATTAAATATTAAATTAAAACGTTAAAATATTTAAAGTATTAAATATGAAGAAAAAAAATATTGTAAAATAATAAAAATGAAAAAATGAAAATACGAAAAAGAATTTCCGTTGCGTCCCAACGATGCAAACTTCAAGACCATAGCTTAACGACAGTGCAACGTTACAAATTCAATTTCGAGTTACGAATTAATTGATTGAGAAATTCAATTACAACGAGAACATTATGAAATTGCCGCGTGTCTAGCAAATTTATTACTCAATTAGGAAGTAATTCCCCGATAAGTTGGAAAACGACGAGACTATCGGGAATTCCACTTACTCCGTTATAATATACACTGACGAGGTAGCGTAACACGACGCGGAGTGCCTTCTCTCGGGATGCATTCTTTGCGAGCAGGTGCAACGCGATCGACTTCACCCTCGCGGCTTCGCGTTAATCTTCCAAGCCGGAAACGTAAATTTTTACTCCTTATCGTGGTCTCTTTGCGAAGGAGGGAGAAGAGCGTGAAGAAAAATTGTCGTCATCGTCGCGCTTAATAAAGGAGAGTGATGGACGATAGCGCAACTGATGGAGTATACGTATTGACAAAGTAGAGAGAAAGAGAGAGAGAGAGAGAGAGAGAGAGACGGTTTTAAAAAAATGAGAAAAAAAATTACTTTATCGCGACGAACCCACAGCATGTTTCCGTCTCGGCTCTGATAAAACTTCAGTTTCTTCGTCACAAAACCAAGAAGTATTTCCTGCGTCGTTGCGAACTACGGACGAAACGGGGCCAAAAAATGCAACGTTCCATTATAAAAAAATTGAAACGAGTGAGAAAAATCTTGGAAAGTTACACATAACAGTAACTAACGCGCGCCATTTTTTTTCATGAAACATTTATGTCTCTTCCAATAGGAATAATAATTATTTTAACAATAATAACAAGGGTCGAAATATATACTTTTTTTCTCTTACGCCATTTTGGAGTTTTTGTTGAAACTCATTCTAATTAATTTCGGAGTTTTTGTCAAAAATAATTCTAATTAATTTCGGAGTTAAAAAAATATATTCTAATAATAATAACAATAAGGTTCGAAATATATATATTTTTTTTGCTCTAACAACATTACGGAGTTTTTGTTAAAAGCTAGAAATTACGCGGGCTGGACGCGAAAAACTTGGTCCCATACACATTCGACAATTTTTTATAAAAATTGAGGATTTTAGGAGAAATAAATGGTGAATTCGTATTCTGGGGTAAAAATACATCGATAGGGACATAAAAAAATACTTGAAAAAAACTACATCTTTTTTCTCATCACGACCAAAGAAGTTCCTTCACTGAATGATCGATCATTTTTGTTCTCCTTCGCTTATCGTTCGCTTTTCAAAATAGCGCTTGATTTATTCAGCTGCGACGATTTTTCAATTTCGAGTTCGATTTTTGGTCGAATTTCAAAGACGGTCCATCGATTTTCGCGATTTTGGCAATCCCGGAAAATTGGCCAAAAGAGTCGAAAAGAAAAAGCTACTTGTAAACCCCTTAAAAGGTCTATCTGATGGGAAATGTTCCAACGATTACGAAATTTTGTGTTGAATCTCTTCATTTCTTTGTTTTCATTATTTAGAATATTTTTTTTGCACGTTTTGGTTATAGATTTTTAAGAAGGATCCTCGAAAAAAATTCGATAACTTTTGCGGTCTAAATGTGCCGACAAAAAAATCGGTGATACGAAGAAAATATATTTTTGTTGCAGTTCGACGATGCAAACTTCAATGCCATCGATTACGAATATCGATTACGAATATCGAAATTTTGCACACTTTTGACCATTTTTGAGTAAATATTGACGGTTTTGATCAAAATCGACTGTGAATTCGTGTTCACGGGATAAAAATACATCGATAGGCACTCAAAAGGGATGAAAGAAAGATTAAAAATTCAATTTGTTTTCCCACTTTGGACAAAAAAAAAGCGTCTTCACTCAAACGTCGATCAATTCTCTCCTGTTTCGTTTCGGAGCTCCACTCTGTGCTCGTTTTTTTCGTAACCGTATCCTTTTCAGAATGCCGTTTAATTCATCGAGCCCTGATGATTTGTCGATTTTTGGCGGAATTTCAAAGTCGGATCATCGTATCTTCCCAATCTCTCCATACACACCCCTCCGCCTCTTGTTCGGCTATTCTGCAACTGCACTTGCCGGGAAAAACTAATTAAGATTTTGAAAGTGGCCAAAAGGAGGTCAAATTTTTGCTTCTTCGACTTTTACATGATATTGAAGTTTGCATCGTTGGAACGCAACGAAACTTTCGTAGCCCAACCTTTGTTTGGTCCACTTAGCCCTCCAAAATCACTCAAACGTTTTTCAGGATCCTCGTTAATTATTTTCAGCCTGAATACGTAAGAAAAGTGTCTGGATCATAACGAAAATGAAGAAATAAAAAAATAAAAAATACTTTTCGTTGCATTCCAACGATGCAAACTTTAACATCGTACTTTTACACCATGTCCACGGTCCATCCGATGGGAAAGTATCCGCCAATTGCAAATATCACGATGTTTTTATCGCAACCTCGTAATTTAGGTCGATCTGCAGGAGTTCATATGAATAAACATCTTTATGAACGCCATATTTGATGGGGTTGAAGTTTGCATGGTTGGAATGCAACAAATTTTTTTTTAACTTCATACTTTCACTATTATCCAAAATAATATCTTTCACATTTGTTGTAGATCGCTCAATAAGACGGCACAAAAAAGTTTGTGAGTATTGGGGCTCGAATCTGCCAAAAAAAATTTGGGAAGCAGAAAAAAAATTATTTCCGTTGCATTCCGACGATGCAAGTTTCAACGTCATTATATTTGACATATTAAACGAATTTAATGTGTACACATTTAGCGTTTACACTATACACGATATATGTATTGTCTTTCTTAAAAAAATATCCTTATATTTATAGTACGTAATATATATTTGTTTACCACTTTGCCTGTAAACGTTTTTTCGATACCTTCCGCCTGTAAACCTCGGTATTTCAAGTCCTGCCGTTTTTCACCCAGTTAATACCTTGGATATTTTTTGAAAAAAAAAATGCATCCTAGCGTTCGAAACATTCAAATTAATACAGTGGATAAAAAAAAGTATTTGTACACGTCGTCTTTTTCAAATTATCCTTCGAAAAAAAAAAACATGTTTTATTAAGTTTCTGTGTTCGAAAGCTTATCCTAAATATACATGGTGTCTGTTTACAAAAATCTTGGGAAAACACGAACAAAAAAATAAAGCCAAATTAACAATAGTTTCGTGTGAGATGTACAAATATTTTTTTCACGCACTGTATATCAATCATGAAATTATAGGGAAACAATTTTTTTCATATATTTTTGGTTAAATGAATGAAGCAACTCGGTAGGAAAGTAGTTTAGGCTCGGACACGAAATACCCAGGTTTACAGACGAAGTTTAAAAGAACAATTAAGGGGAGGTACCTGAGTGAACGGCGAGAAAAACAGGTAAACCTCGGGAATTTTTGTTAAAAAAACTAATGTTTCGATTGGATCCGGGTTTTTTTTATTGGAAAATATGTACATTGAGGTATGTTTAGGAATTTTTTCAAATAAATTTTTTTATCCATATTTCCATATATCCGATTTTGTCCATATTTGGATACAATATTCTTCGATAGTTTTTCTCGTTCGCCACGTGGGATTTTTTTTGAAATTTTCATTTTTGCCGGAATTGCGACCGTTTTGATTTAACATTCGTTTTTCGTTTGCAATTTCCGACGATTTTTGATTGCATACACAATGCATAAAAAAAGCAATGGTTCAATCTAATGAAAAACCCCTACGTGGCGAACGAGAAAAACTATCGAAGAATATTGTATCCAAATTTGGACAAAATCGGACAAGCCGTTTTCGAGATACATCTGGCACCGACTTTGAAAACTATGTTTCGAGATAATCGCGTTTGAATCGCTTCCAGTCAACGAATTTATTTTAAAAAATTCCTGAAAATACCTCAATGTCCATATTTTCCAATTTAAAAAAACCCGGATTCAAACGAAACATTAGTTTTTGAGACAAAAATTCCCGAAGTTTGCCTGTTTTTCTCGCCGTTTACTCAGGTACCTCCCCTTAAGGAGGTTGGAGCGATTCAGTTGAGTCAAATGCCGGTTTATTCATTTTTTTTTTCAATGAACCTCAAAAAAATCCGTACGGAGTACATATTTGTTCTGTATATGCTAATTTTTTTAAATATATAATTAAAGGGCAAAATTATGCATTTTAATATTATTATTACGTAATGTAGAAACAATTTTGTGTTACTACCAACTTGAAAAAGTGTAACATTATCGATGATAATTATGAAAAAACTACGACAACGAATGTTTTATACAAGTCACAATGAAATGTTGAGTAATTTATAATTATGCCTATTCATATTTACGTCACGAGATTATTGGCCCATGGTTTACGATGGGCAAAATGAGGATTTTTTTTTTTCTAAATGTTTACAAAGGTTCAGTTTGCGTTAATCCGTTGTTAGAAGTGGTTTATCTTGGTGGTAAATAACAAAAAAAAATTACATAACCTTTAGTGTGAAAGTCTAGCCCATCTAACCGCACGCTAAATTACGTACATTAAACTATTTTTTATCTCTGATGTTTGGTGGTGAAAAAAGTTTAAAAAATTCGTAAAGACTCAGTATAGTCTAAACAATAACATGTATTTTTCATTAAATGTAACCTTGGATTGTGGCTAACGCTGCAACCTCCTTAAACGAACATTACCTCGATATAACGAAATCTCAATATTAACGAACTTCCCTAGAGATTCGTTATATTGAGGTTCGACTGTATATATGTGTGTGTGTGTGTGTGTGTGTACACACACACACATTCGTATACGGTCAAATTTGAATTATGTATAAATTCTCCTGCACTCGATCGTTGCCTTTTCTTTCATTCACGAATGCACGTCTCGCACCGCAAGCGTAAGGGCACGACGAATATTCTCTCTCTCCCTCTCCTTCTCCTCTCTCCTGTCGTGAATAGCAATAAACGTTGAACATGCAGAGGCGAGAAACGGAAAGTAGTCTCGGCTCAAAGTTTTGTCGCTATAGATCTCGTGGTTACCGGAGATAAGCCACCACTTCTTCGACCCACGTGTGCCAGAAGCAGTACAAAAATACATGTGTATATATATATATATATATATATATATATATATATATATCTTGCGGTAAATTCTTGAATTTTTTAATATACTACGTTCGCAGCCACGAACAAGTACGAGTGTGTGTCTATGTCCCCACTTCACACTCGTCGTTTCCTTTTTATTTCCATTTCCGGTCACTGGCCAAGTACACACACGTAGAACTCTGCGACGTATATATTTATATGTTTATATATAATTATTGCGAACTCGTCGCACTCTGGGGCAGAAATTCCGCGTTGCAGCTAGCCACGGAGTAATGTCAACGAATCGATTATACGCGCGCCATTATGTGAATGTTAAAAAAACGTTGGCGATAAATTGGAAAAGTGTTGTTTTCGAGTGGTCGTCGACGTTGCGAGATCACACGAATACAGCCATTCGATTTATTTTCTTCGCTGCTTTTTTCTCGTGTACACGAACGTATGTGGGTATGTAGGCAATAATGGGAGAGAAAAGTCTTTCGCTATCATACGTTCGCTCTCGCGCGATCTCTCGGAACGCAATCGCGTGAGTGCACGAGGAAAATTTCATCGCGTTTATTCATGACATTGTGCGTGCCATGGGAAAAAGTGCAGAGCGGTGCGGGAGCCGCGTCTTGGATAGAACGCGATTTCTCTTGGCATTTCACTCTCGATTTTTTCCCTCCATTGCCCTTTATTTTCGTTTGCCCACATTGCACTTTTTTTTCTCGTAATTGATGATGCTTCGATCCACATGGTTATATACATCTATAAATTATTATTATCGTTAACATCCGAGTAAATTGCAAAATATATTTTTTAATGAATTTCAAACTTTTTTAATTTAATAAATTTAAAATAATTTTTTGTACATTTTTTTTAACAATAAGTTTCAAATAATTTTTCAAACTGATTATTTTTTAAATAATTTTAAACGATTGTTGTATTTTAAATTATATTTATAACTTATAATGATGATATTTGTTCTATTTTAAATTATATTTACAATTTATGGTGAAAAACAAAATAATAATAATACTTATTATCAACTACTACTGTACGACTATTATTTACAAATATAAATAATAATGAATAACAAAAAAAACAATGTAAATATGAATGAAGCAATATTATTTATATATTTATAAATATAATTTACAAACCCAAATGAATTTGTGTTTGTATTGTCAACTCTATAGACTATATAAATATGAATTTTTTTCGGGCTTGTCAATTATATTAGAATATAAATGCATAAATATATCATTCCTTTGATGCCCCATCGACCCATATCCATTTTTTAAATCAAAACGCAATTATTACAAATTATAAAAAATCGTGCAGCCGCGAGAGTAGCAATTTTTTTCAATATTTTGCGTTCGTCGCTTGAATTTTTCTTTCGGCAGATTTAGGCTACGCAATTCACTCAAATATTTCCGAAAGATCCTCGTTGCTTTTTAAAAACAATATTTGAACAATCTTTTTCGTTTTTTATAATATCTTTTTTTAATGAAAATAATAATGATGACAGAAAAATTAGAACGAATTTGCCTCGCATTCGATCGACGCAGACTGCAACGTCATGTATCTGGATTGTACAGGAGTAGCAATTTTCACGAGTACCACTATAGTGTTTCCCAGTTTACGCGGATATACTCGGTTCTTTTCTTGCACAATGCGCCTTGGAAGATTTCGCTCTCTTTCTTTCTCTCTCTCTCTCTCTCTCTCTCTCTTTGTTCGTTCGAGCTTTTTTCTCGTTTCTTCCTTCTTTACGCTTTTCTTTTTTCTGGCAAATGATGCACGAGCGCTGTCTCCGCGCCAGCCTCGTTCGACAAGCGTCTGGACGTAATATTACGAGCACTGTATGCTCACGTTTATCGATTTTCGATGATGTCCCATTCTCCGAGTCCCCAGCCCCCTCCCTGGCAGTTCTCTTTTCTCTGATAATCTTCGTTCGTGTCTATAGATACCATTGTAAGAATGTTAGACTAGGTGATAGAAGAAGACGCCGCTGCACGTGTACACACACACACACACACACACACACACACACACACACACACACACACACACACACACACGTGTATGTGTATATATATATATGTGTGTGTGTGTGTGTGTGTGTGTATATATATGTATATATATGTATATAAATTTTGAAATTTTGAAAAACTCGAGAAAATGCGATTAAAAAATTTTGAAAAAAATTTACACTTTTTTCTGTTTTTCATATAATTAAATAATTTGACAAAGTTTAAATTTTTTTTAGAGTGGACAACCTTTGCACCGTTCGAAATGGTATGGAACGCCTTATTCCATACCATTTCGAACGGTGCAAAAGTTGTCCACTCTAAAAAAAATTTAAACTTTGTCAAATTATTTAATTATATGAAAAACAAAAACAGTGTAAATTTTTTCAAAATTTTTGAATCGCATTTTCTCTAGTTTTTCAAGATTTCAAAATTTTCAAAATACCGTTATATCTCGTGAGCATTTGATTTAACAGAAAAATGTTTGAGACAAAAAAGTTGCAGTTTTACATGAACTTTGTGAAAAAATTGTGTCTTGAATTTTTCGAGTTTAAAAAATTCCCATTTTCACCAAAATTATACAAAAATATTTTTTTTCGGTCGGTATGTCACTTTCGATTTTTCTCAAAACTGCATTATCAAAATTGGCGTGCAGAATGACTTAAAAACAATCAAGCCGATTGAGTTGAAACTTGGTAGAAATATTGATAATATTGGTACCTACTACTTGACGAAAATTGTTTTTGAGAAATTGGAAAAAAAAACTACTTTTTTAATCCACACTTTACAGAAATGTTGCGTGAAATGTTGATTTTTTTTTGTAAATGCGTGCTATTTTCTAAACGTTACATTTTCATTTTAATTACCGTCACATAGAAACTATACATGTTCTAACTGAAAAAATGTTTGAACTTTTTTTTGCAAATCGAAGTCTACGGAAAGCTACACTGGACGCCGATTCGCAACTCCCGCGGCGACCTTGCTGCAACACTCTGCCACAGCTCCGTCATTTTGACGATGGATTAATTTAAAAAAATTGTTTCGTATACTTGAATATACTACTAAAGTATACCAAAAGTTTGATAATTGTAGAATAATTATTTCTTAGTTTAAAAAATCCCTCAATACTGTATTATTTGTTTCCTGTCTAAATGTATATCCCGCCTTAAGTAATTGGCACGATATGCGTAGTGCATTTTTTTACACCGCAGGCTATCAAAGTCAGTTGTTCGAATTGGTTAGAATGAAAATTCTGCATAAGATCTTTTTTCATAAAGTTTCCTTAACATTTAAGGTTGAAAAGAAGACTTTTCTACATAAAAAAAATAACGAAGAGTATTTAAAAAAAAACCGGGTCGAAAACGTTATCATTTGTAGAAATGGCATGCGAAAAACCAAAAGCAGATGACTTTTATCCCGAAAACCGCGGGACTTTTGCTAAACTGAAACTCCAGCATATAGTAGGACATGATCTGCACGATGATCCATTCATAATATGAAACCCTGTATATGAACACTACCGGCGAAAAGTTTCCGGACAAAAATTCAAAAAAGTTCCGCAACGATTTTTCATGTAATTTCGTCTATGGTTGACATAAATGAATTTAATAAACGGCATTTTGAAGGGGAGGCATTAACCTTCATTCCGTTTTCTTTGAAAATTTTTTACTATTTTTTTTTTACGACTAGTACCCTTTTTCAACAACGACCATTTTTTGCCTTTTTGTTCCTTTTCCGGTAAACCCGTTTACAGACAATTTTTTTAATGCATTTCGTTGACTGGAATTATAAAGGGGAAAGCTTCAATTTTGTTTTTTTAAAGCTTCATACGATTTTTTTTAACGATATTTAAATTTTTTTTTAAGACGCGATTTAAAAAACAACGTGTGACGCAAAAACGACAAGGATTCAAGGAAAACCTCAAGATCGTAAAAAGGTGAATCAGTTTTCGTTGAGTTCGCGAGAATTTGTTCAGATTTATCGAAATTTTTTTTTCACCTTTTTTTCGGTAAAAAATCAGATGTTATAATTACCGTAACTCGAGGACTAAGTGGTTTGTGGTAGAATCTCGAGAGAGGAAAAAAAATTGTATTTTTCTATTTTTAATGCAATGTGGGGCCATGGGATTTTTACTAAACTGAAATTCCAGCATATAGCAGGACATTATCTGACCTATCGACAGTTGCAGGATTATTCATTCATAACAGGACACCTTATATATCGAGTGTACAACTTAATTCGGTCCTTTTTTTGCTTAAAATACGCACTTATTTGAATGATAAAATGAATTGATACATTAACCCTCCATCCATGAAGGGGGATCAAATCTGTCCGGGCAAAAATTAGAAAAACGCATTTTTTCCGCGCATTGCTTGATATCTGTTGAAAAAAAAAATATATTGAAAATAACAATATCCGAAAATCTCCTGTTCGTCCTTTAAAGGTACATTCTAAGAATGAATCATGAGTTTTTACAGATTTGTTTTATCAATAATTCTGGGTGTGGTAGCGCGCAGACGAAAATGACCCCCCTTCATGGATTGAGTGTGCCGAAAAGACCTTCATGGATTGAGGGTTGATCAAAATATTGTCCATCACTAGCCACTGCTTTTGCCCATCTTTCTGGTAATTTATAAATTCCGTCGAGGAGGAAGCGTTCATCTTTTGAAGCCAATAATGAATCGAGCCAATTTTTGATACCCTGTTGTTGCGTGAAGCGTATTCCAGTCGAAGCGTTCTGCATCGATCGAAACAAATGGTAGTCGGAAGGGGCAAGCTCTGGGCTGTAAGGCGGCTGAGCCAGAATTTCCCACCCGCTATTTTCCAAATAGTTTTCAACCACAATAGCAACGCGAGGCCGAGCGTTGTCATGTTGAAAGATTATGGACTCGTGTCTGGTCCCATACCCAGGTGGGAATTGACGATGAAAAAAGGGCTCGCCAAGCTCTGAAACAAGGCTCACATTTTTTAATTCAGGCTGAGCACCAGCCTGATTTCAGGCCTAGCTGAACCCCTGAATGATAACGCGGTTTCAGGCTGTTGCACACAGGCTTGACCAAAGGCTGGTAGAAAAGCGTGTACTAAGCCTGAAACGACGAAACAACAAGGTTCAAAACGAGCCTTAATGAAGCCTTCACGAGCATTTATGACCAAGCTTATCCCAAACTCTTCTCGAGGCTATATGAGGCCTGTTTTTAGTTTTTTCTATATTCTACATTGGCGTAAATTTAATAAATTTGTAAAGAATTCATTTTATTTATTATATATATTTATTATTCATTATATTATTTGTTATAAAATATATATAAAATATTTTAAACACAATACTTTATTTTATTTATTGTTTATGGGACACGTAATACACAGAGTGTACGCAAACCCCAGAGAGTGAGTATATACGAAATGTGTATGTGACGAGAAAAAAACTTTTTTGTCTACCTCATAAATATCGATAAGAGAATATGTTTAAATGTTCTGAGCTGCCTCCTTCGCTTTCGTTTTTCGTGCCTTCGCACCCGACAAATTTATCGCTAATTTTTTTTTCCATAAAGGTACAGAAAAAATATTATTTAAAATTTATTTTATTTTATCACAACCTGAAACAAGCCTGCATCCAGCCTTGATTTTTTAGCCTTAAAATTCACTGGCTGAATAAAGCTTGAAATAACCCTGAGTTTAGGCTAAGCAGCCAGTCTTGGTTCCAGGCTGCTCCAAACGATGCAATGAAACCTGACCCAGGTCTGTCTCACTCAGGCTCGGTGAAACAAGGCTCGCACAAGTTTGTTTCCATCGTCAGCCTTTTGATTCCCTACCTGGGTATTCTGGACGTTTTTCGGCTATAGCTCGCTTTAAACGGATCAATTGTTGCCTGTAGAAGTCTCCCGTGATGGTCCCACAAGCATTCGGTTTGCTTCAGCTGCAGTTTTCTTCCAATTGATCCAGAAAATCAACACTTGCCGCAAATGGTGCTTATTTGGGACGAAATTCGACCCTTTCACCGCAGTAAAAATTAGACTCGATGGGCAAAACTCAAAGGTCTGTAAACGATATTTGGTCAAGAGATGTTGATACTTCACGATACAGCAAAAATCAGCTATTGCCTTCAACCATTTACAGCACCCAGAGCCATCGTTTGAAAACGGACCGAACTAAGTTGTACACCCAATATATACACACACATACACACAAATGTGGATAGACGTTGGCTGTCTCCGTGTCTCCGGTAAGGACGTAGATGACGAGCCCCTTGCGCGAATGGCTGTCCAACCCACTTGGCCTCTTCTTCTCTCGGGGCTTTCGTAACTTCGTTAACGAACCCCCAGGTCGGTCGTAGCTCTCGCAAATGCAGAAGAAAATTTCTCCGGCCGGCAAGCCGCGAACGGACACGGCACAGGCACTCGTCAACCTGTATCATCTTCGTTTCATTGCTTCACCCTCCCGTACAATTGTATTACGTAGCCGGGCTGGATCTTGAAAGAGAGCAGGTCTAACGAATGCTGACACTTCGGACGTTGCCCTCGCCGTCCTTACCAATACCTGTGTATGCCTCTCGGCTCGGCGAACTACTTTTTTTTTTCAAAGTGGAAGCCCAGCTCGAATCATCGAACATCGAGAGGGGCTGATATTTTACGCGAATTTTATTCTCACGAATGATGCAAATACTCGATGAAGATTAATTTGGATCTGAATTTGCAGTTAAGGCGTTATCCCCACTCGTAGCGCAAAAAAAGGCCTTTTTCATGAATTTTTTTAAAGAAAACTACAAAACTTTTTTAATCGATCAATATACCATCTTAAAGAACACATCTTGAAGAACTTTTAGTAATTTTTTTATTGAAAAATATTACATTGTTTAGTGGCAAATGGCCGTCAATGAAATAATGTTTTTATATACACGGTTTGCGGTGACCAACATTGCGGCGAAGTGGATCATCTGGAAAAAAAAATGCGGATGGATTTAGTCAAATATAAGTATAAACTAGTCTTCAATCGAAGGATTTTAAAAAATATTCATTTTTCACAAAATGGCGGACAGTCAAAGTTAATGGTTCGATTTTAACGAAAAAAACGGCCGTTTTTTGGCTATAAAATGGCCATTTTTTTCGAAAAAAAAAATCGAACGATTAAAGACTACATTTTTATGTATTAAATAAGCCTGCAAAATTTCAAGAAGATCGGTTCATTAGTGTTCGAGTAATCTTGGTCACCGACTTCAGAAATGCCATTTTGAGAAAAACGCGTTTAAAGTTTCTCTTTCAACGCTCTTTCAACGCGGATTCTTCTCTTTCAATGCTCATATATCAGTCAATTTTGTTCGGATCGACTTGAAATTTTCAGGACATATTCTCAGATACTTATACTTCAAAAAAATGCAATAAAAAAAATCGATTTTTTCAAAATCGCAAGTGGGGGTAACCCCTTAAATTTAAGTTTTAGGGACATTTTTTGTTTTTGAATAATGAAACATTTCAGAAATATTTAAAGATTTAGTCAAATTTGGAGTATTAGTCAAAGTTGAATTGAATACGAAGTTTCCATAAATTATGAAGCTGCATCTTTCAGTTACATTGTTCGGTAAAAAAGGCATAATATAAATCATGAAAATTAAATTGAATTTATATTGAAATTAAATGAAAATTTAATAAAATTATAATTACAATAAAATTTGATTAAATTATCAGGACGTTAAATAAGTTCTCGCTGTTTCCCAATAGATGGCGTTATCAGAACTGCGTGCGTGTAGTTTAAGATGATTACGCGTCTATGAAGAAGTACTATGGGCAAGCATGAAATTCAGTGTATGTCATTTCGCCGAAGTGTAAACAATTTTTATTTTTCATAGTGTCATGTCAATGTCATAATGTGTCATGGCTTCAAATTTCGTGCAAAAAAAGAGTATTTGCGGGAAATTTTACTGCATCACTTTACTAAAAGAAAAAATCTACAGCTGAAGCATACAGAATTTTTGGTGAGACTTGCAGCGACCATATGCTCTGTTGGAAACAACATGTAGAGATTGGATTGGACGCTTTAAAAACAATTGTTTTCATGTGTTGAATTGGAAGCATTACTTCATGAAGACTCATGTCGGACGTTAGCTGAACTTGCTGAATCATCAAGAGTTGATCACACAATAGTTTCGAAACGTTTGGAAGCGTTAGGCACGGTTTTTAAAAATAAAGCATTCATTTTCACGAAAATACAACAGCGAGAACTTATTCAACATTAAATTGCAATAAAACTACATATAAATTGAATTCAAATTAAATGGAAATTAAACTTTAAATGTTAAGAAAATAAACAATGAAACTGCTTAGGGGGTCTTTTCACTTTAGACGCTAAAGAAGGCTATTTTCATTAACTTTTTTAAAGGGTTTATATTATGGATATTGATATCAAAGTTGTGACACTTAAGGTAGTACCTCCACAGAAGAGTTGAATTAAGAAATGGTTGAAATTTGACATATATGTTATTTAATACATTATCCAAACATCTGTGCAATTTGAATAAGTTTGACCACCCGAAACCTGAGATAGTTACACTTAAAGTTGGCTTGGTTTACACGTAACAAATGCGTTATGGTGGGCAAACAGAACATCATTAATTCTACCGTCAAAACTAAAATTAAGAAATTGATAAAAAAACGAGGATAAGCTAGAGTAAGATATCACGAATATTGTGAAAAAAATGAGAATGATTCACCATCTAGTTTCCAAGATATAACCATGAGAAGCCCTCACAATTTTGGTGCAAAGCCTGGAAAAAAAACAATTGGGGCAAAGCCTGGACAGTCCCGGTAAAAAGTTTACTGGCAATGGTAGATCAAAAACACAATATAAAATATATTGTACGGCAATAAATTATATCCATCGTATTATCTACTAGTACCGAGTCAATATTGCGTAGTTTTTAATTTTATTTATTACTAATTGAACCAATTATCAATCTTTTAAACATGAACATAGTATGTAAACTTTTGGTTGAGATTTTTGCAGAGGAACTACCTTAATGAATACACTTTCGAAATGCATTACATAAAAAAACAACGTTTTTCGACAGCTTGTTGATAAAATCTTCGAAATGACTGAACCGATTCTTATGCAATTTTAACGGCATATTCTTTACAACTATAGTTATAGCGCATATCAAGGATTTTTTTAAATTGTGATATTTACTATTTCTTTGCCAAAAACGGTGAAAAAATCACGTTTTTTTTTGTTTTGTCGAAAAAATGTCCGCCATTTTGTTATTTTTGCATATATAAAAAATCGGTCGACACTCGCCATAGCCATTAACATACTGAATCTAAAACCGTTTCATTTTTTTGATACAGATGATCCGTCTCCGAGATTTCATCGACATCGCAGACCTACAATTTTTTTTCGGAAATTTTTTAAACTACCATTATCGTCTATAAACAGTGACTCAAATAAATTGATTTTTCTAAAGATGCCTTTCGTAAGTGTATTTATTAAGTGTAGTAATCTTTTATATCAATATCTGTAATACAACCTATCAAAAAAATTCACGCATTAGCTTTTTTAGCGTCAAAAGTGAGAAGACCCGTTAAAACAAGATGCAGCGCATTTGGCTGCACTTTTCCGGCTCGAGATGCCGAAAAAACTTACGTTTCTTTTTTATATTGTTCCTTGCGTCAAGTGAGCTCGGTGGTACACCGTGAATGAAGCTCGGACAGTTGCGGGTGCATAATTCATGGTTAACGGCGCTATCAATTTCATCTCGATGTCGAATAAAAGCGTCAATAAATAAAGAGCACCCGTTACGCACACTTTGTGTATCCATCTCTCGTTCCCCCCTTTTTTTTTCCTTCAAATGTGCAACTGCAGCTCCAAGTTTGTTTTCCTTCTCTCGCTGTGTTCCTTCTCACACGTGCACGACGGGCGCATACCGCGTGAGAAATAAAATTCTGGAGACCTGCGTGTGTCGTGAAAATTCTTCGCGAGCCTACATGCGCTGATCTCTGCATTTATATACGCCAAGAATATCCATACTCTCCTTTCTCTTTACATAACTGCAGTACACACATAAATATATACATATATATTACATATATATTTACATATGTGTGTGTATATATATATATATATATATATATATATATATATATATATATATGGAAAAGGTTTGTATCTTCGTGCATTTTGCTTTTGTCTATGTGCACTCGCCACGTCCTCGTCGTCGTGTCAGTGTGTCTCAAGTTGGCAAAGAAATTGGCGAGAAATGCCAGGAAATGCTGAGACGCAACGCGGAAAATGTCTAGTATACCGGTCCTATCTATATCTAAAAGATACTAATTTTAAAGCCCGCGCCGCGCAGCATCAAAAGAGAAAAGAAGAAGAAGATGAGAATGAGAGAAAATAAAAGGAGGCCCTCTTCGTCTCAGCCTCAAGTCAGATTGGCCGGCGACGAGACAAAGCGTGGAATAGAGGCTCTCTTCTTGTGGGAAAAAAGAATCGATCTTGGGTTTGAAAAGAATGAGGAAGTAGATGACAATTTGTGGGATCTTCATGTTTGGGGCAAACGGTAATGAGCGGGCTGATTATGGCGGACTTTGTGCTGGCGACTTCACGGATCTTCTTTTGTCCTTTCTTGCGTTTGATCGTTGATCCGATCAAATATACGTTTGGAGACATTGAAGTGGGGCGAAATGGTTATTGATCATTTCTGTATTGGGGTTTGGAGGTAATATAGGACGTCCCACTGATTCCAATCCTTTTTGGGGTGAGGAAAAGACGTCCCTTGTGGGCGAGGGTTCTCCAATGTTCATTCAATTTTTATGCGGTACCCTATGCGACTTTTGGCCCGGTCACTCGGGTCGATAAAAACGGCCCTTGAGTCTTTTCAGCTCCTTTTTTTTGGTTCCCCTATACGATGAACGGATGCCCCGGTATTAAGTTTCGTACTCGAATCTGTCGTCATACAGTCTCGTCGATCGGTTACTCTCTTGCCCATCCCCCCCCCCCCCCCCCCCGTCGTCCCTCTTCAGGGACAAGGCAACCCTTAGAGTGAGGGAGAGAGAGAGGAAAAGTGACAGAAGGCAGCAGGAAACTTCACGGATATTAAGAGGGGAGATACCTTTAGACGTGGAAAGAATTGCTGATCTTTATGATTCTTTTTTTAAGGGAAGATTTCTTCACCATTTTTTAGACTTGGGGTATGTTTTATTACTACTTTTGGCTACTACGTGGTACTTTCTTTTGTTAATCTTTAAAAATGGCGGAGGTATAGGACGCTCGGGGAGTTTCATCGGAAAATCGATGAAATTGTACACTTTGAAACAAAAAGATTGAATCTTGAAGAAAAGATGGCTCCATCTTGCAATCAAAAAATACTTTTTTGATTCTGAGAATCAAAAAATACTTTTTTGATTCTTGAGAATCAAAAAATACTTTTTTGATTCTCAAGAACATTTTGGGTCATGTTTTAGTCATAGTTTGTTTATAAGGTTAGAAAAGATTTATACCGCATTTAATCAGAATCGATACTTCAGTCTTGTAGTTATACGTCACGCCAGTTTTGATAATGCAGTTTAGAAGACCGTGCCATACCGTCGCCATTGTTAAAGATAAATTTAAAAAAATACCCGTTATCAGCCAAAAGTAGTACGGTAGAAACTCGATTATCCGAACGCTCAATTATCCGAACGTTGGCGCGAAAGATAAATTGTTGCTCGCTGCCACCACCGTGAGCAACAATGAGCAACCCAACGCAACTTTTCCTTCTCAAACAGCTGCAAGACTTAGCCGCTCAAAAACGCGTTACAGCCGTTCGTCAATTAAAAATGGACGATCATATAAAAAAAAATATAAAAAAAGACATTCGACTTTTTTCAGGTGTTTAAAATACACACACACACACACACACACACACACACACACACACACACACACACACACACACACACACACACATATATATTGTATGTAAATTATATAATTTTATAATAAATATTATAAAATTTGACATACATATTAACGTTGAAATATATATATATATATATATATATATATATATATATATATATATATATATATATATATATATATATCAACGTTAATATGTATGTCAAATTTTAATATGTATGTATGTACTGTTTTTATGTAAAAAGGTGTTGTTTATGATCTCGTCCCAAAAAACCTATGTTTCGATTATCCGAACTAGTCTCAGTCCCAATTGGTTCGGATAATCGAGGTTCTACTGTAATAAAACATACCCTAAGTCTCAAAAATGGTGAAACAATATTTCCTTTACAAAAAAATCATGATAATCAGCAAATTTCGTCCTCGACTAAAGGTATCTCCCCCCTTAAGAGGGGCCACACAGTAACGGGTATAAAATCATGTGCGAATTGAACAATTTTTTCCGTATAAAAAAGTGATTTACTCATAAAATTAATTACACATCTATTCAGTATGAATATCAAGCTGTTAGAAAACATATACATTTTTTTTCGATGCACAAAATGGCCAACTACTAATATGTTTTTTTGTTATCTTTTTTTTAGGCGCTCCGCGGCGTGACATTTAACATCCACAATTTCTTACCTAGCACAAAAAAAAACTAAAATTCTCGTCAATCTACATTAGAATACCTAGAGGAGTGCGTACGGAATTTAAAAATGTTTGTTTTATTCAAAAGTTGTAGGTATTTGAATTGAGTTGTATGTATTTGAATGAATTTTCAGTGAAAAATTTCGTATAAAACTGCTCATAAAATGAAAAGTTTTCGATCAATCAGAAATTCCGTACGTACTTCTCTGCGAAATGCAATTAGGAACATAACTTTTAAATTTGAAGTAAATCGAGTGACAATTGTTGAAGTTATTTGTCACGCCAATTGGAAAAAAGCTGTTTCGAGAAAAAGGCGTTTAAAGTTTTAGGTACTCTATGGCCGTGCCAGAGGTGGACTTACGTTATACGCTCAAAGTCGGTGGAAAAAAATTCTTGCTATAAATGGAATAGTAACTTATTCTTATGATGATAAAGCACCGTTTTAGCGAGAAAAAAAAATAGTTTTTTTTTTTTTGAAAATTCTACTGTGGCCTTACCCCTTAAATGTTGACGTAGAGCAGACCGAGAGAGGTTGGTGCTGAAGTGGACTCCGCTCGTGCTCTTTTCGTAAGAGGCTCCCGAAGATCACTCTCGTATTCTTAGCCTATTCCCATGTATCGGTTCATACGAACACTCCATGTATCACGCAGCATCAAGACCGTCACGAGACTCCTTCCCCGCTCGCCCTCCCTTTTTCCTCTCGACTTTTCATCACCATGTCCAGGAGTGGGGAGGGGGGGGGGGGGGGGGCTCCTGGGCATGAAAAGGGTCCTCTGGGTTATCGCAACGAGACACCCTCTTCTATTTCTTTCTCTTTTGACGTGTGATGCCCCCTCGTTCAATAATAGACATCAACGTGTCGATACGTTTGTTGGGCTACAATGTTGCATCCTCGGTGACTTTGTCACCGGATGGTGCTGAAGTTTGCATCGTTCGAACGCAACGAAATTTTTTCTTCGTTTGTTTATTTTCATTGTTATCGATAATATTTTTTCGCACGTTTTCGTTAGAGATTTTGAGGAAGAATCCTCGAAAATGTTTCAGTAATTTTGGTAGTCTGAATGTGCCGACAAAAAAATCGGCTATACGAAGAAAATATATTTTCGTTGCAGTCCAACGATGCGAACTTCAATACCATGTCACTGGTCGAGGGATTTGACAACACGGAATTGCTCGTTGGTGTTTTCTTTTGTTGTTTGATTCAATTTTGGCAATCGTGTTGCGGTTTTTGGGATTCGATTCGTTTTTGGTCATGTTGCGGTTTTTCATATTTTCGACGTTTGATGAGTGATCGATGGAACACGCCGAAATTATTTTCGGCCTGTTCCATCGATCACTCATTAAACGTCATCAAATTCTAAGCAATACGAAGAAAAATACAAAGTTTAGGAAATATGAAAAAATGTTGTTTTTCTACGAAAAAAAAAGAAAA
>OY723392.1:41953025-41978025 GCA_963210295.1 Ophion ellenae
TCGAGAAGTTTCGAGTAGTCGGACATTTTGTACATCGAAAATAAATATATATATGAAGCGTTCCACACCAAATGAAACACTAAAAAATCATGTGATTTTTTAACGGACTCATAATTTGTTTTTAAGTTCATTCGAATGTCAAAAGCAACTACAATTTTTTTAGATTTTTAAATTGGATTTTACACTCGAATTTGGATACCGGGAAATTCTTCTCGTTTTTTTTTCGATTCATTATACTCAAAAAGTGATGCATTGTACAGAAAAAAACGTCAAAGAAGAAAACTTAGGTTTTCGAATGTACCTTTCAATCATATATGTTTCGTAACTGTTAAGAATTCTGCTAATGTATTTTTCAACGAAATAAGGTAAAAATAATTTTTTTCGTCAAGTTCGCCCACTTTTATTTTACTATAAATTTGAGAGAACTTTCGTTGATGTCATAACAAACCACAGAAAAATTGGCATGATGGAGAATTCATATCTTCCAATTATTTTTTAAGGTTAATTGATGAAGAATTTTATCGAACCATGGATATTGAATATCGACCATTGTTTTAGGCACAACAGTGGATTGCGACGAATATTCAGTATTATCTTGAACCATTTTGTCCTTCTCCTTTTAATTCAATTATGGTTTTGTTTGTCTCCCTCGAAATTTTTCATTTTTGAATATTTTTATCGTAAAATAATGAGTGAATCATAATATGGTTACTCTACTAATACTACTACTAATACTTATATATATATATATATATATATATATATATATATATATATATATATATATATATATATATATATATATATATATATATATATACACACACACATATATATACATACATACATACATACATACATACATACATACATACATACATATATATATATATATATATATATATATATATATATATATATATATATATATATATATATATATATATATATATATTACCGATGAGAAAACCATATCGAATAAAAAAGTATCGAATCGTTTCGACCGAGTTCTTCCTCAAAATCAATAGTATTAGCATTGAGAGTGAGCAAACAAGATCATTCAACAAACGAGAAGCAAGATTTCTTTTTGACACGAGAATAACGCTACGAGAACCGGTGAGTAAATAAAAAATTTCGAGGCAGACAAACAAAACCATAATTGAATGGAAAGGAGGAGGATAAAATGGTTCTAGATAAGTCTGCTGAGGGAAATTATAGAATTGAAAAAAAAACGTCGCTTTCCAACGTGGCAAACTTCAATATCATACGCAAATCCTGGAGTCCGAACTTTTTTTGGCAAATTGCGACCACGACGAGTACTCAAACGATATTAAGGATTCTCATCTTCGGATAAGATTCTCGAATTAAATATTAGGATTAGATTTAGGATGGTGAGGAGAATGAAGAAATGAAAAAAAAAATTTCGTTGCATTGCAACGTTGCGATCTGCAACATCGTTTACGTATACATATATTCATGTGCATATATGATTATGCACATGCACACTCGTATACATATTTACTTTTTTATACGTGCATTAATACATACGCACGCGCATACGTCCTCCACCATAAACGACTCGATCGTTTTGTTGTAAAGTTATAATTAGCCATCGTCATGCCCAGAGTACAAAGTGGTGCGTTCGCATCGTCGGAACTCTCTCTCTCTCTCTCTCTCTCTCTCTTGGAAGCCCAGCGCATCCAATACACCACGTATCAAATGAACCGTGCGCCGGTTCGCGTCTTGATACGTGCATACGGAGAGGGAAAAGTGCAACGATGCTTCTTGTATCTCCTTTTAGTGCAGCGAGCTCGAAACTTCCTCTATCAAAAGTTATCCTCTTTTTTTTTCCTTTGCTCTCTTGCGTCTTTGGCTTTTTTTCTCCTCGTTTTGGAAATGCAGCACCGCATCGAATTTGATGAACATCGACGGGACTCGAAATATGTGTGTTGAAGTTTGCATCGTTGGAATGCAATGAAAATTCTTCTGATGGATTTTTCTCCTATCAGCACTTTCCCATTTTTATTATCATGTCAAATCGTTTTTCCACATGTTTAGATTGTATATTTTTAAAAAAGTCTCACCAACGTTTTCGTGATTTTTGTAGCTGCAGGGCGTCTACGAGACTAAAGTCCTGAATTTTTTTATCGATTCCCAGTTTATAGAATGAAGACGCCTATTGGTGGCCCTTATTCCAAAGGGTGTCTCAAAATCACCTGACAATGAATGAATGAACATTTGTAAAGTTACTCGAAGATATGTCGATTGAAGGCCACTAAACAGAATTTTCATTCTATCAATATCCATTTAAAAAAATGCCGCAATCAACTTTTTTTCGGACTGGAGATGAGTGGTCTCCCTTAAAGCTGAAAAAAATAATTGAAATAATGAAAAAAATTTACATTCCAACGATACGAAGTTGAAGTTTGCATCGTTGGAATGAAACGATAATTCTTTTTTATTTCTTCATTTCATTCTTATCCGAAATCTTATGCAGATTCAGGTTGTAAATCACAAGAATCCTCAAAATTATTTACGTGATTTTTGTAGGTCAAATCGGCAAATAGTACAATCGTGATGTCGCTGAAAAAGCCTGTAATCGGAAGAAAATTAGAAAGCCAGTTTTCTGAGAGATTCTGTAGGTGACGCGCGTGCTAAATTCAAGTTTGCCTACAAATCGGGGTGCAGGGTTTTTTTAGGGGATGAATGGGTATGGGGGGGTGGATTGATGCCCTACGAGGTCGGCGCCGTGAAACAAAATGTTCAGAAAAATTCGAGCTTTAGTTTTGTCTACAGCGCCGAAGGCGTGGGCGTTCATTTTGGGGGTGAATAAGTGGGGTGAAATTTTGAAAAATAAGTTTTAATTCAATAAGTCTTTAGGAAAAATTCGTACACTTTTTGTTAAAATGGGAACGCTGTAGCCCTTTAAAAGACGCGTCGATCGAGTATTTAATCATCACTCTCCCGATAATATCTTCACTCCCCAAAAAATTGTTGAAACACCAAAAAAAAATTGTTTATTGAATAATTAAAAAACAATCGATTTTCCGCATATAGTTTAAATGTAAGAAATGTAGAGAATAATTTTCTCTATATTTTCGTTTCTATGGACCACCCTTGAATTTTGATTTTCCAATTCCTCTCGGAGGTTGAAAATTAAAAATGAGATTCTAGGAAAACCATTGACCGCGCGCATTCGCCGATGTGGAACAATTTGTAGCTTGAAGCCTCAGCTACATTTTTGCCCACAGCGCCAAACTTGTATCTTTTTATTTTGTTATTAGTTTTTCCAGAATTTCATTTTGAATTTTCAACCCCCGAAAGGGATTGGAAAAAGCAAAATTCATGGGTGGTCCATAGGAACGAAAATATAGAGAAAATTATTCTCTACAATTCGTACCTTTGAACCTTACCCGAAAAAACGATTGTTTTTTAGTTATTGAATAAACAATTTTTTTTGTACTTCAATTTTTTGAGAGTGAAGATATTATCGGTCAGGGATGATCGAATACTGGATCGACGCGTCTTTTCAAGGGCTACAACGTTCCTATTTGAACGAAAATTGTACGATTATTTCCTAAAAAGTTATCGAATTGAAACTGATTTTCAAAAATTTTCACCCCACCTTTTCACCGCCAAAATGAATTTCCACGAGTTCGGCGCTGGGGACAAAAATTGAGCACGGATTTTTCTGAACATTTTGTTTCCCGGCGCCGACCTCGTGGGGGTAGTAGTTTGGCATTAATCCACCCCCATGCCCTTTCAACCCCTAAAAAAAATCCACCGCACCTACAAAATCGTCTGTAAAAAAAGTAGCCTTCTATTTTTTCCGATTCCAATATACAGCACGACTGTACTGAAAGGAAATTTGAAAAATAAAAACAAAATAATTTTCGTTGCATTCCAACGATGCAAACTTCATTTTTATAAATACCTTCAAGATCGTTTCGTCAATCAATCGTGGCAGAGATTATTGTTTAATCTTTTGGGCTTTTCGATTCGTGCTAAATGAAGTTCCTCCCCGAGGTCAACGCTCGTCAATTTTTCGTAATTTCACCGACGTCAAAATGAAACGCGCGTGTGTGCGTGAGCGACGCCCGGCGTCGTCGTTCGCGAATCCGCGGTGACGTGACTCCCCCCGACATGAGGACTTTTTATCACGCTGTTAACGGAGACGTTGTCCTTCGAGTGCCATATTTCAGGTGTTTACATTTTATTTTTTTAAAGGAAACGAGTAAAGCTTTTTGAGTGCGGTTTCTTTCTTGCTTTTATTCATGATATACAGGACGTTAAAAAAAATGTTTTGAAAAAAAAAACCAAAATGGCGGCTGTTGCAACTCCGCGAAAACACGTCCTTAAATCGCGGGAGGTAAACGGCTGACATCACTGCCCCCTCTTTGTTGATCTGAAACACAAATTCAAAGCATATTATCAATCTGTGACCCTTTGGTCATGGAATGACGGATGGGTTTTTCGTTTAGTACAAATTTCGGAAAATGGCGGCAATTAAAAAAAAAATCGAATTTTCGCGTTTTTTTTCGCATAAAAAGATAAATAATAAATGCAAAAATGTATCTATCGAAAAAACGATCCGTCATTCCGTGAAGACATATTTTCTGAGTATGCTCTCCAAATTTCAGGTCGATATGTTAATTACAGCGGTCAGGAGAATGTCAGCCATTTTTAAAAACGTGTTTTCGAGAAAAACGCGTTTAAAGTTTTGTAATGTGTTTACACAAATGTGTTTATAATTACCGCTAATCGGCAATGCCTGGTCCATAGAGACATCCCTCCTCTTCTTGTAGCTGCTCATGTTGAGCCGCTAACATCTCCCGCCGATTTCAAGGACAAAGTCTCCCTTAATCATTGTGCGAGCCACGAGGCCTCATTGATAATCCGCGAGAACAGAGGCCCGTATCGTAGTACTCGAGAGCCTGTTTCTCTAATTAATCCTCACGGACGCGATCGCCGACGAGAATAAGCCGAGAGATGGAGACGGAGAGAAAGGGTACGAGCGAGAGAGATTTATCCGGAGCATAAGATTGGTGCGTGGGAGCTTGTTTCATCGTCGTGCGGGCCGAGACGAGAACGAAGATGATTTTAGCACGCGCTGTGTCACCCCCCCCCCTTTTTCTCTCTCTTTCTCACTCACTTGCTAAATTATTCTTGCCGTTCGCTTTCGACAATGCTGCCTCGAGCCACGTGCTGCGCACTCAGAGACCCATGTTGTTCCCGCAGTCTTTTTCTTCTACGAGATTGACGCCCTCTTTTTCCTCGCCAATGCTTTTTATTGTCATTCTATGGGCACTCGATTCCACTAACAGTGGCATGATTCGCACGTACGTGCTGGCGTGACACTGAAAGAAAAATAATAGAACCCATCGTTGTATAGATATGTATCGCGTGTTCTCGCGTTTCTTTTGATTCGTCACGATGATTCTCCATTGACAGATTTATTTTTTTCAATTTCCAATGGGTAAAATTACGGTCTCGAATTCTAACACTGGTTGCCAGAATTGTAATATTCAGTGCTGGGAAAGTATAGCGGTTTACTGCCAGTTCGGAATTCTAAGACTTGTTATAGAAGTGTCAAAAAGATTCTCACACCGTGTGGTAAAAATGATGCGTGCATATTACATTTGAAACAATTCTCGCATCGGGGCGAGTTATATTTTCATATGGATTTTACTATACGTATAGCATGAATCTTCGTGTATGTATAGATTGCACTATACGCATTGCATGAATCTTCGGCGTATAGCGAAAAATATTACGAAGTTATTGGTAAAATGTGACTTTTTATGTCGTACTTTTTGTAGAATACTGGAAACCAATTGTTCCAATCACGTGGGCAAAATATTTTTTGAATACTACAAAAAATCACAATATGCCGAATAAAATGTATCATTTGTATCAGTTTACGTGCCACATCGTAGGTTAAAATTTAAATTTCTTCATTATTACTTATACCATAAGGACAATTTTTATCTTCCATTCAATGCTTTTTGATATTTAAGGCGGTCCTCTAGTTTCTCGGCTGTTTTTTTACGGCTTTTTCAATAGTTTTTTACGGCCAAAGCATCGAAATTATCAATCTCATTGTTTTTGCATAATCTTTATTAACATTTAAATAAGCTTTACAAATTTTTTGAATTCAAAATATATAATAGAATAAAAGTTATAGTGGCCGACAGGAAGATATGAAGTAAAAGAGGTGCTTGACGGTGACCAAGATTGCGGCTGTTCTGCTTATCTGAAATCAAAAAACCAAACGGCATTTTAATCTTCATATTTAAGACTAGCGATTGAACTAGAGTGAATTCTAAATTACAAAAATTGACTTTTTTATACACTTTTGAAAATTACATTCTATTTTTTACTCATTTTTTCTTAAGTTTTTCGCTCGTACAAAAAAAACTATCGAACCAATCATGATAATCCTAGTTCAATCGCTGGTTTATAACATATTAAAGATGCTGTATAAATTTGAACAAGATCGGTGCTGTAGTTTCTGAAATATCGTGGTCACCGTTTCGAAAAATGGTGTTTCGAGAAAAACGCGTTTGGAAGTATACCTGCTCCGTATACCTGCTCCGTTCCAGGGCCGTAACTTGTGAACCACTTCGAATGTCGAAAAATCCTTTGGCACACATTTTCTACACATGTTGTAGATGTGATTTATGAAAAAAAAAATCGATTTTTTCGACCCGAGAAACTAGAGGACCGCCTTAATGATTTTTTTTAGAAGCATAGTATTCATTCTAAACTCCAAGGCCCCTGTTTTCTCCGTGTGTGAGAGTCAAACGAAATGTGACATGTGGGTGAACGAATTTATGGATGGATGATCATCCCGAAATGATCCCATTGCAGGACGATGAAATTTGTAAAGAAAAATATATAATTTTTGAATTTCTAAGCTGCGATCGACTTCAGATCTGATCGATATAATATAATTCCCTATGGATCACACTGAATTTTCAGTTTTGAGAAATTTATCATGAACGAAAGATATAGTAGGGCCAGAAGAGGGATGAGGAGTGGAATATGGTGGGGAATGTAATAAGGGGGAAGACCTCTTACAATGGAATCTGCGATAAAAAAAATGGTAAATATTCTGAAGTGTCACTCCCGCTGAGAAGAGGCTGTACATTTTTTTTAATCAATTCTTTATGATTATAAAACCTTATATTGAGTTATATTCTAATGGCGCATAATGTTTTTGGGTTTGTTTGGATTTGTTTGTTTGGGTCGATCCAGATTCGGGAGCATATACACAAAATACTGAAAGAACATGGCGCGATGCTCGTGGCAATATCCCAAAATTCGGACCACGTGATCTTTAAAAAATCTTTAAAAAAATATTTATTGACATTGTTTTTGTTGATGCGCTGCCATAATAATATTAAATATGATGTTTTTTAACTGTAAGAAACCACACAAAGAAAATCAGATCGATTCTGACAGGAGTGGCGCTTTCGAATATTTACCAAAAATATAGTGGGCCAGAGGAATAATGCAGATTTTTTCCTATCAAGTTTTTATTGGTTTATTAATAGCTTCTTTCCCTTTTTCTTTGAATACTGATCTCGCTCGTTTCGTTTCAACTTCTCTCATCCCACAGGATCCTGCTTAAGGGGTTATATAAAGTCAGGAGGCCCAAAAAGATCAATTTTTCAAGAATTTTTCTTGAGAAGACCTTTGAATCTATTAACGTAAAAATTTGTACACATATTATGGTAACTTTTAACTGTATTTTAACATTTTTTATTTGTAAAAATAATTATTTTGGAAACTGCTACAGTTGATCTCCGGGAGCACCTCTAAAAAAGGGGTCTTGCGGTGAACACGATATCTCTAGACTGGATCATCTAAAATGAAAAAAAAAAAACCAAAAATATTTCGTTTATATAATGAATTATCTTGTAATTGATTGAATGAGGTGTAACATCAGTGTTACACTATGCCGCAAAGGGTTAAGGCGTTAGGCTACTGTGACGATCCGAAAATCAGGTTTATTGAAAACAAACCAATTTTGAAGGAATAAGTGACACGATTGAAAAATCGCTTGGACATTCATTTGTATGTGCATTGACAAAGTTGTTTACCAAATTTCATTTAGAAAATATTAACAGTTATAGAAGTGTTAAACAATCTCGCGAAGGACCTTTGAACATGAGCCTCAGGTGTACTTGATTTTGTCCACTCGGGTGATCTAAAACAAAAAAGTTTTTTTTTTCCATTAAGAGGTGATATTGGCTAAGTTGATTGAGCTTTTTGGTTATCGTGTTTCAATAATAAACAAAAAAAGGTTGATTTTTTTCTCTCGATGTTTCGAGGAAACTGTTAGTAACTAATGAAAAAAAAAATGAAGAAGAAAAACGTGGGTCAGTACTAAACTACTATTACCCTGAATACGAGTGCCAAATTTTAAGTCAATCAGTTCAGTAGATGTCGTCAAATACTGTATACCGTTTTGAAAAGCAGAGTTTCGATAAAAAAAAAAGCGTTTAAAGTTTTACTAGCAGTTATATCGTTGTAATCATAAGTCAACCTTCAATCTGCGATTTATGCACCATGTGTTGGACCTTCCATTTCAATTTTAGTTGCCTCAAGCGGCGAACGAGTGTTTGTCATTTTCACAATAACCTTACCCCTTAACGTTACCTTTTGTTTGAATAAGTCCCAAGTATCGAACAATTGTCAAAAGGGTTAAGGAGGTACGGTGATTGGAGCGGGTTGAAGATAAAAGCCCGATTTTTTTTAATAGCATTGTCGAGACCTTCGTCCATGCGTATGCGGAGTTTCCACGAGATTTACCGTATACTTTCCGAGTTATTAATTGTTAAAGTTTGTGAATTAGTCACACGTAGACGACAAAATGTGCCTGTCCTCTCATATATATTGATTTTTTTGTGCTACTTGGAGCCAAGAAACACGTAAAAAACTGATGGTTGCGTTCGTTGAATCTTTGTGATCGATAAGGCACCTTGAATTGGAAAGCTCACCGCAGAAATAAGCAATAAATTTAGAAATAAAGTCGCAAAAACCGAAGTTTTCGGAGAGCGAGACTTCTCGTGACGTAACAGCAGCCATCTTGCTCGACGTGTGGCAACGCCGGATACCCGCGCAAATTTCATTCGTCTATCGGATATTTTCAACGCGAATTAAAAATATGATTGTGCGAAGCCGTACATTTTTTAATGGTTTATAAAGGGCCTTTCGTCGATATTTACTTGAAGTTCTTTTACGTACAGCAAAGGCATCTCAATTTTTCTGGCGACATGTGCCTATACAACGCATCTATATATAAATTCAGCATGGGAGAACCGTCATATAAAATAAACGTTCCTTTTTATACCTGCAATTATTGTGAAAATTGGGAAAGGGAAAAATAACATAACAATCGATGAAATATGTTTTGACTTTGGACAGATTGGACATTGGACATTGAGGTTAACTTAAACGCGACGTTTTTTTATTTGCAATCGCAATATTATCTTTTCATTTTCTAATTCTTGTCCGTCAGAATCTACATTTGTCTCTAAACTGGACTTCAGGTACAATCCCGTTACTCTTTTGATAAACTTCCACAGTATTTTCATTCTCCATGTTAACCTGCTACAAAAAATAATAAGCCGGGCGCGTGGAACCGATGACAGCCACCGAAAATGCGACGATGCTAAACGTCAACGATATGACGTACTACTGAAGTCGAGTAGTAGATTATTAAGGTTGTTTCCATATTATAAAAATAATTGGAAACTCGAAATTCAATACTTGAAAAATATTTCTCGAAAAATAGGCCATATACATATATCTAAAACGTGGCGGTATTGCGGCGTGAAATAGACTCTAAGTTTACTAGCATGGTCATCACCGTACCTCCTTAAAAATGAATTTCAAATTGCGCGATTCGAGGGTCAAGATAATCCGGGTTTCAAAGGAACAACAATCATTCTAAAAATAACAACAATATTGTTGAATCTAAAAAATATGATCGGATTAAAAAAATTAATTTGCTTTTTTTCCGTCGCGTCGATTTGAACTTCAAAAGATAGCCGATAAAAGTTCCTGCAACTTGCCTCCTTCCGTTGGAAAGAGCTTTCCTCGTTTTCAGACCAACGCAACGGAGATGAGATATCTCGCTCGATATGACTGAAATGGAAAAAAGCTACGATCGCTGCTACTATTGTTATTATTTTACTACCATAATATATTTAGCTACTATGGTTGTTATTATTTTGCCGTGTATGTGTCGGTGTCTATGTGCGGTAGCTAGAACGAAAGTGGAGTCTCCGAGTCCCTCTCGTTTCGTTCATCCCGTATAGACGAGTTTTTCGTCCGCGCCCTCTGTTGGTCGGGACGGCCGTTGAACCGGAGAGCCCATTAGCACGAGCTCTTCTACTCGTAGGTCGTCGTCGTCGTTCTTCAACTTCATGTTCCTCTTCGTTTGCTGCTTGGTCTTCCTTTTCATTAGCAAGAGCGCGCGCTTACACCATCCAAGTGTTTTCCCATCCTTGCCCAAGTTTTATTTAGCCCAGCATATCGATTTATCAAATATAAACCTGTGCCGGACCAAGAGTGTTGGCCTGATCGAGTTGTGCCTGGAAAATTCGTAATCAGCGGATGATTTTGCATCTACAAGGTTGTCGAGAACGCGATTGGGCCCCTAGATTCGAACTGGTTGAAATCGATAGGACGCAAGGCCTGAAAATGGACCATTTTTTATTTAAGTTAAAATGGACTGAGCAGGCTTTTTTCGATGTAAAATCCATTGGTAGTCACGAATTTTGAAGTACCATTTTCGGGGTGGGGATCGGAAATTCGAACGATCAATATTCCGAAGGATGGTGCTGAAGTTTGCATCGTTCGAACGCAACGAAATTTTTTCTTCGTTTGTTTATTTTCATTGTTATCGACAATTTTTTTTCGCACGTTTTGGTTATAGATTTTAAGGAAGAATCCTCGAAAATGTTTCAGTAATTTTGCTAGTCTGAATGCGCCGACAAAAAAATCGGCTATACGAAGAAAATATATTTTCGTTGCAGTCCAACGATGCGAACTTCAATACCATTCCGAAGGACCGAAATTTCGAATTCAGTAATGACGAATGTTCCAATATAGATATATTAATCTTATGATAGTCTGCAAAATAGTTAATCGAAATTATGAATACAAAAATCTCGAAGTTGATTTATAGCGAAAACAAATATCAGATTTAACAAAATAATGAGAGATATAATATCGATTCGCCTGTGTATATACACAAAACCATTCGAGACGTCAAATCGTCGAATTGTTAATATCACGACAGTTTACAATTTCGAATTCATTAAAGCGAAGGACCAAAAAGTGATCGACTCTTTTTAAGTTTTAGAATTAAGTTTAAAGTTTAAAAATTAAGTTAAAATAGAGATGGGCCCAAATGGCGAGCGGTCCGGATAGCGAAAACTTGGGATCGAGCAATACTACTTGCGCTTCAGAATAAAGATGGCAGATGGCGTTAGTGGTCACTTGGGTCAGGCGGCCATGCCATGTTCGCCATTTTGGTATTCGCCATTTTGGATCGTCGATTATTTGCGTTCCTAAGATCTACACATTCGAAGTTTGTAGCCTCGATATACAGGGTGTCACAAAAGTAACGGGACGGCTGAATATTTTCGCAGGTAAAACAATTTCCTAAAATGTTAAGGTCGTTCTTCAAGTAACTGTTCCCAAGGAATTCAATGGTGACCGTCATTTTGACCTTGGCGATGTCCTTCAAGGTTATTTCAATCTCAACTTTTGTTTTTAAATGAGAACCCCCTTTTTGACATCGGCAATCGATAGAGCGGGAAATTTTACGTACAGACATGTACTCAACTCACCGGTCCCCTTTGACCTTGAAGTTCACTGCCGGGTTAATCAAACTTCAACACAGTATGGATACCTCGGACAAAAATAGAAGCTTCTTTAATTCCATCATTAAGACCAAGGTTATCAATTTTAACAAAGCGCATCTAGTGGTGACCTCGATCGTGACCTTGACCATGACCTTCAAGGTGATTTCAAGGTCAACCTTTTTTTTTGTAATAAAAACTCCCTTTTTGACAACCGCAATCGATAGAACGAGAAATTCGACGTACAGATATGTACTCAAGTTATAGGTCGAATTTGACCTTTGAAGGTCACTGATTATTAGATACTCAATTTGTTCTATTTCGGAGATATGAATGTTGTAGATTGTTCGAGTCTGTATTTATATGACTTGAACTGCAGACTATCTGAGTATATGTTATCGAATAAATGAGCTCTCGAATAAATAATCCTTTGGTGTAATAGTTATTCGATTTCGTTATCGGCCAAAGAATAAAATTTCGAATAATTTAACCTTCGTTATTTTGATAGTTCATAGCTCAGTCGTTTCGAAATCTTTATCGTTCTATATTTGTTCATTCGACATTTTGACCCCCGTCCCCATTTTCCATGGGGTTGAAGTTTGCATCGTTGGAATGCAAGGCTTTTTTTCTTCCATTTCTCATTTCCATTAATATCCAAAATAATATTCTGCAAATTTGTTGTAGATCGCTAAGTAAGACCCCTAAAAAAAGTTTGCCTGATTTTCGTAGCTCAAATCTGCCCAGGGAAATTTGAGGAATTGAAAGAAAGAAAACTTCAATACCATCATTTTCGTCCCGGCCCTATCTAGCCCAGGAGACGGATTTCTTTTTATATAAGCATGTCCCGGATCAAGAGTTTTGACCCGATTGAATTCTACTTGGAAGATTCGTAATTAGCAGATGATTTTGCATCGGCATGGTTGTCGGGAACTCGATTGGACCGCTAGATTCTAATTGCTCGTAATCGATAGGACGCAGGACCTGAAAATGGATAATTTTTTTATTTCTCGCTAAAATGGACTGGGCAGGCTCTTATTGGATGTAAAATTGTTTGGTAGTCACGATTTTTCACGTCCCATTCTCGCCCAGCCCTTATTGAGCCCAGGAGGTGGATCTTTTTGATATAAACGTGTCTCGGCTCAAGAGTTTTGGTCAGATCGAGTCGCACCGGGAAAATTCGTAATCAGCGGATGATTTTGCATTGACAAGGGTGTTGGGAACTCGATTGGACGACTAGATTAAAATTTCTCTCAATGACGCGGAAATGAATATTCTTTAATCGGTTGTTTTCTGACCGACTTGGGCTACGAATATCACGTACAAGTTTATACGCATCCTTATTAGAGATTTAACATTTAAATCTGCAGACCCAAACCCAAACAAACCCAAACAAAGAAATGACACAAAAAAACGCGTTTTTAAAACTACTAAGCCGGTGGTTCTTACTGAAAATTATTTACGTCTTCACTATGCGTTAACATTACTATAACTTTTCGAATAGTTACTTTTCATGCCTTCTGACAAATTATGCAATAGGAAAAATTTGATTTTACGAAAAATCTCGTTAATTCAACAACAAAAAATCAAATAGCGGTTAGTTAATATAAATAGAATTTTTCTATCAGTGCACTTGAAGGAATGATTCGTTTTATCGGACTGGGACAAAGAAACGAGTCTCTTGTCGTTTAATCCTCTTTTCTCGGAGTGCACAATCGAACGGACTCAGGTGCAGGCACATTCGAGCTAGACTCTGCAACTGGAGTCGCGAGTTGCCTTTGATTGTCTCTCAATGCATTGGCGGCAGTTCGCATCTTGCACCTGCTGCATTGGACTTGCGACCGCAGACCGGGGTGGTCGTTGCTGCTGCAGCCGCATAAACATGGCGCGAGTCTCCGTCTGCATACGAAAGATCAAAGCTACTTTTTTGTGCCCTCGACCGCGAAAGCCTGTTTCTCCGTTGCGACTGCATCGAATACTCTCATGATGTTCTTCGACTGCAGTCTATGATGGACTGACGAAGTGCATCGTTTCGGATCATTTTATCGTTCACACGTTCTCCATTTGGTACATCGATGAAACTCTCGGTCATATGCAAACTGCACATTTTTATCCGTGGCCTTTCGCCCTGAGTCAAAGATGCTGCACCACGTGGCATATGAGTGCCATAGAGACAGCTGAAATCTTCGTACCGAGATTTCTCCGAGTCGATTTATATTCAGGGTGAACGAGAGTCGCCACACTCAGAAAAAAGATTTATTATGTTCTGATAAATTGGCACATTAGAACATAATTAATTAGAAGTTAATGAATGTTTAATCGTATGGAGACAGTTTTCATGTGGTTGCAACTACAGCATTTATTCGGCGTCACTAAATATGATTTTTTACGTGCCGATTTTTCACATCAATTAACAAGCCATATTTAAAATAGAACATTTCTCAATTTAAAGTTCCAGTGAAATTTGCGGAGATATTTGCGAGTGTCCAAAAATTAAGGGGAAACTCAATCACGAGGTAGCCAAAAAACTGGAACAATGGTTGGAAAAAAGCAGGGGCATAGAAAGAGACCGTCAAATGGAGGCGCAAAAGCAACCGGCAAAACAACTGTGTGTCCACATTAGGCAATTCGAGAAACTAGAATATTAAGATAGACGTAAGAGAATAAGAAAATCAATGTCAATAATGGGAAACCCGATGTGAACATGTCGGTAAAGGTGAAGGGAAGAGCACTAATCTAAACACCCTTAAAAAGGATTACAAGGACTAAATACTACTACTACCAGTTCTACGTAGTTCTACTACTTCTACTACTAGTTCTACTGGTTCAAATTATATACTATATATATAATTTGTAAGAACAAATGTAAACGAGAAGAAAGTGTGAGGAGGCTTATAGATAAACACCCTCAAAGGCTATACCTCGGAAATAAAGGCTACTACGGGTTGCAGTGAAAATTTTAATTTCAAGACAACTCAACATTTAAGAAATATTTAAAGTTTCTATAATGTATAAAGCATCAGTAAAATAAAATTTGAAGTTTCTATTACATATGAAGCTACGTTTTTGAGTAAAATGACATTTTCTAGTAAAAAAATAACTTTAATTGAAATTAAATAAAAATTAAACTCAAAGTTAATCAAAATATTATCAAAAATAAATATAAAATAAATTAAATTCGAATTAAATTGAAACTAAAATGAAAATTGAATTAAATTCAAATGTAAAATTTTGATCAAACTTCAAGTAGTAGTAGTTCCTTTATTTCCATGTATGCCCTCGCGGGCTTCTTACATTTCCTCCTTTCTTTTCTTCATAGGAGTTTTCCTTACTCCTACGCTTTAACGCATAGCGTTAATTATAAATCATCATTTTGCCGTTGATTATACATCATCCTTTTGCCGCTTGTTCATCCACACTTACGTACTGAATCTTCCTTTTTGCTTACTTGTCTATTTAGTTATATACATTGAACTTCAAATTTTTATCAAAAGATCATTCGTAATTTTATTGTCCACACATTGAGAAAAAAAATCCCTGAATGTGCAAAACGCATTTTGTTGTCTCAAAATTTTGCTGTTTTAACAGTTGCTCAGACATGCTAAACAAGCTACAGTTCACACCACTATACTATTTTACCACCAACTATACTGTTTTGTTATGCCAATCAAAAATCAAGTTGAACGTATTTAAAGATATATTTCGTTAAACCAACTGAATTTTGGATAGATGAACGAATTTTTTTTTTCAGCGCACGTTTTTATTTTGTACATCGATAAAACTCTCGATCATATGCAAATCGAAAAAGGTTATCCGTTGCCTTTTGTCTAGAAGCGAAGTAAAAGTTCTCCCACGTGGTATATGAGTGCTATAGAGACAGCTGAATTTTTCGGACAGAGATTTCTCCGAGTCGACTAATATTTAGGGTGAACGAGAATCGTCAAGCTCTGCGTCTGTGAATTCTACAAAACCCAAGTCTTTCACTTTTCCCAAAAAAAACTCACCCCTCTATAGGAACACCCTATTGGGAAATTTGTGAGGTTATGTTGACCTGGTACATACTCTTAGCTGTTGAGTGTACCCTGCTAAACAGTGCTATTCTATTTCCGATGTACTGTATTTTCATGAAAACTTATCATTTCCCCTTTTAATTAAAAAAAAAAAAGACGTAACAATTAGTCACGACGTTGAAGTGTAATAACAGCTGGGTTTTCCATATACCCCACCTCTTGTCCCTCCCCGCCGCCCCTCGTCGTCGTACGGAAAAGAACTAGGCCGGACGACAACGGAGCGCGAATCGACAGTCCACTCGGGATGATAATTAGTAGGTCGCTATGTTGTTAAGTCCAACGAAACGGCCTCCTCCCGCGAACGAACCGCGCGTATATTCGACACACACATACACAGACACAGCCGATTAATTAGCGAGTAATCTCTTCCGTTGGCTCTTCTCCACTCCGGTCGTCACGATATCGCGCTGTAACGCGAATCTACAGAACTATCATGTCATTCCAATTTAACGACATCTTGACTTCCGCCGGGCGATCGAGCCTTTGATCTTGATCGCTTAATTTCTTTGATCCGATTTATTCACTCGGCCGAAAGGGTGCGAGGGAGGTTTGCATTAAGGGGCTACTCCTTATCGGTGTGCTGTTGTCAGCTTTCATACACGATGGATTTTTATTTCGTCTTTAAGGGGCTACATGTACCTTTTTTTTTGCGGAAACTGTTGGTCGAAAAGAAACGCATTTTTTTTCTAACACAAAGATACATATATTGACAGTGTTAAGAAAAATTATCAAAAAATACAGAAAAACATGGCGCCGGCAGATGATGAATTTTCGTCGTTTGGCGGTGGACATTTTCCAGCTTAAACGGTCCATCTGAAATATAAGTACCAAACGAGTTATTCAAGTTAACAATAAATACGAGTCGTTGACGATCGTCGATCTTTATGATAATTTTATTTTTAACAACGTGCCGACGAATTGAAACTCCTGCATACAAAATCTATGCAATAAGTCGTCATTTTTACGTAACCATTGAAAAATGAAGATCGATTTGAAAAAAGTGCGATCGTCAAAGACCTTTCAATGTTTCTCATCGTGTCTTCTGTGAATTTGGAAACAATCCATCAAGTGGTTCTCGAGATATCATGTCCACCGATTTATAAAGTATTTTAAACCGTGAGTTTAAAGTATGGTGCTGCTACCGCTCGCCCGGCCGACTTGCAGAAGCCGTAGCTCTTGCAATTTTAGGAATATTCCAATGACATTTTCAGGGAATGTAGCGACAAGGTGATGCTGTAGAATAAAAATATTTTTGGAAAATGCCATTTTTTGCCCCACCCAGGTAGACGTAGCCCATTAAAAATTCCTTTTTCATTGTTTATATATAGGTTTATTTGTTTTTATCATGTTAACCAATAAGGCTTCGGTTTTTTATCCCTCTGTCTCTTCTTCTCTCTCTCTCTTTTTCTCTGTCTCTCACCACCTTCGTAAATACGCCCAATTAATATAGAACCGGTCCATCAGGTTTCCCGGGCAACTTTCGCAATTCGTATCCGGGTCAAGGATTTTTGCAATACCCGTTTCCGGCCCGAATCCCTGCGCATATTACGCGCAGAACGGTGAAAAGCTCTCAGAAATTTCGTTCTCCTTCAGCGCGATGTTTTTTGCGGCTTGAAGAGCGGTCGCTTTCTATGGCTGCGAGTCTGGTAATCCCTTCCCTACTTCCTCTTTCCTTCCTTATTTTGCGTTACAGTTCGGCTCAAACGGGGCCGTCCATATAATACGTCATCGATTTTTGCTCATTTTTACCCCCCCCCCCCAATCATCCTATCCTTCCTATCGTCATAATCCAATTTTCGTTACCGTCATCCAACGACCAGACACCCCCCCCCCCCCCCTATTTGAAAATGACGTAATTTATGGACGGTCCCAAAGTTTCGCACTTGCTGATTTTTTGGAAGTGGCTTATGAGATTTTTGAGCGGTATATAAAATCTAAGAGAATTTTATATGTCCATTTTTGTACAATATTTGTATAGAATTTGTTTTATAAAATTTTTATAAAAACATCATAAAAAATTTCACTTGGGTTTGCCACTTCGCCAACGCATCTGTGGACCAACGGCCAGAATGTTTCCGCGTCGCGAAGAAAAATTCTGCATTCTGAAGGGAAAATACTCATCGCTCTTGAAATCTAGCCAGCAACGGCCTGAGGAGAGAGAGAGAGAGAGAGAGAGAGAGAGAGAGAGAGAGAGAGAGAACGATGTTGAAGTTTGCATCTTTGGAATGCAACGAAAATAAAACAAAAACATTCATTTTCTCTTTTTTTTCCATTATCTAAAATCTTATCCAGAAAATTTGGACTTCGGATACTTTTTTTTTACGATGTTGAAGTTTGCACCATCTTTGTCTATAAACAGTGACTTAAGGCGTTACCCCAACTTGTAGCGCAAAAAAAGGCCTTTTTCATGAATTTTTTTTTAAAGAAAACTACAAAACTTTTTTAATCGCTCAATATACCATCTTAAAGAACACATCTTGAAGAACTTTCAGTAATTTTTTTATTGAAAAATATTACATTGTTTAGTGGCAAATGGCCGTCAATGAAATAATGTTTTTATATACACGGTTTGCGGTGACCAACATTGCGGCGAAGTGGATCATCTGAAGAAAAAAATGCGGATGGATTTAGTCAAATATAAGTATAAACTAGTCTTTAATCGAAGGATTTAAAAAAATATTCATTTTTCACAAAATGGCGGACAGTCAAAGTTAATGGTTCGATTTTAACGATTTTAACGTATTTCGAAAGCGTATTTATTAAGTGTAACAACTTTTATATCAATATCTATGATATAAAGCCATCAAAAAAATTCATGAAAATATACTTTTTTAGCGTATAAAGTGAGAAGACCCCTTAAAATATTAAACATAATCATCAGAAAAAAGAATGAAAAAAAGAAAGAGACAAAACGTTTTGCAATATCAACGACGATGGGTAGATATGTGTGTATATATGTATAATGAAATATTTGAAAACACGTTTGTGTGTGCGTACATAGCAAGCAAATAGCTAGCAAATATCTCGACGCATTGGCTCGTACGCGTCTCATCGTGAGTTGCAAAACGTCGTGTGTCTCTTTGTCCCGTGACGAACCCGGCAAAACGTACGTCAGTGGTGAACGCACACACCGTATGCGCGCATTCGCACCTCGGTGTGTCTCGGATCTATGGATTTTCCTCCTGCTATGTACATACGTGCACGTAGAAGAGTTTTTTTTGCACCGTGAGGGCTTTTGCGTGCAAAGGGATACGCACGCTAGAGGCAACGGTTGAAGCGAGACAAAACGGTTGAGAGAGAGAGAGAGAGACGATTGTGTAGGCAAATTTTTGAAAAGTCGAAAATTTGCCTAAAAAATCGTCAGACAATTGTTAATAACAAATGAACTATGCAATATAAAATAAAAAAATCCTACGTACTTCCATAGACAATGTATTTTTCGAGATATATTCAACATTTCAAGTGAATCGGCTGAAAATTGTCTGAGTTATGTTTCCGGCCAACTTAAAAAATGCAGTTTTGAGACAAACGCTGCACAGCCGCCATTTTGAAATTAATCGCTTTAAAAAAATTATTGTATACAGTCACGGATATGTATGATAAACACCCTTTTTTGTAATCTCGATTTATTTTGTGGTTTTTCTGAGAAAAAAATCCCCAAAAAGCCTATTTTTGCCTAAGGCCTTAAAGTAGAAGCGTTCGGTGCGCGCGCTCCAGTACGTCTGCCCGCTAAGCGTCCTCGGCAGATTTTGGGAACAGCTGTTTTGAATTTATACCTAAGTATACACATATGCACGTATACTTCTATACGCTTACTGTACAGTAGTAGTCTCTCCTTTCACCGTGTGGGTAAAAGGACGCCCTACCGGTTAGTATTGTATAGTATAGTTTAGTAAACTTTAAACGCGTTTTTCTGGAAACGACTTTTTTCACCTGGCGTTGGTGATTTTTTCCGAATTATGACGGAAAAAAAACGTGTTTTACGAACACTTTTGCAAAAGACGACGCCATTTTGTTATTTTGCAATATAAAATAGTAATCCTAGTTCGGGCGATAGCGACACTCGCTACAGATTAAGGATCTTTTTGACTTTTTTGTTTCCGATTACCTGGAGAGCCCAAATCAACAACGCCAGCAACAGTATCTTTTCACGCCTTTACACGATTATAAACTGTTGAATAAATATACAATGATATGCAACAAAAAGAAATGTTTTCTATTCTGTAAGAGTGTACCTTTGAGCGAAAAAATAATTTGTACCGATACATGCAACAGTTTTCGAAAAAAAAAAAATTATCAAAAATAGCTTACTTTTTAAGCCGCCACCGTAGAAAAGCCCCGCGTTTTTCTCGAAACACTGTTTTCAAAGTCGGTGGACATGATATCTCGAGAACCACTCGATGGATTGTTTCCAAAATTACCGGAGATACGACGAGAAACATTTGAAGGTCGTTGACGATCTCACTTTTCCAAAATCACCTTCATTTTTTAATAGTTACGTAAAAATGGCGACTTTTTTTTTATAGATTTTGTATGTTCGAGCTCCAATTCGTCGCCACGTTGTTGAAAAAAAGTTATTTTAATAATTGACGATCGTCAACAACTCGTATTTATTGTTAACTCGAATAACCCGTTTGGTTTTTAGATTTTGAATACACCGTTTGAGCTAGAGGGTGTCCACCGCCAAACGTCGCGAAAAAAAATGTCGTCATTTACCGGCGGCCATGTTTATGGTCTTTATGTGTTCGTTGGTGATTTTTTTAAGGTTTTTAATATGTACCTTTGTGTTGAAAAAATGCGTTTCTTCTTCAATCGTTTTCCAGAACAAAATATCGAAATTCGGCCATTTTTTTCAGGCCTCTAGGTGGGTGTAGGCCTTTAAATTACACAAAAAATGTATGCACACACACACACATACACGCATATATATATATATAAATAAGGGTGATTCGTTTCAGGGTAACTTTTTTTTTGACCCATTGTGCCCGAAAACCTTTAGTTGGTACCCAAAAACGAAGTTTCGTGAAAGGGGGGTGTTGTCAAAAAATATTTAGAGGTCGCGAATCAAAATTGATGGTTTCCCCATTTGATTAACATTGAAAAAAATGTTTTTCTCATTATTGGTGTTACCATTCCGCGAATTTTGATATCGCGATATTTTCCAAGTGGGTTCTCATAGGAAATATGATACTTTACAATAAAGTTCATTGAGCCATGTCCGTAAATTCAACCGTTTCAGCGATATCATTATTTCAAGTAAATATTGTGCGAAAATATCTATTCAAACGGCTGTAACGCCTAAGCTATTAGATATATCGAAAAAAATTCAAATGAGAACTATGCGGAGAAAGTAATTTGCTACAAAAAAGTCTTATAAGCCGAGCCCGTAAATTCAACTCTTTCTCAGCTATAGGTGGATGAGGTAAAATAAATGGATTTTTTTTAAACAAAATAAAATCTATTTATTTTACTTCATCCACCATCCATCATATATATATATATATATATATATATATATATATATATATATATATATATATATATATATTGTCGCGTCATTTCTCGCCAATTATTCCGAACAGGACATTATTTCGAATGATTCGGAACAATTTACGTTTCGGAGAACCCACGCCTCATTTAGTGCATTCCTCGAAGCTCATACTACTGTGCTAGTGCTAGAAATAGATGGTAGGTATGCGGACACGCGCTTCATCAGAGTATCGCAAATTTTTATTGATTATCGGTAACAATACGTAACGCCGATTTATCACAAGACCGAGGAACATCGTGAGGTTGAAGTTTCGAGTGCGTGAATGTTATCCACATCATGATGGGCCGAACTCGAAGGCAGCGTGGGGAAAATCGTATTGAGAATCGAACGCGCGTATGACGTCGCTGTCATAATCGCGAGGAATATCATTGCGCCGCTTATTGTCGAATATGGAGACATTTTTGACGCTATGATACGTCATTGACTGATTATCCCATGAGAAAAAACATGCTACATTATATACATAATTAACCACAAATTTTTCCTCATGGGATAATTCAATCGACTAATTACTAACCCACAATTACGAATCATGGGATACTTTTATCGACTGATTTCATATTTATTAATCGATCAATTACTTGACAAAAAAATATACCAAATTCACTGTGAGGAACTGTTATGAATAGTCGGCATTTTGAAAGGTGTAGCCCACCATACTTTGGAATAAAGAACTAGAACTACTACTTGACGAAAAAAAATACTGGAAATATTTAATGCACGATTTATATATCGTAATCGTAATTAATATATCCATATATTTTATTACGTAATCGTAATAAAATATATCGTACGAAAAATTTATGTACGATATATTTATTTATGGATATAAATGTATTCATTAGTTTAATTATAACACGACCATGAAACTTTGTTCGGTTTTCATACGTAACTTCCATGTTTGTACCTTATATTAAAATAAAAGTGTTCGCACTTTTCAAAATAATGATCTGTTTTATTGATCAATCAAAATGTCAGGTCATTTTAAGACACACTTTAGTTATTCATTCGATCGACCATTCCTTTTTTCTCCTGACATTTCTTTCGATTGGCGCTCGGCGTCGATTTTTTAATATCGACCACGCGCGCGCGTCGGTCGCATCGAAAAACCTTATTTCTCGCTGATCACACGTCAACGCGCCTAAAGTCCTGCACAGTGTGGGGCCGCGTCCAAACCGAGATCCCTCGCGAAAAAGAGGGATTTGCTCCCAGCAGTCGCGAGTCGGTTCAACAATACGGCTACATCGCCCGCGCGTTCCGCCATCGTCCGGACGCTCTGCGAGCGTATTCGAGTCGCGTGCGACTCCGGCGTCCGTCAACCGGCACCGGAAGTTCCGCGGCCCCGCGAACCCCTCGCGACGTACCTTTGTAGCGAGACAATATCGTCTCGTAAGACGTGTATGTATCGAAACATAAATATACATATGTGTGTGTGTGTGTGTGTGTATTAGGGTGATTCGTTTCGGGGCAACTTTGTTTTTTTACCCATCGTGCCCGAAAACCTTTAGTTGGTACCCAAAAACGACCTTTCGTGAAAGGGGGGTGTTGTCAAAAAATATTTAGAGGTCGCGAATCAAAATTGAAGGTTTCCCATTCGATTAACATTGAAAAAAATGTTTTTCTCATTATTAGTGTTACCGTTCCGCGAATTTTGATATCGCGATATTTTCCAAGTGGGTTCTCATAGGAAATATGATACTCCACAATAAAGTTCATTGAGCCATGGCCGTAAATTCAACCGTTTCAGCGGTATCATTATTTCACGTGAATATTGTGCGAAAATATCTATTCAAACGGCTGTAACGCCTAAGCTGTTAGATATATCGAAAAAAATTCCGATGAGAACTTTGTAGAGAAAGTAATTTTCTACAAAAAAAGTCCTACAAGCCGAGCCCGTAAATTCAACTCTTTCTCAGCTATAGCTGGATGAAGTAAAATAAAGAGATTTTTTTTGTTTAAAAAAAATCTATTTATAAATAGATAATATAGTAATAGAAATATCGTAAATAGAAATATAGTAAATATAGATAATAGAAATATAGTACAATAAATAGATTTTTTTCAAACAAAAAAAATCTATTTTACTTCATCCACCTATAGCTGAGAAAGAGGTGAATTTATGGGCTCGGCTTATGAGACTTTTTTGTAGCAAATTACTTTCTCTACGTAGTTCTCATTTGAATTTTTTTCGATATATCTAATAGCTTAGGCGTTACAGCCCTTTGAATAGATATTTTCATACAATATTCACTTGAAATAATGATACCGCTGAAACGGTTGAATTTACGGACATGGCTCAAGGAACTTTATTGTAAAGTATCATATTTCCTATGAGAACCCACTTGGAAAATATCGCGATATCAAAATTCGCGGCATGGTAACACTAATAATTGGAAAAACATTTGTTTCAATGTTAATCAAATGGGAAACCTTCGATTTTGATTCGCGACCTCTAAATATTTTTTGACAACACCCCCCTTTTACGAAACTTCGTTTGTGGGTACCAACTAAAGGTTTTCGGGCACGATGGGCCAAAAAAGTTACCCTGAAACGAATCACGCTAATATATATATATATATATATATATATATCGATACGTATGTATGTATGGAAGTACGTACGCATGCATATATGTATATACGTTTGCTTAAGGGGTTTGTTTTGGTAAAATCATATTCCATATATTCAGGTTGTAGGACGCCTGAACGAGGATCCTAAAAACTGTTCGCGTTATTTTCCCAGCTTAAGGCGGGATATACATTTAGACTGGAAAAAAAGCAGTATTGCGGGATTTTTAAAACTAAGAAATAATTATTCTACAATTATCAAACTTTGGGTAAACTTTAATAGTATATTTAAGCATACGAAACAATTTTTCAAAATTAATTCATCATCAAAATGGCGGAGCTGTGGCAGAGTGTTACAGCGAGGTCGCCGCGGGAGTTGCGAATCGGCGTGCAGTCTAGCTTCCCGTAGACTTTGATTTGCAAGAAAAATTCAAACATTTTTTCAGTTAGAACATGTATAGTTTCTATGTGACGGTAATTAAAATAAAGAAAATGCAAATTTGAGAAAATGGCGCCCATTTACAAAAAAAATCAACATTTCACGCAACATTTCTGTAAAATGTGGATTAAAAAAGTAGTTTTTTTCTCCAATTTTTCAAAAACGATTTTCGTCAAGTAGAAGGTACCAATATTATCGATATTTCCACCAAGTTTCAACTCAATCGGCTGAATAGTTTTTGAGTAATCCTGCGCGCCAGTTTCGATGATGCAGTTTTGAGAAAAACGCTTTTGACGTTCACGCCCGCTTCGAATCCGAGCGGTGAGGCACAGCGTTGATGGGCTGCAACGTACGAAGTTTTTTCGAATTTCGCTTTGAAACTTTAGGAAAAATATTCGAAATCGATTTTTTGATCGTTGTAAATCTGCCAAAGGACATTTGGAAATTCAGAGTCAAAAATATTCCGTTGCATTTTAACGATGCATCTTCACAAACAT
>OY723392.1:41983025-42128025 GCA_963210295.1 Ophion ellenae
CAACCCAATGATCACCTGCTCGTACTACCTTGTCAGATTGAAGTTTGCATCGTTAGAATGCAATGATGATGATTACTTATAAATTTATTTTCATTTCTTACAGTAAATTTCGCCTACCAAATCCCTTAATTGTTTTTTTTTGGGACTTTGATCCAGTGTTTTACGATATAAATATGCAAAAAGAATTTTGCATAGTAATAAAAATAAAATGAAAATATAGAAAGAGACTCAACATTACAAAACACGTAATGGCAACTCTCCAGAGCATTATCGGTCGATTTACACAAAATGACGTATACGTCAAATGGCGATTGATACGAGCATGTATACTCCCATCACTGGATTACGCCTCTGGGTGCCTCCTTCCGCTCTATAACAAAATCAACCTCAAAAAGCTCGAAGTTGTCTACAAAAAAGTGCTGAAGTACGCGGCCGGTCTACCGATGTGCTTCTTCACAAACGTGTTTCGCAAAAATCAATTGTTTTTTGTGCCTTTTTCGACAGTTTATATTTTCAAGAATATCATTATTATTTTATCTTGCAAAAATCGATAGTTAAATCTCGCGTTTTTCTCGAGATGAGATTTTTTCAAATTTTTTGACATTGCAACTCAAAGAGCAATTATCCGATTGACTTGAAATTTCAACTGAGTACTCTTGAAATATATTTACTCTACAATGACGTAGGATATTTTTGATTGGATGAAAAATGACGATTTGGCATTGAAAAAAATGACCATTTTATAGGCAAGAAAACAGACTTTTTTCATAACTACGCCATTTTGTTAGATTTTGATATTTTTCGAAAATCCTACGTCATTGTACAGGAAATACCTTCCGGTTTAACGACATGTTTTTTTTTTCGGTTTCAGCTACTCAAGCGGCCGGAATCATGTCAGCAGTGGAGGAACTTAATTTTTTGCGTCTCCGAAGGCAGCGCATAAGTCGCTTGGATCTCAATATTTTTCCATGAAAAAATTATGTAATAAAGGTCAAATATAGCCAAATATATTTTTAATTATCCGAAACATTTAATTGAGTACTTTTCTTGCAAAACATTCCCGAAAATCACCAAAATTTTCAGCATTCACGCTGGTATAGCCCCTTAACGGCCAATCTTGGTATTTTCGCGTACAGAGGCAGAATCATGTTGGTACATGGTACGTGATCCTAAAAATTGGTATGTTTACCAAGGCGTCGGTACGTCTGACAGCCCTGCCGTCGAGAGCTTAAGGGGGGATTGTCTTTTTTTTCGCAAAATTTACCGCTTTTTGGGAATTTTTTTGTGAAGAAAGTATACAACGGAAAACTTGTGAAACTTGGCATATAGTTTTATTGATCTGTTTACTACATACAAAAAATTTTTTAAACAATTTCATCAAAAAATCCGCCTCCCACCCCCCTCGACGCGCGATGGTCCTTTTTTGATGGTGTGCACGATTACAGCCTTCACGTTCATCCTGCGACAAAAACCCAAAAAGCATTTTACTTTAGACACATATAGCTATCGTTCGATGAAGGGGAAAAAAAAAATTGACGATTTGGTGACGTTTTGAACTTGAAGTATCGATTTTTCGAAAAAAATTGATCGATTTTTTGTTATAAATAAAAAACTATTAAACGTATTGCTTTTTTGCTTCATCAAACGATAAAAGGATGTCAGCTGAGCATTCTGTCCAAATTTGAAGGCAATCGGTTGAATAGTTTTTGAGAAATCGTGCACACCATCAAAAAAGGACCATCGCGCGTCGAGGGGCGTGGGAGGCGGATTTTTTGATGAAATTGTTTAAAAAATTTTTTTGTATGTAGTAAACAGATCAGTAAAACTATATGGCAAGTTTCACAAGTTTTCCGTTGTATACTTTCTTCACAAAAAAATTCCCAAAAAGCGGTAAATTTTGCGAAAAAAAAAGACAATCCCCCCTTAAGAGACTCGTAAAACGAGACGAGATTTTTATCTGATTTTTATTTGAGAGGATGATTGGGTTTGGTTGCTTTGCTCGATCGTGGGTGGGAGAAAAGTCTCGGTAAAAGTGTTTCCCAAGGCTCTTCACTCGTTTCCTCGGTCCGTCAACGTTTTCCCATCGGAGAATTTTCTTCACACCCGGAAGGGTGTGGCGCCCGAGTGCGTTACATTGCATTGCTCTGCAACGTGTGACGCGCCGTCGTTCAATGAGCCGCGTCTCGCCGCACCCTTGTGCGAGACGGTTTTCTATACTTAACCCCGCGTGTGAGAGGGAGCCGGGAAAGGCCCTGGACGAATCCTAAAAGACTTCCGAGGGTGCCGAGAATTTTGAGAAAGCAAAAATCTCGGATGGTCTTTAAGCTCTGCCCAAGTCTGTTGATGACCATCACTCGCGATCAATTTGTATCGCAGGCTTGCCTGTTTCTGCCTAGTCTCGGAAGGGTGTGCCTTTGCGTGGACGAGCAAATCGCAAAAATCTCCGTTCGCCCTCGGTGCCAATAATTCAGAGCTACGCGTGACTTCCAAAGATCACGCGACCTTTGCCGAGAATGCGGGCAACTTTGAAGTCTCGGACTGAAGCGTATGAGGCCAGGCGTTGTGGATCGTCGATTACTTTTGATTTGCGACGAGGAATCGTGACAGCTTGCAGAAGGGGAGCATCCTGGCTCAGGCGAGGGAGCTTTCATATCCTTTCTTACGATGTTGAAGTTTGCATTGTTGGAATGCAACGAAAATTCTCTCTTAGTTTTTATTTCTTTATTTTTTCGTCGCTGGAAATCTCAATTTGTCAATTTTCAAATTGTCAATTTTCATCCAATCAAAAATATCCTACGTCATTGTAGAGTAAAAATTTTCAAGAGTACTCAGTTTAAATTCCAAGTCAATCGGATAATTGCTCTTTGAGTTACAATGTCAGCAAATTTGAAAAATCTCATTTCGAGAAAAACGCGCTTAAACATTTAACTATCGATTTTGACAAGATAAAATGATATTGATATAAATCATATAAATGATATTCCTGAAAGTATAATCGGTTGAAAAAGTAAAAAAAAATCGATTTTTTGAAAGTGTCACACTGCTATAGCCCCTTAACCGACAACAATACCAAGATTAGTGCAGAATATTATTTCATTAAAAAAGTACTAGATTTATTAAGTTGGGTTTTTAAATAAATATTTTAATAATTTGTTATACTCGTCGATAAAAAACAACGATCACATTACTTATTCATTATTTCATATGGTTTACGGGAATAAATACCGCATCAAAATAAGTATCGCTCGATCATTTTACTGATATATTTTAAAAAATCATTTGCATTTGGATATCCTCAATGAATCATATTGAATGAAAAACGAACATATTATTACGCTGTCATATGGTTATGACAAAAAGAACCAGAAAAAGATAAAGCTTTGAATAAAAACAGCAAAAAAACATCTTTATGCCAAGAATCTGTTTGTTTTGAGTATTTTTTAACTTCCACGTAAGATTTGTAAAAAATACTGTCATTACTATCAAAATATTCTGCCGGGATCTAAATGTGTCTAACTTAAAATTTGTTCGATTCATTGCTCAAGTTAACGAACTCTCGTTTCGGATGAAAATCTTCATTTGTATTATGCGCCTCTTCCTCGAGATCAATTTTTAGTACCCCTGTCTCGCACCGATGTAGCGACACTTTTAAAGATCGAAAAATCTGCCATGGTTACCGCGACTCTCGATCGTCATTCTACTTCCTTGTGCCGAACCACGTTACACGTTCATCAAATGAGAGTACAATTTTAATGAATTATATCAGCGAAGTCGAGTCGGACAGCGAAAAAAGAAGAAATGAAACGCGAATGGAGAAGAGATTAGAAAGACTGGCATTTTTTTTTGGAAGAACAAGTTAATAGGAAAAGAAAGCATTGCCGTGAATTCACATTCCTCTTTTTCAGATAAGGATTCCTGTCAATATCTCATTTCCTGCATCAGAAATGCGATGCAATAGCGTAAATAAATAATTTGAAAGTGAATTTTTTTTTCAAAACTCCCATTTAAAAGTACTTTTTTTCGTACGATGATTACTGTCCTATAGTAACGGCATAAGACACTAAAATATCATATCTGGCTCTGGGGTACGATTATCGAAATAGCATATTAGCGTTGGCAGCGCCGCAGTGGAGCACGGGCGTACTAATTTTTCGTCTCTAGTACCAACTTCTGGCGCGTTCGGCACAAGGATTTCTGGGTGGCCATCTGACATCCCTGCTCGACGGATTTTCCATCACTTCAAAATGAACTACGTCCCTCCACCAGAATAATCATCGTCCAATGAAACGCATGTTTTACCTTCTCGAAACCCTGCTCAATGTTTCTCTCACCTGCAAATCTTTCGCGAGGTTCTTATACGGATAAGAAAGACGTTGAAAGAAGACCATCTCAAAACACTCCCGCGAATTTTCTCCTAATTCGCTAGATCGACGAAAAAACATGGGCTGTCGAAAATCTTCATGATATTGAAGTTTGCATCGTTGGAACGCAACGAAACTATCGAAGCCCAACCTTTTTTTGGCACATTCAGCCCTTCACAATCAATCAAACGTTTTTCAGGATCCTCATTAGATATTTCCAGCCTACATATGTACGAAACGATTCTGGATGATGTTGCAAATGAAGAAATCAAAAAATGAAAAAAGAACTTTCGTTGCTTTCCAACGACGCAAGCTTTCGGCATCGTACATTTTCACCCTGTATACTTGAGGGGTACAATAGAATGCCGTCATATCGATCCAGTGCAGGACCTCGACCTTGGTCCTTGGTGGCTAGGAAAAGCTTCGCGTTTGTCCTGTGGGACATCGACCCTTGGTATCTATATATAGCCGTTTCCGATGTTGGTACTGCGGCAGTTGTGCGGGGGAGTTACCCCCGATCGTACGAAGGCATATATGTGTGTTTGTCTGCAGATATATATATATGCTTGTGATCGTACAAAGTAAAATAAACTCTTGACAATACGGTATTTTTTATTGTCTCATTGAAGACCGAAACATTTTTCAATATACTCATTGAGGGGAGAGGTTTCGTTGAGCGAGGAAAAAGTTGCTGATTATCATGATTTTTTTTTAAAGGAAAGATTTCTTCGTCGTTTTTGTGAATTAGGGTATGTTTGATTACTACTTTTGGCTGACGTACCCGTATGGGTTTTGCGCAGTTTCGAAGTGCGGGTAGGGAGTGATAGGAAAGTATTCAATTGGGAAAGGTAATATCTGAACACCCGTAAGGGTATACGTTGGAACTCAGGAACTAAACAAATTGATTATAATGAGAATAGTATGTGGCTTCCGGATGGAGGCCGTGTTGAGGATCAGCGTTGTTCCGACGTTTCGCAAACGTTACAGTCTGCATCATCAGGGCTGAGAGCTCCGATACTGAAGCTCTCGTGTCTCGGGTATTCCTTATATAGTTGCAGTCATCGTTCCAGATCGCTGCACCAGCCAATCAGATGTTTTAATTGATCAGCTGGTCAATTAAAAAACCGGGAGGACGGTGTGCCAAATAGGATTGACGTGATATCCTCCATCTCTGTTTAGATTTTCCGGATGTTTTCGGATTTCCAAGCCTTCTCGGTGTTTCCTGGAAAAATAGCTGTTTGATGGGGCCAGACTTTGGGCTTTGTCGAACTGGATGGCATGACCAGTCTCCATCCAATGTTCGGCCAGCGCTGATTGTGTAATATGGCCATATTTGATACACCGTTGGTGTTCTTTGATCCGTGTACTGATCTTTCTCCCGGTTTCCCCTATGTACACTTTACCGCATGAGCAGGGTATCTTGTATACTCCTGGTGCACTTAATGGTGGTCTTTGGTCTTTTGCACTCAGAAGCACTTGTGCTAGTTTCTTCTGAGGTTTGAAGATGACTCGCACGTTATGTTTTCCATGAGACTGAAGTTTGCATCGTTGAAATGCAACGAAAATTAATGTTTTTTTCCTTCTCAAATTTCTTTTAGCAGATCTGAGCCACCAAACCCATCAACTATTTTTTATTATGCTTATTGGGAGATCGGCAATTGACATTTGCAAAAAATATGTGGTATGATAATAGAAATAAGGAAATAAAAATATGAATATAAATTTTCGTTGCGTTCCAACGATGCAAACTTCAATACCATTGTTTTCCAACACGACCTCCATTCGGAAGCCACATACTCTTCTCATTACATAAAGAGCCGTGAAAGCCCTAAAACTAAAAAAATTATTATACTAGCTTTTGCCCGTGACTTTGTCCGCGTGGACATTAGGATTTGATCCGGAGGGAAGATAAACAAAGAGAGAGAATAAGTAAGAAAGAAATGAAGAAGGTGGAGTTTCATATTTCTCAGGCATGGTGGTAGACTAGCTGACTGAGGTAAGTGTTGGTAATTAATGAGCTAGTAGTATAAAAGTGCCAATCTTCAACTCCAGTATCATACAGCGTCATTGTTGTTTCTAGAACCATATGGCTTTGCAATACACTTCTGTGGACAACATTGTATGATTGAAAAAACGACAAATGCTAATGCCAAAGAAATCGACATCTATAAATAATAGCCAATTCGTATTAAGGGGCTATACCAGTGTGAAAAGCTTCAGCCTCTCAGCAGGCATTATTCGAGGAAGAGGAGGGTCCATTGTATGGGCCAGGTATAGCTGATTAGCAGTTTTTATGGTGCATATCATTTTATCTTGCAAAAATCGACAGTCAAATCTTTCAACGCACTTTTCTCGAAGTGAGATTTTTCAAATTTGCTGACATTGTAACTCAAAGAGCAATTATCCGGTTGACTCGAAATTTGAACTGACTACTCTTGAATACATTTACTCTACAATGACGTAGGATATTTTTGATTGGATGAAAATTGACGATATAGCATTGAAAAAAACGACCATTTTACAGGCACGAAGACAGACTTTTTTTTTCATAACTACGCCATTTTGTTAGATTTTGATATTTTTCGAAAATCCTACGTCATTGTACAGGAAATACCTTCCAGTTTAACGAAATTTTTTACTCTTTCGGTTTCAGCCACTCAATCGGCCGGAATCATGTCAGCAGTGGAGGAACTTTTTTTTTGGCGCTTCCGAAGGCAGCGCATAAGTCGCTTGGATCTCAATATTTTTCTATGAAAAAATTATGCAATATAGGTCAAATATAGCCAAATATATTCTTAATGTTCCGAAACATTTAATTGAGTACTTTTTTTTTTACAAAAAATTCCCGAAAATCAACCAAATCTTCAGCGTTCACACTGGTATAGCCTCTTAAAACACTATTGTAGATAAATAAACGACGGCAACGATGATTCTTCGAACGACAGGTAATCCTTATTCACAAAAAACGGACCACCGAATAGTAGAGCTACGGTAAACGCGTTTGTACAAAGTCATAGCGCGCTTTAAAATTCAATTTACTTCTAAGCATTTAACGCGTTACCCCCACTTGTAGCGCAAAAAAGGCCTTTTTCATGAATTTTTTTTGAAGAAAACTGCAAAACTTTTTTAATCGATCAATATACCATCTCAATGAACACATCTTGAAGAACTTTCAGTAATTTTTTTATTGAAAAATATTACATTGTTTAGTGGCAAATGGCCATCAATGAAATAATGTTTTTATATACACGGTTTGCGGTGACCAACATTGCGGCGAAGTGGATCATCTGAAGAAAAAAATGCGGCTGGATTTAGTCAAATATAAGTATAAACTAGTCTTTAATCGAAGGATTTTAAAAAATATTCATTTTTCACAAAATGGCGGACAGTCAAAGTTAATGGTTCGATTTTAACGAAAAAAACGGCCGTTTTTTGGCTATAAAACGGCCATTTTTTCGAAAAAAAAAATCGAACGATTAAAGACTACATTTTTTATGTATTAAATAAGCCTGCAAAATTTCAAGAAGATCGGTTCATTAGTGTTCGAGTAATATTGGTCACCGACTTCAGAAATGCCATTTTGAGAAAAACGCGTTTAAAGTTTCTCTTTCAACGCGGATTCTTCTCTTTCAACGCTCATATCTCAGTCAATTTTGTTTGGATCGACTTGAAATTTTCAGGACATATTCTCAGATACTTCACTTCAAAAAAATGCAATAAAAAAAATCGATTTTTTCAAAATCGCAAGTGGGGGTAACCCCTTAAGCAGCCGAAAATCTTTTTCAAAAATACGCATTAATGATCGCAGTATGATTTATGTTGAAATCATACGAAAGTGCCGAGTCGAGCGACACCTCGTTAGAACCGTGTAACGAAACCATAGCGCGATCTAATTTGAGCCCAACGCCATATGTCGAGCGAGATCATGAACGTTTTGCAGCCGGGCGTTCTTTGCTTGTTTTTTTTTTACCTTTTTTTTACACAATTGACGTTATTTTTTTAATAAGTTTAATAATAGTACATAGTATGCTTAGTTTAGTCCTAAATAGTTTTTATAAATAGTTTTGACGTATAAATAAATTTTTTTTTAATATACATGACATTCAACAAATTACGCTTACATAAAAAAATACGCTTTTATTTTCTGGCATACAAAGTATCCTATGTTTTATTCCAGGGCATACTCTGCCTAATATATTATAATAAAAGTCATTGCATTTTGAAGGTGTGTTGTTATTGTATGAAATACTTTATAACTGGCCAAGTTCCCGTGTGATTTGCAATACATACGTACATAGTACTTGCAAACGTATATTTATTTACAACAGATATTCGATAAATATTTATATCGAGTACAATCAACGCTGCTTCGGGAGGGATTTGGCTTGTCTAATTATTTTGTATTTCCGGTGGCAATGGGTCATCGACCGAGGTCCTTTCTTCCTCCGCAGCACGCACATGAATATTTTAACAAATGATTCAAATTCTTCCGTAATTTCCGGGCTGGTCGAATTTCGCTTGGCGACCCGAGGAGAAAAGGATTCGCGCGACACGTCGATGAGCTCGCCGCTTGTGTGAATGGGGAACAATGTTGCCCGGCGGTTAATGGCTCGAAAAACGTCCACGCAGCGCTGCCTCGCCATTCTTTCGTCCTTACTCTTATATCCTCGGGCTCGTCGGACCCCCGGATAAAACGATTTTTCTCACTGACGCGAACGCTAAACGCTCCATTGTCGCGTGCGCTTGATAGCTTGTCGATATCGCGCGGGGATTTAAGCGCAAGAGCAATCGCGCGCGGAAGCTCCTTATTTTTACTTCGGGAGAGAGGCAGGTTGTTTTTTTTTTCAAAATATTATCTTGGATTGAAAAAAAAAATAATTGTCATCCATGACCCATACGATGTTGCTCCTGTTATTTTTTTAATCGAATATAACGTATGTAAGTTATTGAAGTTTTTTTCCTACTCCAATGTTGTCAAACGCTGATTTTTTTCGAAAGGGAAAAATATTTGGGATTTTTTTATGTTAATGGAGATTGCGTGTTTTTTTTTTCTTTTATTTAAAGATCTTTGGTTGATTTTTTAAAACTGAAACATGGCTATTACGCATATGGGAAACAGGAGTACTCGGGGAATTTCTTTCCTCCTGGAATAATCAGGGAATTTTGAAAATTTTCTGCAATTTTTCCAGAACTTTATGCAAGAATCCAAAAAATAAACCTGACTTGAAAAAAGAACGGAAAAGTATGAAAATAAATATTTTTGTATATTTTAAATATTTATATTATTTTTTAACGTATATAAAAAAGTTATGTCAGTGATAAACATTGAAAATTTCCAAAAAATTTACTACATTTTTCTCAACAACCGATTTTTCTTGAAAGGCGACAGAGCTAGGGGAAAAACTATTTCGGTTTTTTAAAAATATTTGCAGAGATTGCGTGTTTTTTTAATTTTATTTGCAGATTTTGGGTTGATTTGTTTGTACTTAAACATGGCTATTACGCTAATGGAACACCGGGAAAACTCGGGGAATTTCTAACCTCCTGGAATAATCAGGGATAAGCCCGAGATTTTTTTTTTAATTCTCACGCATTTTTCCAGAATTTACTTTTTGCAAGAATTACGAAAAATAAAACCGACTTGGTAAAAACGGAAACTGAAAAGTATAAAGATAAATATTTTTAATATTTATATTGTTCTTCATTATGTTGGGAAAAAAAAGAAACTGAAAAGTATAAAAACAAATATTTTTGTATATTTTTAATATTTATATTATCCTTTATTATATACAAAAAGAGTTACGTCAGTGCCAAACATTGAAAATTTCTAAAACTACAAACCAATTTACACTGAAGCTCTATACATTTGCAAACGATTTGTCAATATTCAACCATACAATTATTATTGTAGATAACTGATTATATTTATTTTATATTTATTGGCACCGGCATGAAAATTTCTGTTTAATAAAATAATAAAAAACAGTTTCTGTATTTGCTTTCAATACATGTTTTTTTAATTTGCAGTTTTTCAATTATTTCTCGCATTTCAGCTTTTATTTTCAATTTTTAATTTTAGTATTTAACATCTTCACATATTCGATCTTAAAAAAAAATTATGTCCTCTACTTGACCTCAATCTCCCTGGAATATTTGCGAACCCTGTATGGAAAACCTGGAAAAGTCAGGGAATTTCTGAGTCAATAATGCCTACCATGCTATGCTGTTTTCTTTTTTTTCCCCTCGTTTTAGTATTTGGGTTTATTTTTAATTTGTAAAAAGAAATTCATGAAAAAAAAACAGTGAAATAAAATTGAACCTTTTTTTAACCGTAGAATATCGAGTGAATGAAGTAATATTGATGTTTGCATCGTTGAACTGCAACGATGTATTTCTTTTTACTGAATTTCCAACATTTTCTTTGACAGATTTGAGATATAAAAATCCCGCCATCATTTTTAGGCTCCTTATTTAGGGATCTCCAACACAAATCTACCAAGTATCATTTTCGATACTAATAAAAATAAGGAAGTAGAAAAACAATCGTTGCATTCCAACGATACAAACTTGACGCCCGTGCGAATGAACTTGTACGAGGAGAAATTCTTAAAGAATTTTCATACAAACGTAATCAAATGTAATCTGCCAATCGGGTATGCTGGTCCCTATCAAGGCGTCACCCCCACTTGTAGCGCAAAAAAGGCCTTTTTCATGAATTTTTTTAAAAGAAAACTACAAAACTTTTTTAATCGATCAATATACCATCTTAAAGAACACATCTTGAAGAACATTCAGTAATTTTTTTATTGAAAAATATTACATTGTTTAGTGGCAAATGGCCGTCAATGAAATAATGTTTTTATATACACGGTGTGCGGTGACCAACATTGCGGCCAAGTGGATCATTTGAAAAAAAAAATGCGGATGGATTTAGTCAAATATAAGTATAAACTAGTCTTTAATCGAAGGATTTTAAAAAATATTCATTTTTCACAAAATGGCGGACAGTCAAAGTTAATGGTTCGATTTTAACGAAAAAAAAAACGGCCGTTTTTTGGCTATAAAACGGCCATTTTTTTCGAAAAAAAAAAAATCGAACGATTAAAGACTACATTTTTATGTATTAAATAAGCCTGCAAAATTTCAAGAAGATCGGTTCATTAGTGTTCGAGTAATCTTGGTCACCGACTTCAGAAATGCCATTTTGAGAAAAACGCGTTCAAAGTTTCTCTTTCAACGCTCTTTCAACGCGGATTCTTCTCTTTCAACGCTCATATCTCAGTCAATTTTGTTCGGATCGACTTGAAATTTTCAGGACATATTCTCAGATACTTATACTTCAAAAAAATGCAATAAAAAAAATGCGATGCCCCACTTGCGATTTTTTCAAAATCGCAGGTGGGGTAACCCCTTAATTCAATGATTGCTCCCTAAGACCGAGAATGGAAAGAAAATTGATCGAGAATGAATCGCATGATGGGTAAATAAGAAAATGGTTTTTTCCTTGCCTGAATTTTTTTGGCGCACTTGAGTTGCGAAAATGACGCGAACCTTCATTAGAATCCTTCGTTGGTGATTCATACGGTACTGAAGTTTGCATCGTTGGTATGCAACGAAAATATTTGTTTGCATACTGCTAAATGTTTCCTCCCAACATTTAGGCTCCAAACATCAGTGCAATATTTTCGAAGATCCTTAGCCAGGATCCAATACCTAAAACCGCGATAAAAGAGTTTCAGATAGCAATAAAAATGTAGAAATGCAAACAGTTAAGGATTTTCGTTGCATTCCAACGGTGCAAACTTCAGCACCATGTGATTTATAACCTGAACATGCAAAAGAAAATTCTGAATAGTCAAAAAAATGAATGGCAAGGTATTCGTTCACGCCAACAAGGCGAACGTCACCATGGATGAAAAGGGTCCCGACGTCTCTGCTCGTTTCTGTAGCAAACTCAAGAAAGTCTCCCTCCCACGCTGCCAATACACCGGTGGTATCATCGACGTGGTTCCGCATCTCGCGGGCTTCCGGAAGACTTCTTTCCACCTTGGAGGATGCTTCTCGCTTCCTTTTTTTGCACCCTTTCTCCTTGCCTCCTGTTCCCGTACCTCGCTCTTTTTCTCACCCCTCCGCACGACTTGTCCGAAGGATACGCCGATAATTCGCGAAATTTCCGACGGTTCACCCTCGCGGGCTCGCAATGATCCCCTCGACGTACTGGGGCTCGTATTCCCCCGTGCCGTTCCCCAGTTTCCTCCACCCCCGAAAAGCACGTAGCGTGCCTCCCGCTATCGCGTGATACAGACCGACCCCCCTAAGCCTAAATGCGATCGATTCATGCCCGTCGTACGACATACAACTGGCAACAAATAGCCTCGCAATTGGAAACGAAGGGAAAGAACAATTCTCCTCCGAGATCTTGCGCCCTCTGCGTGAAAAGGTGAACGACACTCGTCCCTTTTTTGTTTTTGGTGAAATGTCCATCGTTCGTTGTAGAGAACGAGGCAAGGAGATATCATCAACGGCTAAGCGTGACGTCGAGCGATTCCCCAACATTCTTTCGACAAATGACGTTGAAGTTTGCATCGTTGGAGTGCAACGGAAATTAATTTTCTTCCAATTGCACAAATTTTATTCGATTTAGGACGTGAAAATCGCTCAGAGGTTTTTACGTATTCTTCCTAGAGATTTACGATCTCAATTAGCAAAAAAGACTTTGCATACTGGTCGAGATAAAAGAAAGAAAAAAAATTCCGTTGGATTGCAACGATGCGAACTTCAACTTCGTTGCGACAAGCATGTTCCTCTATTATATTTTCGTCCAATCGTAATAAACACTGTCGACAATTGTTTTACGGGATCGGCAAAAAAGAGCACTGAAAAGTTGGACTGGAGGATGATCTCCACAGTCATCGTCCTGAAAAAATGAAGGCAGTCGTTATTTTTTTGGGTCTAGGGGAAAAGCATAGTAGTAGGTAGTGGTTTTGTCACTGAGGACAAGAAAGGCCCTAATTACTGTTTGAGCTGGAGAAAAGAAATTACCTAGTTACTTTTTGCCAGGGAGCTCAAAGTAGGTCCCTGGTGACTTTTCGCGCTGACTTTTCGACCTGGCGAAAAGAACGTCCGTAGTTACTTTTAGGATCGAGAAAAGTAAATCCCTAGTTACTTTTCGGGCTGGAGAAGAGCACATTTGTGGGCTAGATAAAAGAGAGTACCCAGTTACTTTTGGAACTTGCGAAAAGAACGTCCCTAGTTACTCTTAGGCTGAAGAAAACTAAGCCCCTAGTCACTTTTGGGACAAAGAAAACTAAGCCCTAGTGACTTTTGAGACGAAGAAAACCAAGTCCCTAGTCACTTTTTGGCACAAAGCACGAAGTAGGTCCCTAGTTATCTTTCGGGCTGGAGAAGAGCACATTTGTGGGCCAGATAAAAGAGAGTACCTAGTTACTTTTGGAACTTGCGGAAAGAACGCCCCTAGTTACTTTTAGGGTGAAGGAAACTAAGATCCTAGTTACTTTTTTGCCCCGAGCACAAAGTAGGTCCCTAGTGACTTTTCGCGCTGCCGAAAAGCAACTTTTTGGGCTAGACGGAAGAGAGTGCCTAGTTACTTTTGGATGTGGCGAAAAGAACGTCCGTAGTTACTTTTAGGATCGAGAAAAGTAAATCCCTAGTTACTTTCGGACTGGAGAACAGCAAATTGTTGGGCCAGATGAAAGAGAGTATCTAGTCACTTTTGGAACTGGCGAAAAAACGTCCCTAGTTAGTTTTGGGACGAAGAAAACTAAGTTCCTAGTCACTTTTGGGGCGAAGAAAACTGAGTCCCTAGTTACTTTTGGGACGAAGAAAACTAAGTCCCTAGTCACTTTTTGGCACAGAGCACGAAGTACGTCCCTAGTTATTTTTCGGGCTGGAGAAACGCATGCTCAGATACTTTTTAGGGTGCGTGGAGAAAGTAAGTCCCTAGTTAGCTCTTGTCGACGGCTGAGGGAAACCTACGCCCCCAGTTACGTTTTCGAGACTTGGGTTCGAAAGTCCCTAGCTACTTTTTGGGTCTGGAGAAACATGGAGTTCCTGTCAGCTTGTTAGTGACGATAAGTTTGGGACTGAAGCTACACCCTATCAATGGGATGGATACTAGGTCCCTGGTTACTTCTTAGGACTGGGGAAAAGTGATTGTCTAGTTGATTTTTCCGGGCTGGGGGAAAAGTGTCTAGTCGCTCTCTCGGGGCCGGAGAAAATTATGTTTAGTTACTTTTTCGCGGTCGAGGGAAACTTGCGCACTTGAGGGGGACTTTACGGTTCCGCCCGGACCCCAAAAGTCACTAGGGACTTCCCCTAGCCTTGAAAAAGTAACTGCGCTTCCAATGGAATAAACAATTAGTCGTTCGAAACTTGATGATCAATCACCTTGGAGCAGAGAATTTTTTTGGTAATTGGCTTCTCCTAATCAATCTTAGATTAGGGGGCTTCATTGACATTCGGTCGACGAAATATTCACACTTAGCCAGGAACATTTGATCCGCACAAAGATGACAAACGTCAGTAGTATTGCTTATTTGGTGATGTACGGTCGCGTGGTAAATGCGAAACACGTATGGAATTTCTGGCACTTACGAAATCGGCAAAAGGGAAGGCACGGGAGACGCATTATTGATCAGCGAGGGTTGAAGTGGAAAAGCTCTCGCGTCTGTTGGCGATGGTTGCCGACGATGCAGCAGCTGAACTGCTGCCAACACCGATACACACTTACGTCGGTACACACACAGATGGAAGGAATATAAATACGTCTCGTCGTGCTCGTGGCTCGGGAACGAGCGACTTACTGTCTTTTCCCAGCCAAAGGGACAGGGATATAAAAATAATTGTGAATGTTGCGGTAAAAGGAGTCTGAAAATCCGCAAAAGAGTTTGCTGTAGAAAGCAATAGTCGACTGCCATTAGTCTCAATCGCTCGAATTGCCGTCTGTTGCCAGCCGAAGAGACGAGAAATTAGGAGCATTCCGAAGATCCAATTTCGTCAAAAGTCGATACCGTTTGAGTCACGGTCTTACATACAGGTCTGGAAACTCCCCTAGTTCACGGGGTTCCTTTGCCGATGCTCGACACTAGAGAAAACACACATTCATTTGGATCAACCAATATGATTTTTCGATTCAATTGGTTTTTTTTTCTCAGTGTAGTAAACGATTGTGCATGATAAAATATCCTAACCACGTTCTTCGCATGGAAAAGTAAACGTATGACCTGCTCACACGTCTTCGAGCGTTAAATTAAAAACTTTAAGCTTTGAGGCATGCTTCGCGAAACACGATTCAACGTAGCGTATAAGATTAAAGAATGTTAAATTGGCATGGATTAACCCACCACCAAATTTCATATCCACAAATCTAGAAAGGGCAGATGATGCTGAAGTTTGCATCGTTGCAGGCGCAACGAAATTTTTTTTTTATTCTCGGCTTTTGATGATCAACTGGTTGCCTTATGGGTTTGGTGAAGAAAAAAACATGTATCCGCCATGTACGTCTCCCAGAAGTGGCCCTTAAGCGGGGGTAAAAATCGAGAAAAATCGTATCTACCGACGTACAGATATCACCCATTTTCTTTTTCGATATTCGCATTAGGGAGCTCTAGAAAGTAGCCTGAAAAAAATTTGGATGATTTTCGAGATCCGGAAGTCACCCTTAGGCGAGGGTGAAAAATCGAAAAAAAATCGTATCTACCGACGTACAGGTATCACACATTTTCTTTTTCGATATTCGCATAAGGGAGCTCTGAAAAGAATCCTGAAAAAAATTTGGATGATTTTCGAGATCCGGAAGCCACCCTTAAGCGAGGATGAAAAATCGAAAAAAAAATCGAAAAAAATCGTATCTACTGACGTACAGGTATCACACATTTTCTTTTTTGATATTCGCATAAGGCAGCTCTGAAAAGAATCCTGAAAAAAATTTGGATAATTTTCGAGATCCGGAAGCCACCCTTAAGCGAGGATGAAAAATCGAAAAAAATCGAAAAAATATCGTATCTACCGACGTACAGGTATCATACATTTTCTTTTTCGATATTCGCATTAGGGAGCTCTAGAAAGTAGCCTGAAAAAAATTTGGATGATTTTCGAGATCCGGTAGCCACCCTTAAGCAAGGATGAAAAATCGAAAAAAGTCGTATCTACCGACGTACAGGTATCATACATTTTCTTTTTCGATATTCGCATAAGGGAGCTCTGAAAAGAATCCTGAAAAAAATTTGGATGATTTTCGAGATCCGGAAGCCACCCTTAAGCGAGGATGAAAAATAGCAAAAAATCGAAAAAAAAAATCGTATCTACCGACGTACAGGTATCACACATTTTCTTTTTCGATATTCGCATTAGGGAGCTCTAGAAAGTATCCTGAACAAAATTTGGATGATTTTCAGAATCGGGAAGCCACCCTTAGACGAGGGTGAAAAATCGAAAAAAATTTGCATCTACCGACGTACAGGTATCACACGTTTTCTTTTTCGATATTCGCATAAGGGAGCTCTAAAAAGAATCGTGAAAAAATTTGGATCCGAAATTTCATCGAGTTTCCAGACCTGCATGTACGACCGTGGTTCGAGTAACGATTTTCTTTCCACCAGAAGAAAGAAGGTAGCACCGCTGGTGGGAAATTTCAGTGAGGGAACAAAGCAAACGGTGCGTTAAAAATTAAATTGTTGTAAACTGGAAACTTGCCATGTGGGCTTTTTTGTTATTGATGACGAAGTGGACGGTATAAATGAGCTGGGTGTGCAGAATGAGGCGATGCTGACGATTGCCGAGCACCGAGTGTCTTGCACGCACGTGGCAGTCCCTCGCACCCCCAACCCATCAGCCCTCGCCACCCTTCATTCACAACGAAAGCCCCCAGTACACGGCGTGTACCTCGAACCCCCGCGAGTTCCAACCCCAATGTAACGCAACGCACCGGCACCGCTTCAGCTGTTGCTATGGGAAACACGTTCGTCGTCGGCAACTTCCCTCGATCCCTACGCCTTGAAGTATAAATGCCTCGCCTTCAACTTCAGTCCCTGGAACGATGATATTCTTGGCCGCGCCAACTTCTAGCCCGTTAGCGGAAAAATTACACGAAGACTGGTTTTTTTTTAAACCCGGGCTTGGGATGATGGGTATGGTGATCCATAAGATTAGGTGAAAAAGGCTCTGTCGATAATGAAATCTGTAATCGATTTTGAGTTTTGCCTTCGTATGCCCTTGTGGGTACCCTAGCCCTTTCACTTCCATTCCACTATGGCCACTTCACTATTTACAGTTCCTTGGAGATCCCATTGGAGTGTTGCCCGTGGCCACTCGTTTCCCAATGCAATAGGCGGTGCACAGGCTGCGGTGGAGCGGTCATCTATCCGAGTATCGGACCAGGCCAGCGTTATTTGACACGAGAGATCGCCGAAGCCGCAGGCCTGTGCAGAAATTTGTTGGGGAGTCCCCCAGATCTTACCACATCCCTATAGCGATGTGATAGGCATGCCGCACGCACGGAGTCCACATTGGAATCCACGTGGATTCCGCGGTGGTTTCCAATTGACGTCGTTTGAGATTTTTTTATTTGAAATTCTCAACTGGAATTGGTTGGATCTACAAAAAATGTCCTTCTTGATCCCGTGCACGAGTTTGTTGGGGAGTCCCGGGATGTATCCACATCTCAGTAGGGATTTGTTAGGTTCCCATTGGGGTCCAATTGGATTCTATGGTATTGAAGTTTGCATCGTTGAGGCCTTAGGCCACAGTAACGGGTATAAAATCATGTGCGAATTTAATAATTTTTTTTCGTATGAAAAAGTGATTCACTCATAGAATTAATTACAAATCTATTTAGTATGAGTATCAAGCTGTTAGAAAGTATACATGTATTTTTTTTCCATGTACAAAATGGCCGACTACCCGAAACTTCTCGAAACAGCTTTTGTCGAATTGGCGTGACAAATAACTTCAACAATTTTCACTCGATTTACTTCAAATTTAAAAGTTATGTTCCTAATTGCATTTCGCAGAAAAGTACCTACGGAATTTCTGATTAATCGAAAACTTTTCATTTTATGAGCAGTTTATGAGCAGTTATAACGAAACTTTTTACTGAAAATTCATTTCTTAAGTTCAAATACCTACAGCTTTTGAATAAAACAATATTTTTTAAATTCCGTATGTACTTCTCTAGGTATTCTAATGTAGATTGACGAGAATTTTTGTTTTTTGTTCTAGGTAAAAAAATTGTGGATGCTAAATGTCACGCCGCGGAGCGGCTAAGAAAAAGATAACAAAAGAAAATATTAGTAGTCGGCCGTTTGGTACATCGAAAAAAAAAAATATATATATATATATTCTAACAGCTTGATATTCATACTAAATAGATGTGTAATTAATTTGATGAGTGAAGCACTTTTCCATACGAAAAAAATTGTTCAATTCGCACATGATTTTATACCCGTTACTGTGGCCTAAGGCCTTAAGGGGGGATTGTCTTTTTTTTCGCAAAATTTACCGCTTTTTGGGAATTTTTTTGTGAAGAAAGTATACAACGGAAAACTTGTGAAACTTGGCATATAGTTTTATTGATCTGTTTACTACATACAAAAAAAATTTTAAACAATTTCATCAAAAAATCCGCCTCCCACCCCCCTCGATGCGCGATGGTCCTTTTTTGATGGTGTGCACGATTACAGCCTTCACGTTCATCCTGCAACAAAAACCCAAAAAGCATTTTACTTTAGACACATATAGCTATCGTTCGATGAAGGGAAAAAAAAATTGACGATTTGGTGACGTTTTGAACTTGAAGTATCGATTTTTCGAAAAAAATTGATCGATTTTTTGTTATAAATAAAAAACTATTAAACGTATTGCTTTTTTGCTTCATCAAACGATAAAAGGATGTCAGCTGAGCATTCTGTCCAAATTTGAAGGCAATCGGTTGAATAGTTTTTGAGAAATCGTGCACACCAGTTGTGAAAAAGCTGTTTCGAGAAAAACGCGTTTAAGGGGGGATTTTTTGATGAAATTGTTTAATAAATTTTTTGTATGTAGTAAACAGATCAATAAAACTATATGCCAAGTTTCACAAGTTTTCCGTTGTATACTTTCTTCACAAAAAAATTCCCAAAAAGCGGTAAATTTTGCGAAAAAAAAGACAATCCCCCCTTAAGATGCAACGAAAATTTTGGTTTTGCCCATTTAAGTTACCATAATTATTGAAACATTTTTTAACATTAGGGTTCCGTAACCTAAATTCGGTAAAAAAAGGGTTGGATAGTAATAAAAATAAAGCAATTTCAAAGTAAAGAATTTTTGTTGCATTCGAACGATGTAAACTTCAACACTATTTGGATTCTGCACTGTTCCCCGATGAACGCTGCTTGAGAATTTTTACCACGTTCGAATCGGAAATATGTGGAAAATCACAGGAAGAAAATCGGTGGGTTGAAACGTAACCTGCTAGCTTCGTGACGTGTACTTGTGTGGTGATATTATGTCAAAGTGCAGTGAAATAAATAGCAACTGAAAATTACAGTGGATTTTCATTCATGTAATTCAAGTCGATTTTGAAGACATAATTTTTCAAGCGACTTACATTTTTAAATATACGATTTATACTTTTTCAAAATCCAATCATTTTGTATATCTATATATTTTGTCTAGAATATTTCGATGTACAGCCATGCGATGTTGTTGAAGTTTGCATAGTTGGAATGCAACCAAATATTTGTCTATTTTCCATTTTTTTCCCCATTTTTAGTGTTATCTAAAATCATTCTCGACAGAGTTAGGTTGTAGGTACCTGATGAGAATCTTAAAAACGGTTCGGCGTAGCTTTGTTCTACCAATAAAAATTGGCAATTGGAAAAACGTTATTTCTGTTGCGTTCCAATGATGCAAACTTCAATATCATGATTTTCCACCCTCTCCTAAGGGTGGTGTTCGCGACTCAATCATCGTGAACCTTTTTTTAGGCTAGTTTTTCGAGCTCCCTTATGTTAATATCGAAAAAGTAAATGTGTGAACTACGTAGATCGGTAGATACAATTTTTTCGATTTTTCACCCCCTCCTAAGGGTGGGTTCCGGGACTCGTACAGGACCGATATTTTTTTTTTGTACGCGAAACACACGAAGCAACTAGTTGATTAGCAAAAATTGTGAATAACACAAAAATCGTCGCATGGCAACGATTGCAAACTTCAACATCTCAGAACAATATCATTCAATCATATAGACCCAGAAATAAAAATATTAATACCTCCGTGACAACAAATCATTTAGGTTTGACGTTAAAGGGTGTTTTTTCTATTGACTTAGGGATGACAAAACATAGAAGAAAACCCTCAAAATATTTCTTCCTTCTTTAGGACATTTTTTTGTGTCAAGCACGTAATTAAAAACTTTAAACTTAATTTGAAAGTTTAGTTCTAGCACTAGAACCTTGGGACATGGTTTCAACACGATGATTTAAAAACTGGGTCATGATTTTCTTTAAAAAATAATACGCACTACCTTAGGAGATTAGGACCTGCGTCCATAAATTCTACCAACGATGACACGTTTTACGATGTTGAAGTTTGCATCGTTGGAATGCAACGAAAAAAAAATCATTTCCTCATTTTCTTACGCTGGTGAAGTTTGTAGCGTTGGAAAGCAACGCAATGCTTTTTTTTAAATTATTTCATTTCTTTTCTTTTTCATCATCGTCCAAAATCTTATCTTGCAAATTTGGACTCTGGATCTCCGATTAGAAGCCCTAAAACCCTTTGGGCGATTTTCTCTACACGAATTTATCGAAAAAAAATTGGGTTTCCGACATTTTCGTTGAGTTCCAACGATGCAAACTTCAGTATTATATTTTCTTCATCATCAAAAATCTTATCCAGCAAATTTCGGCTTCAGATTTCTTATAAAGATCGTCATAAAACATTTGAGTGTTTTTCGTAGCCCAAATTAGCCAGAAAAGAAGATCGGGCTGCTAAACATTCGTTGCGATCCAACAACACAAACTACAATATCACATGAGGTTGAAGTTTGCATCGTTGGAATGCAACGAAAATTCTTTTTATATTCTCATTTTACGATGTCTAAGTTTGCATCGTTGGAGCGCAACGAAAATCCTTTTTGGTTCTTTTATTTCCTCATTTTGATTATGATTTAAAATATTTTCTCACATACTTAGAGTGAAGATCTGTAATAAGAATCCCGAAAAACTTTCGAGGGATCGCGGAGGGTCGAATGTGCCAAAAAAAAATTGGACTACGAAACTTTCGTTGCGTTCCAACGATGCGGACTTCGACATCATCTCATTTTCATTATTATCCACAATCATGTTGCCCAGATATTGTCGTAGATGCCTCAATGAGAATCCTAAAAAATCTTCGCGTGTTTTTCATAGATTTGATCTGCCAAAGAAAAATTTGCGAAATAAAAAAAATCATTTTCGTTTCATTATAACGATGCAAACTTCAACGTCACGATATCGTCGCGTTTTTTTTACGTGCAATGATTCGATAAAATCGTATCCATTGTATCACAAGCGACAAGATCGACCTCGACAACTCTCAATTTTTTGTCGGCACTCCTATTGTTGCAGATCTGTCGAAAAATCGTTTCGGCGAACTGCCGGAGGAAGTGACGGAATTTCCATTTCTGGAGAAGTTGCATCTCTATCACAATGCCATAAGGGTGATACCGGAGACTGTGGTGATGCTGCAGTCCCTGACCTATCTCGATCTCAGGTAATGCTGATTTATCCACCACGCGTTTACGTCCCGTTCGGATACGAAAAAATCGAAGTCTCTTGAAACCTTTGCCCAAGAAAACGCGCCGTTCGAGAACGGCTGATCATGCGCCGTTTATTTTTCCGCGGCTGACGGCAATTTTACATGACGACACTTGGTGACTTTTGTTCTCGTTTGCCGTTTTGCCCGCCACGTGGACGACACAGTCGTAATCAATTGACGGCCTTGCCGCGCGAGGTCTGCAGGCTACCTTTGCAAACGTTGCTCGTCGCGCACAACAGGCTCGCCTCGTTGCCCGAGGAACTTGGGAGAATGTCCTCGCTCGCTGAGCTCGACGCTGGCTGCAACGAGATCGTAAGTCTGCCGCCGCGAATAGGTGACTTGCCGCGGCTCAGGTGCCTCGACCTCAGGAGCAACTTTCTGGTCCACCTGCCCATCGGTAAGTGACGCCCGCCACCATTTGACGACGGCTTGCACTTTTGGCACAACCATCGTCAACGCACGGTCCCCGAAGCTCGGAACAAGTTGACGATCGACTCGTAAAGTCGATCCTATTGGGTCATAAAAATTGGGCAGCATGCTTTCGAACATTGCAGAATATGCAAGAACGGAATACAGTGCGAGAAGTCAAACGGTAACGTGTTTAAGGAGGTTGGAGCGATTCAGTTGAGTCACATGACGGTATATTCATTTTTTTTTTTTTTTTCAGTGAACCTCCAAAAAATGCATACGAGGTACAGATTTATTCTATATATGCTAATTTTTTTAAATATATAATTAAAGGGCAAAATTATGCATTTTAACATTTTTATTACGTAAAGTAGAAAAACTTTTGTGTTACTACCAACTTGAAAAAGCATAACATTATCGATGATTATTATGAAAAAAAAACTACGACAACGAATGTTTTGTACAATTCACAATGAAATTTTGAGTAATTCGTTATTATGCCTATTCATATTTACGTCACGAGATTATTGGCCCACGGTTTTCGATGGGCAAGATGAGGATTTTTTTTTCTAAATGTTCACAAAGGTTCAGTTTGCGTTAATCCGTTGTTAGAAGTGGTTTATCTTGGTGCTAAATAACAATAAAAATTACATAACCTTTAGTGTGAAAGTCTTGCCCATCCAACCGCACGTTAAATTACATACATTAAACTATTTTTTATCTCTGGCGTTTGGTGGTGAAAAAAGTTCAAAAAATTCGTAAAGACTCAGTATAGTGTAAACAATAACATGTATTTTTTTTAATTAAATTTAACCTTGGATTGTGGCTAACGCTCCAACCTCCTTGAACAAATGGTAGGCGTGGAAGTTCAAAAAAAATGTGGGTTTTTTAATATTAGGACGTTGAATAAGCTCTCGCTGTTTTCCAACAGATGGCGTTACCAGAACTGCGTGCCTGTAGTTCAAGATGGCAACGCATCTATAAAGATGTACTATAAGCAAGCTTGAAATTCGGTGTATGTCATTACGCCGAAGTGCAAACAACTTTTTTCTTCATAGTGTTAAACATGTCAAATTTCTCGCCAAAAAGTAATTGCGGGGACGCGAATACTCTTAATGCACTACTTTATTTTAAAAAAAAATGTAGTGCACTGAATATGCACTAAAATGCACTAAAATGCATTAAATAATGCACGTATTTAATGCACACTTTATTTTTTTTCAATCTGCTGCTGAAGCACACCGAATTTTTGTTGAGACTCACGGCGACCATGCTCTGTCGGAAACAACATGCAGACATTGGTTTAGACGCTTTAAAAATAATGATTTTGATGTTTTGCATTTGAGGCATTACTTCATGAAGAATCATGTCAGACGCTAGCTAAACTTGCAGAATCACGAGGAGTTCATCACAGAACAGTTTCGAAACGTTTGAAAGCACTAGGAATGTTTTTTTTTAATAAAGCATTAATATTCACGAAAAAAACAGCGAGAACTTACTCAACATCCCAATATATATTTAAAAAAACGAATTTATCATTTGTTCAGCATTGTGATAAAATTGTCGGTAATAGACGAGAATTAAAAAAAAAACAATTGTTCTATCCTACGATTGTTGGAAATAGACGTATTTTTCATAATTAGTTTCGATCGTTGGCCAGGATCGTGACTTTCGTTTAAAAATCAGAGCCCGACAAAAATAAACTACAAGTATACAAACATTTGTAAATATCAATAAGAATCTCAAAACTGCCGAACCAACGGTAATAATATGGCAATAATAATAATAATCAGATCGTTATTATTAATATTGTTAATTAATATCACATAATATATAACAATAGCTGTTAACAATATCTGTAAGAACGATATAAATATTATAGTTATTTTTATTATTAATTACAGTTATATATCGTTATTATAGTTATTGTTAACAACAGTAATATGGCAATGATAATAATAACAATATACTGATATGCTAATAATAATAATTATTATATACCGATATGATGATAATAAACTATTTCTATTCGTTTTTATTATTACTAATATATCGGTATATTATTTGTATTATTGTTATTATTATTAATAAAAATAGATATTATTAGTAGTTATCATTATTAATATAAACTATGATGATTATTATTTAATAATAATAACAATTAGAATAACCGTATCGTCATTATTAATATTGATGCCATATTAATATATTATTTAGATTATTGTTATTGTTATTTATAAAAATATATATTATTATTAATAGTCATTATTATTATTAATATAAAATATGATTATTATTTAATAATAATGACAATTAGAATAACCATATCGTTATTATTAATATTGATGCGCCGTTTCACAATATCAAACGGCTGTGAAAAAAAAACTTTTGCCATATCTATACAGCCTGAAAATAAAAACATCCTTCACTTTGACTCCTCCTGACCACAAAGACTTGTACTTTCCACCGAGAAAAAATGTCCACTCGGCTGAGGAGCAAAAAGAAAAAAGAAAAAATTCCCGTGCAACGAGTCGTCGGATTGAATGAATCGAGTGATTTTCGTTTCATTCGCAGAACTGACGTACCTGAGACTCGTTAGATTGGACATCAGTAGCAATCGAATATCGGTACTGCCGAACGAATTGAGAAAAATGAAGAGCCTCGTGGAACTGAGACTCTCGGACAATCCGCTGACCTCGCCGCCCGCTTCGGTGAGAGCGTTTTGTCTTCGGAGGTTTTGGATTTTGAGACTTTTACCCCGCAATTTTGTTCTTTTTGCGCCCCCCCGTAATTTAATTTTTTTGCCTTTTCCCCGTAATTTTTTTTCTCTGTTTCCCCCCCTCCCCGTAATTTCGTTTTTTCTCCGTAATTTCGTTTTTGGTGGTTTTTTTTCTTCATTTTTTGTTTTTTCTGTTTTTCCACCCGTAATTTCGTTTTTGGTGGTTTTTTTCTTCTATTTCTGTTTTGTTTTCTTAAATTTCAGTTGTTTCCCTTCAATTTCTGTTTTTTCTTCAATTTTTGGTGGTTTTTTTCTTCAATTTCGGTTTTTACTTAAATTCCTATTTTTTATCTTCAATATTTTTTTGTCCAGTTGTGCGTTCGCGGGCGAACACATATTTTCAAGTACTTGGAGATACTTCGGAGGTTTTGGATTTTGAGACTTTTACCCCGCAGTTTTTTTTTGCGCCCCCGTAATTTCGTGTTTTTGCTTTTTCCCCCGTAATTTCAGTTTTTTCCCTTTAATTTCTGTTTTTTCTTCAGCGTCTGTTTTTTCTTCAATTTTTGGTGTTTTTTTTTCAATTTCTGTTTTTTCTTCTTTAATTTCTCTTTTTTCCCTTTAATTTCCGTTTTTACTTCAATTTCTGTTTTTTCTTTCTTTCCGTTTTTTTCTTCAATTTCTGTTTTTCTTTTTTACTTAAATTCCTATTTTTTTATCTTCATTATTTTGTTGTGCAGTTGTGCGTTCGCGGGCGAACGCACATCTTCAAGTACTTGGAGCGACAGGCGGCGAAGCACGAGAGGGCGAGGGGCGGCAGGGTGAGGCGAGGCCCTCTCGAGGCCCGTGGCCACGCGACCCTGGACACGAGGTCGCACAGGCGTCACAACGTCGACAGCGGCTACAGCACGAGCGACGGCCTCGACAAGCGTTGGTCCCAAGAAATACACAGCGCGGTTAGTGCGATCGTATTAATCATATCTATCGTCGAACTTTACAATCGACTCGTCGTGCCTTATTGGACAGCATTGCACAAATTTCCGTAGCGATTCCGCGCACTCGTACGATCAAGGACGACACACGTGCACGGCCCACGATCAGAGTATAAGTGCACCGAGATTACGACCATTTTTTTTTTTTTCGTCACGTTCAACCAAAATTATAACGATTTGGAAAAATCCTTTTTTGGTTACCTTTTTCCTCTCCCCCTGCTTTGCCTCTCTATTTGTGTAAATCTGTGGTTTGAATATGTGAGATTATTCGAGAAAATACTTGTGAGTCGAATCGTTGCGGTTACTTTCGAAGAATTAATTTTGAGGTGAACATTTTCATCTGAAAATGAAAATCTGTCATACTGCGACGCCGCTGAAAAAAATCTTGCTCGTCATGATGATGCCTTTTTAAAAAAATATTTTGAGATAATTTATTCTTCCAATATAGTTCAAATTTTGCCAATTATTCCGTAAAAATATCTTGCTCGGTTGAATTTGGATTTGACTTTGTTGTATTTCGAAAAATTGTATATCATGTCTCGTTCAATTAAATTGCATATTAGTACAGTCGTGCTGTCGCTGAGAAACCCTGGAATCGGCGAAAATTAGAAGACGGCTAGTTTGACTGGTGATTTTGTAGGGTGCTAAATCCAAGTTTGCCTAAAAATCGGGGTGTAGGGTTTTTTTTAGGGGATGAAAGGAGATGGGGGTGGATTAATGCCAAACTACAACCCCCACGAGGTCGGCGCCGTGAGACAAAATGTGCAGAAAAATGCGGGCTTTAGTTTTGTCCACAGCGCCGACGTTGTGGAAGTTCATTTTGGGGGTGAAAAAGTGGCGTGAAATTTTGAAAAATCAGTTTTAATTCAATAACTCTTTAGAAAAAAATCGTACGATTTTCGTTCAAATGGGAACGTTGTAGCCCTTGAAAAGATGCGTCGATCGAGTATTTGATCATTACTCTCCGATAATATCTTCACCCCCAAAAGAATTGTTGAAGAATTAACGAAAAAATTGTTTATCGAATAACTCAAAAACAATCGGTTTTTCGGGTATGGTGCAAATGTACGAAATGTAGAGAATAAGTTTTTCTATATTTTCGTTGCTATGGACCACCCTTGAATTTTGATTTCCCAAACCCTCTCGGGAGTTGAAAATTCAAAATGAAATTCTGGGTAAACTATTGACCGCACGAATTCGCCGCCGTGGAAGAATTTGTAGCTCGAACCCTCAGCTAGATTTATGTCCACAGCGCCAAACTCGTATCTCCTTATTTTCGGTCAATAGTTTTCCCAGAATTTCATTTTGAATTTTCAACCCCTGAGAGGAGTTCGAAAGCAAAATTCAAGGGTGGTCCATGGCAACGAAAATATAGAGAAAATTATTCTCTACATTTCGTACATTTAAAGCATCCCCGAAAAATCGATTGTTTTTGAGTTATTCAATAAACAATTTTTTTGTTAATTCTTCAACAATTCTTTTGCAGGTGAAGATATTATTGGAGAGGGATGATCGAATACTCGATCGACCCGTCTTTTCAAGGGCTACAATGTTCCCATTTGACCAAAAATTGGATGAATTTTTCCTAAAGAGTTATCGAATGAAAACTGATTTTTCAAAATTTCACCCCACTTTTTCACCCCCAAAATGAACTTCCACAACTTCGGCGCTGTAGACAAAAATGAAACCCGGATTTTTCCGAACATTTGGCCTCCCGGCGCCGACCTCGTGGCGGTTGTAGTTTGGCATTAATCCACCCCCATCCCCTAAAAAAAACCCTACACCCCGATTTTTAGGCAAACTTGGTTTTAGCACCCGCGGCACCTATAAAATCACCAAAATCACCATTTGAATTAATTCAAATGTCAGTAACTTTTGCAGCTGTTTGAGAAACTTTTATGACGTTGAAGTATGCATGGAACGCAAGGAAAAGTTTTTTTTTTTCATTCGCACATATTTGATTTGGCTGATTTAGGTTGGAAGAATGACTCAAACGTTTTTACGAATTCTTTTTAGAGCTTTGCGACCTCATTGTTCCAATTGCAATCAACACTACTTTGAGTTCTCATCTGTTTATTTTATTTTATTTATTTATATTCAATTTATTTTCGAAAAAATCGACTATAAAATATATAATATCGAATGAGATCAAATATTTGGGAATACCAGTAACTATTGTAGCTGCTTAGACAACTTTTCGTATTTTCATAATTAGTTCTCAATTATCTGGACCCTACTTTTCCTTCGCACATTTCTTTCGTCGTTTCGCAGTTCCCCAATCGCTCATATTTCACACGAATCCTTCTCACGACTCCAGAGCTTCTTCAATGCCCTATCGCATGTAATACACATACACCCACGCACACAAATAAAAAAAAAACGCATTCAACATGCTCGTCCCTCCCCCCAGTCCGAGCGCAGCTCTCCCGTAAAGCGTGAAATAAAATCAGCCCAAGTCGAATGAATTTCCACGGTAGAAAAAATGTGTGTATATGAGACTCGCCACTATCGGCTGCGTTAAAATAATCACCGCAATGTACAATAAATTTCCGCTACGCAGTGAAAAAAAAAAAGATACACAAAGATTGTAAAAGTTTTTCCTCGACTGACCTATCCTCGTGTTTTTTCTTCGTGTTCGAAAACATGTAAATGTAGGTGCACGATAACGAGGCGAGAACGGCGTGGCGACAAGAGTGCTCACCCTTATCGATAACGCTGCCGATCGAGGCGAGCGTGAACGGCTCCTGCAGCGGGACTTCGACACCGAGCACCATCTCACCGGGGGAACACACCTCGCTCGAGGACGAGTTGGGGAAGGTTAGTTTCCGCATATCTTGGATCTTCCGATTATTTCATTTTTTCATCTCTTTATTTTCATTACCAACTAAACGTTTTGTGTTCGCGTTTAGGTTATGGAACCCTAATGAGGATCTTGAAAAATGTTTCAGTGATTTTCGTAGCCCGAATGTGCCGAAACCAAATTTGGCGACAGGAAAGAAAAATATTTTCGGGTTCAACTTCCGAAAAGCTGGTACACCAAATTTGGCTGAAATTTTGCACAGATGCTCCATTTGATAGATAAAGAAATATACCAAAGGGATTTTTGCAAGTTCCAATAGTTAACGAGAAATCGGATTTTAAAGCTTATTTTTTTTAGCTCGCACGAGTATATCTATATCGCTCGCCACGGCCGATAGGTATCCCCACTCGTGCAAGTATATACATACTGCAAGGGTAACCCAAACAAACAAACCGAAACTCAAACACACAAACTTATACAAACAAACCGACAAACCCAAACAAACAAACAAACAAACCCAAAAAACCCAAACAAATCCAAACAAAAATCCCTTCAGGGACATGTCTTTATATATATGGGTTAGACCACTTTAGAGGCCGAAAAAGTAGGCTTTTTGGGAATTCTTTTTCTCAGAAAAACGAAAATAAATCGAGGTTACAAAAAGGGGTGTTTATCATACATATAAGTGACTATATACAATAATGTTTTTGAAGCGATTAATTTCAAAATGGCGGCTGTGCAGCGTTTTTGCAATAACGTCCCCGTTTTTCCACGGTCCACGGCCGGACAAACAGCTCCTGTAATTTTTTAATTATAATAAGCCAATGATTTTTTTCTCGATTATATTGACTTTTGGCCAAATGGCACACTTCTAAAGTGAGAGGTGAAAAATTTGGCTAAAAAATCGGCAGATAATTGTTAATGACAAATGAACTATGCAATTAAAAAAAAATCCCACGTACTTCCATAGACAATGTATTTTTCAAGATATATTCAACATTTCAAGTGTAGCGGTTGAAAATTGTCTGAGTTATGTTTCCGGCCAACTTAAAAAATGCATTTTTGAGATGAACGCTGCACTGCCGCCATTTTGAAAATAATCGCTTTAAAAAAATTATTGTATACAGTCACTGATTTGTATGATAAACACCCTTTTTTGCAATCTCGATTTATTTTGTAGTTTTTCTGAAAAAAAAATCTCCAAAAAGCCTATTTTTTCGGCCTCCAGAGTGGCCTAAGGCCTTAAGGCCTGAGGCCGCAGTAACGGGTATAAAATCATTTGCGAATTGAACAATTTTTTTTTCGTATGAAAAAGTGATTCACTCATAAAAGTTAATTAATTTTTATGAATTTTTATGATTCACTCATCAAAATTAATTAATTTTTATGGATGAATCACTTTTTCATACGAGAAAAATCTACGAAATACGAAAACATCTATTTAGTATGAATATCAAGCTGTTAGAATATATATATATATATATATATATATATATATATATATATATATATATATATATATATATATTCGATGTACAAAATGGCCGAATACTAATATTTTCTTTTGTTATCTTTTTTTTAGGCGCTCCGCGGCGTGACATTCAGCATCCACAATTTTTTACTTAGAACAAAAAACAAAAATTCACGTCATTCTACATAAGAATACCTAGAGAAGTACGTAAGGAATTAAAAAAATATTGTTTTATTCAAGAGTTGTAGGTATTTAAACTTAAGAAATGAATATTCAGTTAAAAATTCCGTCATAACTGCTCATAAACTGCTCATAAAATGAAAAGTTTTCGATTAATCAGAAATTCCGTACGTACTTCTCTGCGAAATGCAATTATGAACACAACTTTTAAATTTGAAGTGAATCGAGTGAAAATTGTTGAAGTTATTTGTCACGTCAATTGGAAAAAAACCGTTTCGAGTAGTCGGCCATTTTGTACATCGAAAATAAATATGTAGATATTTTCTACCAGCTTGATATTCATACTAAATAGATGTGTAATTAATTTTGCGAGGGAATCACTTTTTCACACGAAAAAAAAAATTGTTAAATTCGTACATGATTCTATATCCGTTACCGTGGCCTAAGGTTTGGGTTAAATGGAACATCTGTGCAAAATTTCAACCGAATCGGGTGTAGCAGCTTTTCGGAAGTTCACCCTATTTTCGTTGCTTCCCAAGGATGCAAACTTCAATACCGTCCTTTTTTCCCCCGGTCTCGTGGGACGTAATTTCGTTTCCGTTTTCATCACCCTCTCCATTATTATTATTACAATTTTTGTACGAAAATTGAATAAGATAGGTTTTTTTTTCTTCGCTGTTTGACGGCTCGCGAGTGAGGCAGGGAAACAAGAGGACCATCGTCCCACGCCAGTGTACTCGATCCACTCGAGGCATAGAAACAATGAAAGTATATTCGCGCGGACCGCGTGGACGTGCGAGCGTGCGTCTAAAGTTAGAAAATCGAGTGAGCCGCTGATTCGCGATAACGAAGTCCGAGGCTATGACGGCCGATGGAGTCCTAACTGCCAAGCCCGCCATCGTTGGCTAACGCTCAAACCTTCTCGACCCTGACCCATTAACTGCATCTCCACTGTATCGTCCGTGAATATTGTCGAGTGTTTTGTTACCGTTCCTTTTTTCCCCCGATATGTATATATGGGTGTGTGTGTATATATATATATATATATATATATATATATATATATATATATATATATATATATATATATATATATATATATATATATATATATATATATATTGATTAAGGGGGGAGATACATTTGGGCGAGGAAAAAATTGCTGATTTTCACGATTTTCTTTTTAAAAGGAAAGACTTTTTTACCTTTCTTGACACCCAGGGTATGTTTTATTACTACTTTTGGCTGTTTCGTGGTATTTTTTTTTATCTTTAAAAATTGCGGAGGTACGGCACGGTCGCCTAAACGGGTCGCGGTGGATGTTGCCAGACGGCGTGACACGTAGCGTCGGCGGATTTAATCTGAAAAAGATCAACGACGATTTTTCTTTCATTAACATTCATACGCAGAATGTGAACCGAGAAAAAGTGAGAATTGTCGAAAATCGATGAAATGGTCCGCTTTGAAACAAAAATATTGGATTTTCCGAAAAAAATGACTACATTTTACACTAACAAATTTTTTTTTTTATTTTCAAAAATATTTAAGGCCATGTTTCAGACAGTAAGGTTAGAAAGATTTATACAAAATACCATCAAAATTGCTCGATTGGTTTTTTTTATCTATACGTCACGCCAGGTTTGAAAATGCAGTTTAGAAGATCGTGCCATACGTTCGCCATTTTTAAAGATTAATAAAAAAAATACCATCTAACAGCCAAGGGTAGTAATAAAAAACTAAGTCTCAAAAATAATGAAGAAATCTTTCCTTTGAAAAAAAAAATCATAAAAATCAGCAACTTTTTTCCTCGCCTCAAGGTATCTCCCCCCTTAAGGGGTTAGGTTACTGTGACGACCTGAAAATATTAGGTTAGGTTATTGTGACGACCCGAATATTAGGGTTACGTTACTGTGACGACCCTAAAATATTCGGGTCGTCACAGTAACCTAACCCTTTAAGGGGGGAGATACCTTAAGGCGAGGAGAAAAGTTGCTGATTTTCATGATTTTTTTTTTTCAAAGGAAAGATTTCTTCATTATTTTTGAGACTTAGTTTTTCGTTTGGGTTTGTTTGGGTTTGTTTGGATTTGTTTGGGCAACAAACTTATTAGGGTTATTAAAAAAAAATTAATTTCGAAGGAATGGGTAAGACGATTGAAAAATCGTTTGGCAACTTATTTGCATGTACATTAACAAAGTTGCGTGACAAATTTAATTTTAAAATATTAACAATTTAACGAGTTATAAACAATCTCGTAACGTTATAAACAACGTTATAAACAATTTATAAATAATCTCTACCTTTGAACGTGAGGGGCCCAACGGTGTACTTGATTTTGGCCATCCGGTTGATCTAAAACAAAACAAAAACGAGTATTTCGTCTAAATAGAAAATATTGGCTAAGACGTGACCGAGCTTTTCTTTGTCATCGTGTTTCAATCATGAGAAGAAAAAGGTTTGAATTTTTTTTCGAATTATTGTAAATAACCAATGAAATAAAAATGCTAAGAACAAAAACGAAGGTCAAGACTAAACTTCTATCACACTGAACGAGTGTACCAATTTAAATGTTTAAATTTCCACAAGCAGTTCTATCGTTGTAATGATAAGTTTACCTTCAATCTGCGATTCCTGCACCATATTTCGGACCTTCCTCTTCAATTTGAATTGCCTCAAGCGACGAACGAGTGCTCGTCATTTTCACCGTAGCCTAACCCCTTAATGCTGAGACATGTTTGTTACTTTTTCGGATTAAACTTTCGTGCTTCGTGCGCGGCAAAAAAAATCCGCGCGTAACATCTTTTTTACCCCGCGCCAGGAATTGAGTAAAAAATTATCAAGATCCATGATGTGAGACGAATCGGAGAATATTTTTTTTTTTTTAGCGAACTGTAAGCTCGCGGAAAGTAAACTGGTTATTTCACCGCTTAAATAAATGTTGCTTAAGTGTCGATGCAGGTGAATCGCTGCGAAAACTCCGGAAAATCATTCCGGCGAGTAAAAATCCCCAGACCCGTGTTGAGATAAACATATGAAATATTGGTAACGATGACTTTGCTCCGTGGAAATCAATTACGATTCAATATACGGAATTTTCATCTTCGCTCGGATACAAATTTCTTTTTCGACGGTGTTGAAGTTTGCATCGAAAATTTCGTTTCTTTTTTCACATTTATTTTACTGCGATTACTATTTATATTATAATCTTCCGATTGTTTTCTCATTCCTTCGTTATTATTATTTCTTATATCTTTATTTTGAGTATAATTTTCTATTTTTAGATAACAAGGATTTAGAGTCCTTGTTGTCTCCAATAGAGATTTAAAAAAAACGTTTGAGTGATTTTCGTAGCTTGAATCTCGTCGAAACATAGAATTTTTTTTCTTTAATCGCGTCCCATGACGATGCAAAATTCAACAAAACTTTTCACCGTTTCTCCTTCGAGTGACACAATTGTGATACTGACAATGGAATTTTTATTTACTTTAAATCGTCGTTTTGCGCAGGCTATGATACTACACGATCAGCTCCAAAAGCGAAGATTGGAGAGGAGCGCTTCCGAAAATGGGACCGACGCTAGAAGGCCGATGGCCCATCCACTTCACAACAACTCCATCACACCGCCTGGGTAAGTAAATTCCAGTTCCAAAGGCTCCACCATGTTTTATTCACTTTATGCAGAGCCGAGCGACTCGCTGATGAATGGCAAGGGATTTTTTTACACGTAGACACGTCCAACAAACCAACTTCAAAGTCTCGATAAGTTTCCGTACATTCTTTGCGAGAAAAAAAATTATTAAAAATCTCTTCCAGTTAAATTTACCAAAAAATTAAATTTCATTGAACGTATCTACTAAAAAAAAGCAGCATGCTCTAACGTTCATCGGTGAAGCGCTCGACCTTTCCTCAAGGGGGCTACGTCTACCTAGAGGCCCGAAAAAAATTGCTTAATTCGGAACTTTTTATTCTGGCAAACGGTTGGTCAAAAAGAAACGCTTTTTTTCAACCCTACATACATTGAGAGTCTTCAAAAAAAAAAAAATCACCAAAAAACAACAGAAACATGGCCGCCGGCAGATGATGACATTTTTTTTCGCGCCGTTTGGCGGTGGACACTCTTCAGGTCAAATGGTTCATCTGAAATCCATAAACCAAAGGGGTTATTCAAGTTAACAATAAATACGAGTCGTTGACGATCGTCGACTTCGTAAATCTTTTTTTTCACCAACGTGGCGACGAATTGAAACATGAGCATTAGGGTGATTCGTTTCAGGGCAACTTTGTTTTTTTGACCCATCGTGTCCGAAAACCTTTAGTTGGTACCCAAAAACGAACTTTCGTGAAAGGGGGGTGTTGTCAAAAAATATTTAGAGGTCGCGAATCAAAATTGAAGGTTTCCCATTTGATTAACATTGAAAAAAATGTTTTTCTCCTTATTAGTGTTACCATTCCGCGAATTTTGATATCGCGATATTTTCCAAGTGGGTTCTCATAGGAAATATGATACTCCACAATAAAGTTCATTGAGCCATGGCCGTAAATTCAACCGTTTCAGCGGCATCATTATTTCAAGTGAATATTGTACGAAATATCTATTCAAACGGCTGTAACGCCTAAGCTATTAGATATATCGAAAAAAATTCAGATGAGAACTTTGTAGAGAAAGTAATTTTCTACAAAAAAAGTCTTATAAGCCGAGCCCGAAAATTCAACTCTTTCTCAGCTATAGGTGGATGAAGTAAAATAAATAGATATTTTTTTAAACAAAAAAAATCTATTTATTTTACTTCATCCACCTATAGCTGAGAAAGAGTTGAATTTACGGGCTCGGCTTATAAGACTTTTTTGTAGAAAATTACTTTCTCTACATAGTTCTCATTTGAATTTTTTTCGATATATCTAATAGCTTAGGCGTTACAGCCGTTTGAATAGATATTTTCATACAATATTCACTCGAAATAATGATACCGCTGAAACGGTTGAATTAACGGACTTGGCTCAATGAACTTTATTGTAAAGTATCATATTTCCTATGAGAACCCACTTGGATAATATCGCGATATCAAAATTCGCGGAATGGTAACACTAATAATGAGAAAAACATTTTTTTCAATGTTAATCAGATGGGAAACCTTCAATTTTGATTCGCGACCTCTAAATATTTTTTGACAACACCCCCCTTTCACGAAAGTTCGTTTTTGGGTATCGACTAAAGATTTTCGGGCACGATGGGTCAGAAAAAAAAAGTTACCCTGAAACGAATCACCCTAATGAGCATACAAAATCTATTAAAAAAAAGTCGTCATTTTGACGTAACTATGAAAAAAATGAAGATCGATTTTGAAAAAGTGAGATCGTCAACGACCTTTAAATGTTTCTCATTGTATCTCCTGTGAATTTGGAAACAATCCATCGAGTGGTTCTCGAGATATCATGTCCACCGACTTTGAAAACGGTGCTTCGAGAAAAACGCGTTTAAGGTAGAACGAGTGCGAATAGATCGGGAGATAATGGGTTTTAAAATTGCAACTTTTAACACTGCAGGGTCTGCATTGAAAATTAGACCGAATAATTTTCCGTGAAAATATTTTCACGTCTTCAATGATGTAAGTGCGCGCGGCATATTTAAAATAATACTGCAACACAACTTTTCATTTGGAAGTAATTTCTAATCGAACAAAGCTTTTAATTGGTTATGAATTAACCAACACTTTTATTTGTTAACGAAGATAACATAAACAATGTAAAATATTAATATTTATAACGCAAATCTTTTTTCTATGATAAAAGTTTTTACCTTTAGGAACTCGATAATTCTTTTTTTCTCGAAATATTGAACAATAGTGTTCTGCGGTGTTGCCATATGTCTTCTTATTATAGGGGACAAATATTTTTTACGGAGAATTATTCTGTCTGTACTGTACGTTTTTAGCAAAACTGAATAGTAAAGGCAATCCAAACTTTTTTCGCTCTTTCCGCAAATAGTTTGCTATTTAAACATAATTTTTTTTTAATTTATAAACAATAGAATGGTACGACGAATTCTGTGACCTGACTTTCGGTCAATGCAGACCCTGCAGTGTTAAAAGCTGCAATTTTTAAACCCATTATCTCCCAATCTAAATAATCGACTCAAATTTCGCTCAAACAGGCATAATGACATGATCAATGTCTGGTTAAAATTTGAACAAAATCTATAGAAATCAAGAGCGCGCGCGCGTTCTACCTTAAGGGAGCATCACAGTGTAACGGGTCGAAAAAAAGCTGATTTTCGCGATTTTTTTTTCTCGATGGTTAAAATACACTAATCAGTCTGATTTTTCATGTCAAATCAAAGCACTCATGAAGAACAGAAGATAAATTTTCAAACGTTTATTTTTATTTCTTTATATTTTTTTCTTAACGGTTAAAAATGTCTTCGAAAAGAAGGAGTCCTCACGGTGTACACGGCTGCGGCCGTAAATATGATCGGAAAAAAAAATTGCAATAAGATTATTAATCAGTATGAAAGCCGTTATCTTGCTATGGAGGTTTTTAAAAAATCAATATTAACAAAATGGCGGTGGTTTAAAAAAAAGTATCGAATTTAGCCTATTTTTTCGACAGTTTTTCGTTAAAAAGATATAAAGATAAAAAAAGCTTCCATAGCAAGATAAAGACTGGCGTGAAAAATGTAGTGTCAACATTTGGAACGGATAGCTTGAAAACCCTTCCTTTGATAGTGTACACCGTTTCGAAAGACGATTTACATTTCGAGAAAAACGCGTTTAAAGTTTCGAGTGCGTAATTTTCATCTAAATTATTGGAGAATGCAAAAAAAAATCGATTTTTTGATAATTTTACACTGTGATGATTCCTCAAGGCGGGATATACATTTAAACAGGAAAAAAATGAGCAATATTGAAGGATTTTTTAAACTAAGAAATAATGATTCCACAATTATCAAACTTTAGGTATACTTTAATAGTATTTTTAATTCAACAAAACAATTTTTGATGCCGTACAACTTTTTTTTTTCCAATAAAACATACACTTTTTTCATATGCGTAAGCGTTTCATTCGTTCCTTCTAAATCGCGCCTGCATTGGATGAAATAAATATACTTTTCGAAAAGTGCACAGAAACCGCTATGTCTATTTCAAAGTTCATTGTTTCCAGATTACGAAACTATTTTTTTTTGTCAATAATTACAAGAGTTACAGCATTTTTCGTAGAAAAGTCATTCATCACGTTTTTTTTGCATAATTTTTTTGCATATTTAAAATTTAATTTTTTTATTTCTAACCAATATCCTTGTATTAAACAAGTTTCAAATTATACCTCACTTTTTTTTCACATCGCTCGATGGATTATTTCATTATTTATAACAATTTAAAAACGCCTGGGTCCCATGGACCCAGTACGACTATAACGTGATTCTAGCTAAGTGCGACTACTAAGGGTTAAAGAAGAAAAAAAAGGAAATCGATTTTTTTATCGTTGTAAATATATATCCCGCCTTAAGGTTTGAAGTATGGTGCTGCTACCGCTCGCCCGGCCGACTGTTCGAACCTGTGGCTCATTCAATTTTACGAATATTTCTCGAAAATTTTCCGGGCACATAGCTCAAAGGTCGCTATCGAATAAAAGTATTTTTGGAAAGAGCAATTTTTTCACTCACCTACGTAGATGTAGCCCGTTAACGGGGTCGTCTAGTGTGAAGGCCGTTTTTTAATGCTTTTTTGGGGATTTTTTTTGACAAACCATTAAAATAAAATAATTTATAAATTGTATGTAAGTTTTATTAACATTTGAACAAACTTTGAGAATTTTTCGAAGTCATTAAATAGAATATAGTCGGAGATGCACCGCCCGACAGGAACACATATATAAAAAGAGGTGCTCCACTGCTGCCATGATTCCGGCCGTTCTGCTTATCTGAATTCAAAAAACCAAACGCAATTTTAATCGTGAGACTTGAGGCTCTGCGTGGAACTAAAATAAAGTTAGAATCGCAAAAAATAATTTTCTTTTACGCTTTAGAAAAAAAAAATTCAATTTTTCGTATTTTTTGCGGGTTCTATATAGCTGATAAAAAGAAAACTAACGAAGCAATCTTAATTATTTTCGTTCAACTTGTAGTTATATATGTACCAAAGATGCTGTATAAATTTGACCAGAATCAATCGAATAGTTTTTGAGATATCATGGCAGCAGTTTGAAAAAATCGTGTTTTGAGAAAAACGCGTTTGAAAGTTGTTGTATATAATTCATAATAAAAAAAAATGGTCTCACTATCAATCTGCTATGCCTGGACCATAGAGTACACCTTCCTCTTCGAAGAAGTCATGCAGGGCCGGTTTGCTCTTCTTTTGATCCGACACACTAGACGAACCCCTTGATCGTGTTCCCTCACTCATCGTCTCTTCCAACTCGTTCCCCTCACCCAAACACCGTACACGTTAATCGCAACGTTTTTTTTTGTGCTCCTAATACAAAACAAAAAGCACAAAAGTCACCATTAAGGTAGTTCCTCTGCGAAAATCTCAACCAAAAGTTTACATACCATGTTCATGTTTAAAAGATTGATAATTGGCTTAATTAGTAATGAATAAAATTAAAAACTAGGCAATATTGACTCGGTCTAGTAGATAATACGATGGCTATCATTTATTGCCGTAAAATATATTTTGTATTGTGTTTTTGATCGACCATTGCCAGTAAACTTTTTGCCGGGACTGTCCAGGCTTTGCCCCAATTGTTTTTTTTTCCAGGCTTTGCCAGGCTTTGCACCAAAATTGTGAAGGCTTCTCATGGTTATATCTTGGAAACTAGATGGTGAATCATTCTCATTTTTTTTTTCACATTATTCGTGATATCTCACTGTAGCTTATCCTCGTTTTTGATCAATTTCTTAATTTTAGTTTTGACGGTAGAATTAATGATGCTCTGTTTGCCCATCATAACGCATTTGTTACGTGTAAACCAAGCCAACTTTAAGTGTAAATATCTCAGGTTTGGGGTGGTCAAACTTATTCAAATTGCACAGATGTTTGGATAATGTATTAAATAACGTATATGTCAAATTTCAACCATTTCTTAATTCAACTCTTCTGTGGAGGTACTACTTTAAGTGTAAATATCTCAGGTTTGGGGTGGTCAAACTTATTCAAATTGCACAGATGTTTGGATAATGTATTAAATAACGTATATGTCAAATTTCAACCATTTCTTAATTCAACTCTTCTGTGGAGGTACTACCTTAAACCCCGTCAATATTCTCGTCCCTGGTTTTTATTTTGTTGCCTTTCTCGTTTCTTCTCCTCGTTCGTCCTGTCTCGTGTTTCTTCAAGCCTCGCATGAATCCGCGTGCATGAGCGTTATTGTGCGTGAATCTATTTTCGCAGCCATTTGGAGAGCACACCGGCAATGCAGCAGGCATCGACGAATTCGACGTCGCAACCGGTTCAGCCCGTGCAAACGAGCGCGACGAGCGCTAATAACGCGTCGCCCCAGACGAACGGTGAGGAGAAGAGGCCTCTCAATCACACGCAAACCTACAGGTAAAAGAGGAATTTCCGATTTGTACTCACCGCGCACTTCTCTTTTTCGTCTCTTTTTGCTGCGGAAAATGTGTTTTTTTTTGTCGTTTTTTATATCTCCCTCTTTCTCTCTCCTGGCATCTAACTCACGCCTCTAACGGCCCAGCTCTTTCCGATTTGTTTCCCCGACGCGAAGCCCCGAGGCTGTTCTCGTCTCTTCATTCTCTTCGCGTTACTTCGCGCCTCACGGAAATTTGCTTCTCTTCGAATTTCAGAGAATACAAGGAAGCCCTTCGTCAGCAGAGAGTGAACGAGGGCCCGAGCGTTTACAGGCCCCGCGAACAGACCACACCGCCCGGCAACAACGAGACCCGCGACAACGAGAACGAGCCGAACCCCGCGAAAGACGCCACCGCCAAGCAACTCTTCAACGAGGACAACGCCAACAGGAGGCCCGTGCAAAAGGTCACACCCTCGCGTATCAATTATCAAAACGCAACGATCATAAACGGCAGCAACAGCGAGTACGCGGCGAAAAATGGCAAATATCACGAGCAACCGTACAAAAAGCCGAGCTCACCTGTCAAAATATCGACGAGCATACTCTCGGCTAATTCTAGTCCCGGACACGCACCGAGACTCGTGAAGACCGCCGTTGGCTACGTCGAAGGTTCGAATTGCCAAGTTTTCTTCTCTTCTTTCTGTCCCGTAGGAATATCAATATACCTTGAGAGGTCTTCTCACTTTAGACGCTGGAAAAGGCGATTGGCATGATTTTTTTTTTAAAGATTTATACACTAAGCGCAACAATTAAGGGATCACTATTTTTTCGACGAAAAATAGCCCTTTTTCAAACCGCTGTAACTCGGTGAAAAATGGTCGGAGAAAAAATGAAAAAAAAAAAGCACTTCGTAGTGTAAACCTTCGACTTTGATAATCTGATTATAAATAATTTTTTTCGTTTCGTTTAAATAAAGAAATTCGTTGTTAAACAAAACAAAACATAAAATCGAAAAAATTGCTCGAGTTTGACAAGGCACACGGGGAACAGAAATTTTTTTTTCCGAAAATCTGTTTCGACCATTCGAAAGCTTGTATCTTTCCCAACAATTTGGTTTTTTTTTCAATTTCTGTGCGATTTTTTTTCGCCAAGTTATCGCAGCTTTACGAAAAAATGCATTTTTCAACTTTGACCGGTCATAACTCTGGTCCAAATCATCGCACAGCATCCAAACCGGCATCGTTGGAAAGCTTGGATTTCCCCCTGCAAAACTGTTTATTTTTCGTATTTTTCAGAAGCCGTTTTCAACATTGTGAAACTGATTGTTTAAAAGTGTGTAAAATGCCCATTTTTACACTTTTTTGCTTATCGTGTTATAACATTGAATGAAATTAAATTTTATTATTTAAGCGACGTGCGCGCCATAGCACACGCTGCCACCTGTGCGGCAGCATGCGGTAGCTCGTAGTGCAAAATTACAAGCTTCACACTAGCGCCACGTTCATTAACAAAAAACGAAGAGCAGCTACAATATTTATTGGGCGTAGTGCAAAATTATCGACAGAAATACCCTAATTGCAACAAACAGACTCTTAAAAAAAGGAACGACGATTATCAAGCATTATAATGTAAAAACAAATTATTTTATTTTATTAAAGCAAATTCATTGAATAAAACTTTTCGAAACACGATCAATGATGGACGTCGTTTCCTTTATATTTATATTTCTTGTTGTACTTGATTGTTTTTTGTATCAGAGAAATATTTTGAGAACGATTCCATGCAAATTGTATGTCAGAGCAGAACATTCTCTACAAAAAAACCCCAAAAAGTTTTTTCGTAAAGCGAAAAATTCGATTTTTACAGCCTTTTGAATTTTTTTTTTCTATCAATTCAATTTCAGACAGCGATTCCACTTGAACGGTTGTTCCGAGCTAATTTTTCGTAAAAACTTTTTTGTTGGAAATTCGATTCTCCATGAGAATATGTTAATGACATCTTTGTGTGATTTTTTTCTGACGAGTTGCACTACCACATTCAGAAATCTCGATATTTTCCTGGGTTATTCTTATGGAAAATATTCAAATGCAATGCGCCATTCGAAATAATTTTTATTTGAGCTCTCCTTCGAGGATTCTTCATTTTTTACCTTAATTCACCTTTTTTTGGTGGATGCAGCCGGAAAAAAAGTATCGATTTTTTTCCGCACACCCTAGTATAGATATTGATACAAAAGGTGTTACGCTTCATAAATACACTTGCGAAATACATTAAACATTTCCATTCGTTTATTTAAGTCACTATTTACAGACGGAAATGGTAGTTGAAAAAAAGTCCTAAAAAATTGTAGGTCTGCGCTGTTGATGAAATCTCGGAGATGGATCATCCGAAACAAAAAATCAAACGGTTTTAGATTCAGTATGTTAATGGCTAGAACGCATATCATAAGATTTTCCATATATGCAAAAATAACGAAATGACGAATTTTTCGAAACAAAAAACAAACAAAAAAACGTTCCTTTTCCACCGCTTTTGGCAAAAAAATTAGTAAATATCAAAATTTAAAAAAATCCTTGATATGCGCCATAGCTATACAGTCGAACCTCGATATACCGAATCTCAACGGAATTTCGTTATATTGAGGTTTCGTTATACCGAAGTCATGTTCCTTAAAATGATCTTAAAAAAAATATATTAGTATTATAAATATAGGGATATCTTTTGAAGAAAGACAGGTTTAAATTAGAGCATTTTTTTTTACAAGCAATTAGCAATAAGAGTATAATGTCTATGATTATGTCGTTATATCGTGTTTTCGAGTGTCAAGGGAATGGACCAATCTTCGTTATATCGAGGTTCGACTGTAGTTGTAAAGAATATGTGGTTGAAATTTCATATGGATCGGTTCAGTAGTTTTGAAGATTTTATCAGCAAGTCGTCGAAAAACGTCGTTTCGAGAAAAACGCTTTTAAAGTTTGTTTGGGTTACATAAATACATAAAAACATTTTTTTTTGTATTTCCAAAGTGTATTTATTAAGTGTGACAACTTTTATATCAATATCTATCATATAAACCTATCAAAAAAATTCATGAAAATAGCCTTTTTTTTAGCGTCTGAAGTGCGAAGACCCTTTAAAAAATGATGCAAACACTCCTAAAAAAAGGTGCTCGAAGTGATGGCCACCACTTTCAACGCACGCTTGCAATCCGATTCGCATTGATCGTCTTATTAACCACAAACTTTTCACTGCTTTCCAAAAAAAGTCAATAAGATTCTTAGCAACGAGCAATGTAAACAAAGCCGTACGACTTACCCGGATTTTGCTCAGTATTAAACTATTGAAACCTCAATTAGTGCCTGTTCGTTGATTCGTTCATTGCGGGGAGGTACCTGAATAAACGGCGAGAAAAACAGGTAAACTTCGGGAATTTTAATCTAAAAAACTAATGTTTCGATTGGATCCGGTTTTTTTTTTTGAAAATATGTACATTGAGGTATGTTTAGGATTTTTTAAAAATAAATTCGTTGACTAGAAGCGATTCAAACGCGATTATCTCGAAAAATAGTTTTCAAAGTCGGTGCCAGATGTATCTCGAAAACGGCTTGTCCGATTTTGTCCAAATTTGGATACAATATTCTTCGATAGTTTTTCTCGTTCGCCACGTAGGGGTTTTTCATTTGATTGAACCATTGCTTTTTCATGCAACGTGTATGCAATCCAAAATCGTCGGAAATTGCGAACGAAAAACGAATGTTAAATTAAAAACGGTCGCAATTCCGTCAAAAATGAAAATTTCCAAAAAAATCCTACGTGGCGAACGAGAAAAACTATCGAAGAATATTGTATCCAAATTTGGACAAAATCGGACAAGCCCTTTTCGAGATACATCTGGCACCGACTTTGAAAACTGTGTTTCGAGATAATCGCGTTCGAATCGCTTCCAGTCAACGAATTTATTTTAGAAAATTCCTAAACATACCCAATATACATATTTTCGAATAAAAAAAACCCGGATCCAATCGAAACATTAGTTTTTGAGATAAAAATTAACAGCCAAAAGTAGTAATAAAACATACGTTAAGTCTAAAAAAAGATGACGAACTCTTTCCGTTGAAAAAAAATTCATGAAAATCAGCCATTTTTTTTCTCGCCTAAAGGTATCTTCCCCCTTAAAGCTGTCAGGATCAGCTTTATGAATATTCACGCAGTTTTGCGAATCGTCAATTTATCCATCGCAGTCGGTTGATGCATAACATGTAAATATCCATGAATTTGGCAACAGGCAACAACAGTCCGAGTCGCAACGGCGGTAGCCCGAAGTCAACGAGATCCGTAACGTGGAACAGCAACATGCCCGAGAAGTATTCGTTCACGATGAGACGCGAGTTCGAGAGAGCCAAAGAGGAGGCGGACCTTATCGAACAACTGCGAACGGTGAGAGAACCAACGAAATTGTTTGTCCGGATTACACCATATTTTTTTTTCTCCTCGTACCATGATCCATACGATACACTTTTTGTCTCTGCTAAAGTGTTTCTTATTTTCGAGACTGTTTTTCAAGGCCCGTTCAGTGCGAAGAGATACATCGAGATGGTGATTGATTTTTACGAATATTCGTTTTTCGCTCACGTTTAGCACATCGAGACGAGATTGAAGATGGCGCTGCCGGAGGATCTCGCGCCGTCACTCACGGACGGTGTGGTACTATGTCACCTCGCGAATCACGTCAGGCCCCGATCCGTCGGCAGTATTCACGTTCCTTCGCCAGCAGTTGTGAGTCCCTGCCAATCGTTAATTAACGTCGCCTCGACGAGGTTGAATCTTGCATTGGTCGAATGCAATGGAAATCAATATTTCTGAATTCCGTTGATTTCTTTTGGCGAATTTTGCCGACTAAAATCCCTCGACTCATTTTTTAAGATATTTATTTAGCGATCTACAATATAAATTTATAAAAAGAAAGATCTATAATAATAAAAATGGGGAAAATGAAATGTAAAAAATAACTTTCGGTGCGTTCCAACGATGCAAACTTTCGCGAGAAACGCTTTTCCATGCTGTTACCTTTTTCCAAAAGGTAACTTCGCTTACTGTAATTCATTCACATCCTTCTGATATTGCGGTTGATCGGAGAGTTAAAACAGTTACCGAACTATTTTTATACATTATTATTTTATAATTATATTACGGATGTATATTATTATTTAATGGTGTTGAAATTTGCATCGTTGGAACGCAACAAAAGTTTTTTTTTTGCATTTTTTTATCCATATTTTTATTATCATTGAAGATAATTTTTTTATAGATTCATGTTGGAGATCGACAAATAAATATATTGAAAAGTGACGGAAGAATTTTGTAGGCAAAATATACCAGAAGAAATTAAAGGATTTAAAATATATCAATTTTCGTTGCATTCCAACGATGAAAATTTCAGCCTCATATTATTTGGACAATCTTATTATATTCACACTACATATCAATGGTATTGAAGTTTGCATAATTGAGAGGCAACGAATTATTATTTTTTTGCTCATTAGGCTGCAATAATTACTGGAACGTGTTTGACGATCCTTGTTAGGGTTTCGTAACCTTAATTCAAGGGGGCCTGAATTAGAAGGTCCAAAAAAAACGTTTTTTCGGGAATTTTTTTAGCAGGGAAAAAAACAAGTGAGCCCAGGAAACATTGAGATATGTTTTCAAGTATATTTGTAATGCATTTAAAAAATGTCAACACGAAACAATAAATGACTGTAGATTTATCAGCCTATTCCATGTGCGTCTTGCCACTGCACTCCCCGATCGACGGAAAAGATGCAGCCTGCAATTCTTGACTGAACCAAATAAACCAATAAAATTTCCAATTGTCGTATATTTTTCTTCTGGGTGAATTGAGAAAAAGCTGAAAAAATCGTGAAATTATAACTTTTCTCGGGTTTGAAAAAAAAAACACATTAACGTGCTATAAAAATAATTTAAAAATACTTTTTCAACGATTCTTTTAATTCACTTTGAACAGATTTTCATACTGAAGAAAAGAAACTTTGGTTTGATTCAATGGGTTTAGTTTTTTTTTTCCATCACGCCCGTCAATTTGGATAACTCGTGAAAATGAAAACTGGAGAAAAGGCGCTTCAAAGTTTTCGATAGGAGGAAATATCAAATATCAATCGTTTATCTGCTTTTGGCCTTGTATCTTCGAAAATATTTACAATTGGCCTCTGTAATATTGTAAATATATTCTTGGATAGTTTATCTATCGATTCAAGCAATAAAAAAAAACGATTTTTGGACCTTCTAATTCAGGCTCCCGCCTAAATGGGTTTAGGAAGTAATACAAATAAAGAAATGAAGAAATACAGAAGAATATTCGTCGCAATCCAACGCTGCAAACTTCAACACTCGACGTAATAATGAATTGATGTCATTTCTTCATCACGATTCAACAGCACAGTGATATTGTTCAAGGCTACTCTTAGACTATTGTGAGGACCCAAAAAACACATTTAGTAAAAAAAAAATTGAAGCAATAAGAAGATTAAAAATTGTTTGGACATTTATTTGTATGCACATCAACAAAGTTGTGTACCAAATTTCACGCACAAATATTAATAACTGAAGAAAAGTTATAAACAATCTCGTGAGGGACCGTCGAACGTCAACGGCTACCCGGTTGATCTGAGACACAAAAAATGAGTTTTTTTTCTTCTTAGAATAGATAATATTGGCTAAGACTCTGTCAAGTCTTAGCCAATTTTTTTTCATCGTGTTCCAATGGTCAAAATCAAATTCGCATTTTTTTTATATCAAAATAAAAATATCACGTAACAGCCAAAAGTAGTAATAAAACATACCCTAAGTCTCTAAAATGGTGAAGAATTCTTCCCTTATAAAAGAAACCATGAAAATTACCAAATTTTTGCTCGCCTAAATGTACCTCCCTCCCCTTAAAGTTTCACCAACAGTTCTACCGTTGTAATAAGTTTACCGTCAATCATCGATTACTGCACCTTCTTCAATTTGACAATTGCGAAGTTGTCTCAAGGGACGATCGAGAGTTCGTCATTTTCACAGTAGCCCAAGCCCTCAATCATCCGATTATCGAATTGCACAATATGAAATATTCGTGAAACGATCTTTGGCAAGCCCTAATATTGTTTTTTTTAACACGTTAATAATTTTGTTTTCAAAATTCCTTCGCAGCCTAAGCTGACAATGGCTCGGTGCAGACGCAACGTGGACAACTTTCTCGAGGCTTGTCGCAAAATCGGCGTTGACGAGGTGAGCATTCAAGTATTCAAGTCCCTACTTTGTGTCGTCAATAACAAAATCGTACACGAAAAAAAAAAAAAAAAAAAAAAAACACTTGTGCCTCTGGATCGGTGGCCCAGTTTTATCCCCGTTTATTTTCTTTCGTTTCCTTCCGCTTCATTGATCATTTCGCGTGCATCGACGATGCTCGCACTCCTCGATCTCGCGTCCCACTGCGAAAAAGCAGAACACAAATCATCCCTGTCACCGTCGCATCCTCATCGTCGTTGTCGTTCTTCGCGATGATGTTCGCAGTGTGCGCTTGTTTTGTTTTTTTTTTTGTTTTTTTTGTTTTTTTTTTTTTTTTTCGTTTTCGTTTTCGTTTTCTTTCCTCTCCTTGTGCCGACGGGCGCCCGTGGCGACCGGCAAATTCGCCTGAGATACTCCGAGTGCGACGGAAAACCGATTCGTCGCCGTGACGAAGAACCGCCAAATTACGCCATGGAAAAAGTCGAACGACGAATATCCCCGATTTATTATTATTGCCGATTTTTGAAGAATCTTGCGGTTTTTTCAAACTCTCTGGCACGTAATTCAGCCAAAAATTGTAGCCATTGAGACGCTATTTTTATTGCGCGATTTAAGGGGACGCGAAGTATATGAGATGTCAATATCTTATATGTTTATCATTGAAGTTTTTTTTATAAAGGGTATCTCAAAATGACCTGAAATATTAATTTATTTCGTTATATTAATATTTCAGGTCAATTTGAGACACCCTTTATAAAGAAAATCTTCAATGATAAACATATAAGATGTTGACATCTCATATATTTCACGTATGTGTATATATATATATATATATATATATATATATATATATATATATATATATATATATATATATATATATATATATATATATACACATATATATATATATATATATAAAACTTGAACGGCCAGAAAGGGGGGTTCAGACAGCCGAAAATAAGCGAATTTTCAAGATTTGTTTTGAGTCGAAACTTTTTTTTTTCTCTCCATAATCAAAACTTGTATGTACATATTGTTACATCCTTCGATTTTCCGAAGAAATTTTCTTGTATTTTTAATACTTAAGGGGGGATTGTCTTTTTTTTTCGCAAAATTTACCGCTTTTTGGGAATTTTTTTGTGAAGAAAGTATACAACGGAAAACTTGTGAAACTTGGCATATAGTTTTATTGATCTGTTTACTACATACAAAAAAATTTTTAAACAATATCATCAAAAAATCCGCCTCCCACCCCCCTCGACGCGCGATGGTCCTTTTTTGATGGTGTGCACGATTACAGCCTTCACGTTCATCCTGCAACAAAAACCCAAAAAGCATTTTACTTTAGACACATATAGCTATCGTTCGATGAAGGGGAAAAAAAAATTGACGATTTGGTGACGTTTTGAACTTGAAGTATCGATTTTTCGAAAAAAATTGATCGATTTTTTGTTATAAATAAAAAACTATTAAACGTATTGCTTTTTTGCTTCATCAAACGATAAAAGGATGTCAGCTGAGCATTCTGTCCAAATTTGAAGGCAATCGGTTGAATAGTTTTTGAGAAATCGTGCACACCATCAAAAAAGGACCATCGCGCGTCGAGGGGGGTGGGAGGCGGATTTTTTGATGAAATTGTTTAAAAAATTTTTTGTATGTAGTAAACAGATCAATAAAACTATATGCCAAGTTTCACAAGTTTTCCGTTGTATACTTTCTTCACAAAAAAATTCCCAAAAAGCGGTAAATTTTGCGAAAAAAAAGACAATCCCCCCTTAAAAAATGGCGGCTGTACGACACTTGGTTCAAAGACGGTTGCCGCCTGAGTTGTTCCACGGCGTACAACCTAGCGTCTGGTGCATCGATCGACAACATCAGAGCCAAAAAGTTTTAGATCCCTAAGACCCACACGCTCTATGTGAACCTAAAAAATCCCGGCAAAAGTTAAAATTAAAAAAATCGTACGAGTTTGAACCCATGTTCTATTTTTCACCAAAGCTATACTATATTATTTGATTAAAAAAGTATTTATTCAAACCAATTTTCACGAACCTTAGGTTCACATAGACGTTAATTACGTTATCCGAAAGTGTGCACAATTTCGAAATGATCGATAGGATAGTTTTTCCGTTATCGTGCACGAGGTTCGCGAAAACGTGGTTTTCAGGAAAACGCGTTTGTAGTTTCAAGACTCGGAAATTTTGTGACTAAATGACCTACCGATTAACCCTAGGACCCTGCAATATCGTTAAGAAAGAAATAACCTACACTGGGGTTACGCACACCCCGGCACTTCAAATCAACGCTGCTAACGAACTTATCGTGGCAGAGACATTTTTCTTTTAAAATCGAACGCTCGAGAACTGACGAATGGAATAGGCTTCACGAGAAAAACCTAATATAAATGTATCACCGTGAAAAATGCGATTGAACAAAGCAAGAAAAATGATGTTAGCATTTCTCACTAATGTGGGGTTTGCGGTACCCATTTGTAGGTATTCGGGGTATGAAGTAGTCCCTCAGCTTTCTCGCGGAGTTCATTTTCTGCCATAAGCCCTTCTTTACGTTATAAAGGGATGTCCGTCCTTGGAAACAGCCAGATTTGCTGGTAGCCAATGTTACTTTGAAAATATCCTTCCTATATATATATATATATATATATATATATATATATATATATATATATATATATATATATATATATATATATATATATATATATATATATATATATATATATATATATATATATAAGATACGTGACCGTGGCAGTCATAAATTTCCCTATATGAGTTTTTGTCCCCTACGTAACGATATTCGATAATTAATGACTAAAAAAGAGCTGCGTAATCGACATGCAACTCTTAACTGGACCAAGCATATTCCAACAACTACTAGTCAGTCCCTGCTAAAAGCGAAATGAATCGAGATGAACATAATTTGCATTAGAGTCCGAAAAAAAAATGATTTATTTCGCGAACGGCCACTTTGTGGCTGGAGGCCATCGAGCGATTCGAGATTTGCCAACGGGTTACGTACCAAAGTCGTCAATCACACGAATCAAACGAACACGAGCATCACTTGCATGCGCCTAGTACGAAACACAAGAGCGAGAAAAAAAAAAAAGAAAATCAGAAAACATCGCTTTTGTTTCACGTTTGCTGTTTTTTTTCTTTCTTTCCTTCCATCCAACAAGTCGACCGCTTTGTTTGCCCCGATTTGTACACTTTTTTCACTTCATTCGTGTCGTTCCGTCATCATTGTTCAGTCAAAAGTCGTCTCGATGTGCGTCGAAATTCACGATACTTTCATCGGAAGATTTTTCCGGCTCATGTAAATCGCACACTTGATTTTTTTTTCTTCCGAGCCTTCGCTCGGTCGTCATTCGATGAATTGATAAAATCGGGGAAAGTTACGGTGACGGAAAACAAAAATGCCCTCCATCGGTGTCTAACTGCTTGACTTGAGTGTGGCTTTTGCGGGGTGCAGGGTAAAAGGGATTGTCCGTTGGAAGAAGGAAAAAAAAAAAGGAAAATTGACGTTTAAGCTCGTCGGTAGTAAAATTTGGCAAATTGGGACTGAGTAGTATCGTTGTTGGTTGCAGGAGGTCTTAATGGACGCCGATGCAATCATGGACGTGGGTTACATGAACGCGTACGGTCTGGAAGCTCTGAATCGTCTAGTGTCCTCGCTCGTTGTCTATCGTCGCGACGAAGATGATGACAACGATGAACCAGCCGCAGGTTCAACCCATACGATTCAGGATCGCGCCCTTTCCGCGATGCTTTTTGCCGCATTCCTCGTCACCCTCGTTGCCCTCTATGTCTTTCCCATTCCCGACTAAGGATTCCGCACTTACGGACACGCGCGATGAGGAACGAACGAAAAACAAACAAAAAATCACGGCACGACTCGAAATGGAACGAACGCCGATCCACGAGGGGAGAACGTTTGTTTTCTTGCTCTCTCTCTCGAGAGTACGCGATACGAGGGGATTCGCTTGAATCGGTTGAGAATCCTGCGGCGAGTCTTCGGCAAATCAGTGCCAATATTTATACAGAAATCCACAGTCGGCTCTTCCCCGAGAATCTTCAAATTTTGAATCTCGATTCTACACCACGCTCGGACATGTTGATATTAACATTGGCCATTTTGAGACAATAATTCGTATTTTCACCCGGCTCGCACGAGATTTCAAACTTGAACCGAGTCTTCGTCTGGGGAAGTCTACCTCGATTCCCTTGAGCTTTCGGCTTTTTTGTTTTGAGGATTGACAGCAGTGTCCACGCGGGTCAATATTGTCTTCGGAAGATAACCTTAATGTTCATTTGCTTAGTAACGCGGTGACTGCGTAGTAGAACGTTTATTTTTCGTCGTATCCACGAGTCGGTGGCAGTTTAGGGTTATTCTTTAGATAAGTGACTTTTCGACGAATAATTGTTACGAGGAAAAAATAATTTGAATGGTTTGGGTTTCGGGCTTAAACAAACCTAAACAAACAAACACACCCAAACGAACAAGCAAGCCCAAACAAACAAAAAAGCGAACAAACAAACAAACAAATAAACCCAAACAAACAAATAAGCAAACAAACAAATCCAAACAAACAAGCAAACCCGAACAAACAAACAAGCCCAATATAGGTGTCGAATTGTCCAAAATACCCTATTTTATCACGTGTTTCCGCGAACTTCAAAACCCCATAACTTTTTATAAGGGGGGGAGTGAATTTTAGCTTCTCCCGACAGAATATCACCACAAACGCAAACGAACAAACAAACAAACACACCCGAACATACAAACAAACCTGAACAAACGAACAAACTCAAAGAAACAAACAAGCCCAATATAGGTGTCGAAATGTCCAAAATACCCTATTTTATCACGTGTTTCCGCGAACTCCAAAATCCCATAACTTTTTATAAGGGGGGGAGTCAATTTTAGCTTCCCCCGACTGAATATCACCACAAACCAAAACAAATTAACAAACAAACAAACACACCCAAACAATCAAACATACCCGAACAAACGAACAAACCCAATATAGGTGTCGAAATGTCCAAAATACCCTATTTTATCACGTGTTTCCGCGAACTTCGAAACCCCATAACTTTTTATAGGGGCGGGGGGCGGCGGTGTGAATTTCAGCCCCCCCCCCCCCCCCCGACTGAATATCATCATCCATAACCCAATAAATGAGAAAATAGCGAGAAAAAAAAGTTAGTCTTATTTTTCGGAAGTCCCTTATCTAAAGAATTACCCAATTTAGTACTTGCTGTACTTACGATTTTTTAAAATCGTTTTAACGTTAGCACTCGACCTTGCTCGCGTCTGATGGACATATGTACTTAATCGAGTTACTTATCGTTTTTTTTTCGGACGAGGGTTCCGGATATGCAAAAATGGAGATGAAAAGGTACGGGGGCGAAAAGTCCCTCGCAATTTTAACGAACACAATATTTAGAAAGCCAATTTTTCGAATTCAGGAAGTCGAATTTTATTCTCCATGCGCAAAACTGTGCGCAGAAGCGTGCGAGAAAGTGGGGAGGGTCCTCAATTTTATAGAAAAGGGAGGGAAAAAAATGTCCAGGTTATTGGGGACTTTTTTTTTGAGGAATTAAGGGGGGTTCAAGTTTCGCTAGTTAACGTTAAAGGATACTCATTATTTTTTTCTCGTAGAGGCGTTCAATGGAAGTTTCACTCCGAAGTTTCTGTGAGTTCCTCGACTGAATTTTCGAGAGAAAAAAAATATAATTTGGACAACTTGGCTCAGTTGCTTATTGAGAAATTTTCAACTGCGCCAGAATTTTCCATGAGTAACTTGGATAACTTGCCTAGACTTTATTTTTGTTTATTTTTTTTTTCCGAAAACGACGCCGTGCAACTATCTGAAACTTCGGAGTTGCTTTTTTGCAAGACGTTTCTACGTTCGAAAAAAAAATTCTTCAACATTTTCTATGTTAAAGTATTTTTTAACATTTTCTAGTGAGACGCTTCGCCTAATTTGCATCATAGCGCGAATTTTGTATACGCTTTTTGGCTTGATTTTCCGTGTGGCCTAGAGAGAGAGAGAGAGAGAAAGAGAGAGAGAGAGCGCACGAGTTTCTGATTTTTTTCCGCTCGGAAAAAAACTACGCGATTAGATTGGACAGTGTTTTTCGAGGCTTCATAATTTATCGTGAACGCGATCGAAAAAAGAATCCCGGTCTGCAGGCTCGTCGTACCTTTGGTTGCTCCGCAACGGGGGTAGCTTTTTTTTTCTTTGCTCGTTGAAAGCCTAGCATCAAATATCTAGTACATATATATACGCACAGATATACGTAGATTTACGTAGATTTTTGAATGTACGTAGAAATCGCTTTTCTAAGGATATTTATTGGACGGAGCATCGATTGGGGGTTCGAAGCAATTTCCGTCTCTTTTGCTACGATTATATTGACGAGAAATCAAGAAGGTGAAAGGACACTCTTCGAACGACCTGTCGCTACGTCGCGCACAATGCTTTGTTTTTAACGGGCAGTACGAGGAGTGGAGAGAAAAAACAACCTCCGGGAATTCGTAGGCTTAAGGGTGGAGTACGAATGAGCGGGAGGTACAAACGCAACAAGTTATAATCAAACGAAACGGGCAAACTATGCGGATATGTACTCGCATATCACATTACTTAATCGTGATTATTATACAATATATCGTCGCTATAAGAAATACGATAATTAACGATCTTATATCCGATTCCGAGGTCGGACGGAAAATTCGATGGAGGGCGAGAGAGTCAGAGAGTGTTATCGAAATTATATTTTGCTAATTCGCGGAGGTGCGAGATAAAGTGTGAAATTCGCGAAAGAACGGGAGGTAATTGAGGAGATGAGGAGGTGAACAAAAAAAAACAAGCCCCACGATATACGTCGGGAAACAATTATTTCTGTCGCCTAAAAATCGTCGCGGTGCATCGAGCTTCTCTTTTTTTATTGCATTCGTACCACGCGAGTGAGACGAATCAGCCCGGTTTGGTTGAACGAAAGGCCTGAGGGAAATTGAAACGTGCCTAGGGATCGTGTATTTTTTTACTCGCCACCGTGTGTGCTCGTTGAAAATAAAAATAAATCGCGAATATCCTCGATCGCTCGAAGCATCGTTTAAAGGGTTAGGCTACTATGACGACCCGAAAATAAGAGTTACTTTACCCTTCCTTCACACATTGGGTCATTTTGACCCGGACGAATTTGAAATAAAATATCCCCTTTCCCTAAATAGAAAGTTTTCAATCGTTTTTTTTTTACAACAAATCAATTTTATGGGATGCAAATTTCAATCGTGCAGGCATATTGAGAAATGTTTAAGCCCTTAGGCCACAGTAACGGTGATGAAATCATGTGCGAATTTGACAATTTTTTTCGTATGAAAAAGTGATTCACTCATAAAATTAAGGGGGGATTGTCTTTTTTTTCGCAAAATTTACCGCTTTTTGGGAATTTTTTTGTGAAGAAAGTATACAACGGAAAACTTGTGAAACTTGGCATATAGTTTTATTGATCTGTTTACTACATACAAAAAATTTTTTAAACAATTTCATCAAAAAATCCGCCTCCCACCCCCCTCGACGCGCGATGGTCCTTTTTTGATGGTGTGCACGATTACAGCCTTCACGTTCATCCTGCAACAAAAACCCAAAAAGCATTTTACTTTAGACACATATAGCTATCGTTCGATGAAGGGAAAAAAAAATGGACGATTTGGTGACGTTTTGAACTTGAAGTATCGATTTTTCGAAAAAAATTGATCGATTTTTTGTTATAAATAAAAAACTATTAAACGTATTGCTTTTTTGCTTCATCAAACGATAAAAGGATGTCAGCTGAGCATTCTGTCCAAATTTGACGGCAATCGGTTGAATAGTTTTTGAGAAATCGTGCACACCATCAAAAAAGGACCATCGCGCGTCGAGGGGGGTGGGAGGCGGATTTTTTGATGAAATTGTTTAAAAAAATTTTTGTATGTAGTAAACAGAATCAATAAAACTATATGCCAAGTTTCACAAGTTTTCCGTTGTATACTTTCTTCACAAAAAAATTCCCAAAAAGCCGTAAATTTTGCGAAAAAAAAGACAATCCCCCCTTAATTACACATCTATTCAGTATGAATATCAAGCTGTCAGAAAATATATACATTTTTTTTTCGATGTACAAAATGGCCGACTACTAATATTTTCTTTTGTTATATTTTTTTAGGCGCCCTGCGGCGTGACATTTAGCATCCACAATTTTTTACCTAGAACGAAAAACAAAAATTCTCGTCAATCTACATTAGAATACCTAGAGAAGTACGTATGGAATTAAAAAAATATTGTTTTATTCAAAAGTTGTAGGTATTTGAGCTTAAGAAATGAATTTTCAGTGAAAAATTTCGTTATAACTGCTCATAAACTGCTCGTAAAATGAAAAGTTTTCGATTAATCAGAAATTCCGCACGTGCTTCTCTGCGAAATGCAATTAGGAACATAACTTTTAAATCCGAAGTAAATCGAGTGAAAATTGTTAAAGTTATTTGTCACGCGAATTGGAAAAAAGCTGTTTCGAGAAGTTTCGAGTAGTCGGCCATTTTGTACATCGAAAAAAATATATATTTTTTTTTTACCAGTTTGATATTCATACTAAATTGATGGGTGATTAATTTTATTAGTGAATCACCTTTTCATTCGAAAAAAAATTAGTGTTTTTTTTTCTTCAATAAAAACCGACTGAAGGGTTGTTAATGGCAAGTGCATAAAATACTATCCGCGTCAAATTGACCCAGTTTGTCAAACTCGTAACCAAATATAAGTGTGGCGAGGTAGGGTTGAAGAAATTCATTTTGAAGGGATAAGTGAGGTGATTGAAAAATCGTTTGGACATTTACTTGTATGTACATTAAAAAAGTTGTGTACCAAATTTCATTCAAAAAATATTAATAATCGAAGAAGTTATGAATTGTCTCATGAAGGACCTTTGAATGTAGAGGGCTCAACGGCGTACTTGATTTTGGCCACCCAAAATTTTGAGAATTAACGAGTTTCTTTTCTCAAAATACATTGACAACATTGACAACATTGACTACGATTTGACCGAGCTTTTTTTTGTTATCGTCTTTTAATCATCAGAAAAAGGAGTGCGATTTTTATCGATTTTTTTAATAGAAAAAATGACATTGTTAATAACTCATGAAAAAGAATGTCAAGGAGGCAGATACCTTTGAGCGAGGAATAAATGTCTGATTTTCATCATTTTTTTACGGAAAGATTTTTTCACTATTTTTAAGACTCAGGGTATGTTTTCACTACGTTTAGCAATACATGGTATTTTTTTAAATAAAACTTAAAAAATGGCCTATAGCACGGTCTTCTAAACGGCTTGGGGCCGAGGTTGTCAGACGGCGTGACACGTAGCGTCGGTGGGATTAACCTGAAAAAATAAACCAACCAAGACTTTTCTTTCATTGATACTCATACGCAGAATATGAACCAAGAAAGAGTGAGAAATCTTGGAAATTGATTGAATGGTACGGTTTGAAACAAATAGATTGAATTTTCCGACAAAAATGACTACATTTTGCAATAAAATAATACTTTTTTTTTTCATTTCAAAAACATTTAGCCTCATGTTTTAGACAATAAGGTGATAAAGATTTATACGAAATTTCATCATAATCGGTCGATTAGTTTTGCAGCTATACGTCACGCCAGTTTTTATAATGCAGTTTAAAAGATCGCGTCTTACCTCCGCCATTTTTAACACTTCGTCTGTACACCTGGGTATTTCAAGTCCTGTTTTTTCACTCAGCTTATACAATCGAAAATTTTTGAAAAAAGTCATTTTAATATATAAATCATAAAATTATAGGAAAATAATTTTGTTCGTATATTTTTTGTTAAGTAAATGAAGCAACTCGGTAAGAAAGTAGTTTTGGCTCGACCACAAAATACCCAGGCTTAGAGACGAAGTGTTAGAGATTTATAAAAAAAATTACTATTTAATAGTCAAGAGTAGTAATAAAACATACCCTAAGTCTCAAAAATGGTGAAGAAATTTTTCCTATCGAAAAAAAATCATAAAAATCAGCATATTTTTTTCTCGTCCAAAGGTATCTTCCCCCTTAAAGTTTTACCAGCAGTTATATCGTTGGAATCATAATTTTACCTTCAATCTGCGATTCCTGCGCCATATGTTGGACCTTCCTCTTCAATTTGAGTTGCCTCAAGCGACTATATTTTTCTTTTAATTTTCATAGTAGCCTAACCCCTTAAAATTGCCATCGATCACGTATAGCAACGCGCAACGGTGCCAATTGTCAATGGTCCGAAGTGAAGTAGCGTAGGGGCGAATTTTCTCCAGGGCTGCCGCATTCTTGCGATATCCGATGCCTCAGAATTTTCGAGAAACGGTTTCGAAAGTGGCAAAAATTCGTTCACCAAACTTTTTTTTTTCTATCATTTGAAAGAAAAAAATTATCGGGACGAAATATTGTGGCATTGTGCGCACCGTCCGCCACTTCCGTAAAGCTTCGCGCAGCTTCTAGGGTCGTGGCGCGTGAGTCAAATCTTCCAATGATTAGTGCGTTTTATCAAAGGCGATTTTCGCCCGCATTTTTCGAATTGCCGAGTGAAAATTAAAGAACAAGATCGTATCGGAGATCGGAGCGATTCGTCTGCGATCAAAAAACGGGAGCATTTACAGACTACATTTTTCATTCCCATTTTCATCGTGTTTAGATGTTTATTTATTTTTACCGTCGTTACGAAAGTTCCGGTTGAATCTTATCGTATTTTTTTGTATCGCTGTCCACAGTGTTGTTGAATTTTTACGAATTTTTTTTTCTCCACTTTTGTGGCAGTCTGAAATTGTTTTTCATCCAAGATACTTACGACGATCGGAGCATTTTATTTCCGATACGAGCTTGTGGGAGTGATGTATATATATATATATATTTCACTAATCAATTTTCTCTGTTTAAAATTGACGACAATTATCGTCGGGCTTGAATTCTCAGTGTTTACTGGCTTTACACTGATTATTTCTGACTATAGGTGGTTTCGCGCACATTGGACATTTCGCTGGCGAGAACGAAGATAGTTAAGTTTAGTCGAGAATTGGAATCGATAAGCTGAATTAGTTTCTTTTCTTTTTTTTTATTTATACGTATTTGGTATGCCAGACGAACGAAAAAGAAAAAAGGAACAATGAAAGAATGAAGAGAAAGAGAGAGCACGAGAAGAACCAGAACGATGGGCTTGAAGGTTGCATTGTTGGAATGCAACGAAAATTCGATTTCATATTTTTATTTTCTCATTTTGATTATTCGACAACAAAATTTTTTAGAATTTTTTAAATTCTAAAAAAAATTCTAGAATTTTTTTAAATTCGATTTTTTAGAATTGTCCTAATACTAATTTTTTTCTAGAATGTTTTAGATTCACAATTTTTTTCTAGAATTTCTTAAATTCTAAAAAAAAAATTATAGATTTTGTAAATTTTGAAATGTCTAGATTTTTTAAATTTTGAAATGTCTAGATTTTTTAAATTCTGAAATGTCTAGAATTTTTTAAATTCTAATTTCTTTGGAATTTTTTTTTAATTCTAAAAAAATTTGCACAAATTTTAGATTTCTCTAGTTCTAAAGTTATTTTTATAATTTTTTAAATTCTCAATTTTTTTTTCTAGAATTTTTTTAATTCTAATTTTTTTCTTGGATGTTTTAGATTCACAAATTTTAGATTTTTTTTATATTTTAGATCTCTAAATAATCGGCTTGAAAAACATTTGAGGGATTTTCGTAAAGATTTTCCAAAAGAAATTCGGGCAGTTGAAAAACGATCACTTTCCTTGCATTCCAACGACGCAAACTTCAATTTTATCGAAGATGCGTAAATGAGGCAGGCAATATAGTACTTGGAGAATTTTTAAACTCTTAGATTATACAACGTACTCTATAAATTATAATATATCTCTCCCCCCCCCCCCCCTCCCCCGCCTAACCGAAGCAAAAAAGACTTTGCATTTCATCGATACCGTGCTGGCGTATTTAAAGGGCGGTTTTTATTCCAACGTCGTATTTATTCGCGCCGAAAGAGGCAATTTTTTGTCTCCTTTTTTTTACACCTTTACACTTTAAAATATTCAACGCCAACACGCCCTTACCCGTGCGTTTGTACGTATCTAGTCCACGTATAATTATTTTTTATTTCCTCGTTCTAGTCAAAATGTTTCGCGGAAACGGTTTACTATTAGTTTTTTTTCCCCCACGATGAGGGGAGCGAAAAATAACATATAAACGTCGTGTATTCGTTAGGAAACGACGCGCCCTCGCTTTTTGATACAGCCGAAGAAATCAACCAACAACAGCGATCCAATGAATGTACAATCAGTCGATCATTTCGAGCGTGGCTTCACGCGAATTTCCGGTGATCAGCCGATAACACGAGAAAATCACTTTTACCAGAGTTCTTTTTGATCAATTTTATTTTTCGTTTCGAACGCGAGAAACGAAAGTTGATGGCATTTCACGAACGTTGATGAGAGAGGAAGGCAAAATGTGTAACATCAGTATTAATTATAATCGGTCCTTCGATGACTTCGTTAGTATTAAAAGTCCAGACGATAAGACGAAAAAAAAAAAAAACGTAAGCAAAATGAAACCAGAAAAACAAGACTGGATTCGATTTAGCGTAAAAAAAGAAGAACTGTCAGAATCGATAGAATTATCGCACGTCAGTATGCGTATTTCCGGTCGAGGCTCTTTACTTAATTCATATGTTTATTGTCATTTTTTTTAATCGTGCGAAAAGTGCGCGGCCGAAAAGGAAAATGCATCATTGGGGTGACCATTCCGTTGCACTAGACTGTACGTTTTTATGACATTGAAGTTCGTATCGTTGCAACGCAACGATAGCTTAGCAACTCGACCTTTTTTTTTGACAAACTTAGGCTTTTTTTTTGGCAAATGTCGATTTTTTTTGGTCAAAAATCACTCAACCGTTTTTTAGAATGTACGTCAGAAATCTACAGTTGAATATGCGAGATGAAATTTTGGATGATGAACAAACTGAAAAATTGAAATGTAACCGAACTTTCGTTGCATTCCAACGATGCAAACTTCAATACGTTTTTGCAGATTTTTTCATTTCGTTCGTCGACTACACGCGTGGTATACTCACGAGAAGCTTTGTTGTAATTAGTTTTCCTTTTTTTTTTTAATCTAATAGCGAGTTTATGGGCGATACCTTTAGGCGAGGAAAAACTTGCTGATCTTTATGATTTTTTTTTTCTAAAGAAAGATTCATTCCATTTTTGAGAGTTAGGGTATGTTCTATTATGACTTTTGGCTCTTACGTGGTACTTTTTTTTATTATTAATATTTAAAAATGTCGGCGGGATGGCAGGGTCTTCCAAACGGGATGCGACGGACGTTGTCAGACGGCGTGACACGTAGCGTCGGCGGCATTGATCTGTCAAAAAAACCAACGAATATTTTTCTTTCATTAACACTCATACGCAGAATATGAACCAAGAAGAAGTGAGAAATGTTGAAAATCGTTGAAGTGGTACGCCTTGAAACGAGAAGACTGAATTATTCGAAAAAATGGCTACATTTTGCAATAGAAAAAATACATTTCTTGTAATTTTCGAAAACATTTAGGGTCATGTTTTAGATACTAAGGTCAGAAAGATTTATACTAAATTTTATAAGAATCGGTCGATTAGTTTTTTAACCATCCGTCACGCCATTTTAAAAAACGCAGTTTAGAAGATTACTTCTTGGCCATTAAAAAAAATTAATATAAAATAAATAAAAATAAATGGCCATATAAAAATTTTAAATAACATGCAGCAGCCAAAAGTAGTAATAAAACATATGTCTCAAAAAAAAAACATATAAGTCTCCAAAATCACGACAAAAAATTTCTTTTCAGGGATCATCACAGTGTAACGGGTCGAAAAGTGGCCGATTTTCGCGATTTTTTTTTCGATGGTCAAAATACGCTGATCAGTCGGATTTTTTTATGTCAAATCAAAGCACTCATGAAGAATAGAAAAAAAAAAATTTTAACGATTATTTTTTATTTATTTTTACATTTTTTTTAACGGTTGAAAATGTCTTCGAAAAAAAGAGTCCTCGCGGTGTTTACGGTTGTGGCCGTAAATATTATTTGAAACAAAATTTGTAAAAAGATTATTAATCAGTATGAAAGTCGCTATCTTGCAATGGATTTTTTTAAAAATAAAAACTGACAAAATGGCGGTGTTTTGAAAAAAAAGTATGGAAGTAGCATCTTTTTTCGATAGTTTTCCGTTAAAAAAAGAAGATTAAAAAACTTTCATAGCAAGATAAAGAATGGCGTGAAAAATGTGTCAACATTTAAGACGGATAGCTTGAAAACTCTTCCTTTGAGCGTGTACACTGTTTTGAAAAACGACATTTCGAGAAAATCGCGTTTAAAGTTTCGAGTGCGGAATCTTTATATAAATTGTCTACTTACGATCAATCGACGATGGCAGGTCCATGTTTATAACCGTCTATACTATCGAATAGCGCAAAAAAATCGTTTTTTTCAAAATTTACTCTGCGATGATCCCTTTAAAAAAAAATCGATTTTTTGAACATTTCACACTGTGCTGATCCCTTAAAAAAAAAAAAAAAATCATGAAAATCAGCAAATTTTCTTCTCGCCTAAGGGCATCTCCCCCCTCAACGCGCAAGTAGAATTGACGAAGAAAAAAAAAATCGTTACTTCGGTGCTTGGTTCTTTCGTTACGTAGGCTTAAAAGTAAACGCTACGTATTGTTGTGTTTCTTTTTTCTCTGTAGTACTCGAGCAATAGGTTTAAAGATACGCGTGCCAAGCGGCGAAATTTTTGTTGCCTCGTCTACCGTACGAATTATCTTAGACACGAACGACTCGAGCAACATTTCCAAAAACCTCCCAAACGTCGAAACTACATTGTATCATCGGACGAATCAATTCGAAACGCTCGTCGGCAATTATCCATTTTTTATTTTTCCCCCCCCAAAACCATAACGTTGTTCGCTGCTCGCGAATGAAAAATAAAAATAAACAAATCGAACAAACTACACAGTGTGATTGACGAAGAGTCTTACCTGATCGGTTTACAAAGAAAACAAATATATATAGCACTATACATACATGAAAAAAAAAAATATATATATATACATATTATATTAACCTATCTGGCTTGCCTTCATACAAAACGTGAAAGAAAAATACGTTCAATCATCATCGACGACAATTGACCCCACACTGTTCGACTTCTTCCGTTCCTTTTTCTTTTCTCTCCCGAAATTTTACCGCCGATATATACACGCATACACACACACACAAACACCGTAACGTTAATTGTAACGAGAATTGATTGTAACGCGATATCGTCATTTACAAAATAAAATATTCTCTTTTTTTCCATATACTTGTCAAAATTCAGCGAGTGTTGTGGACAAATTGCGATCATTACTAAAAAAAAAATATATATTTATATCCGTGCGTAGCCATTTTGTTACCTGCGTCGAAATGACGATCTTTCCATGGAGTTGTATTGAACGCAACGTAAATTTGGAAAAATTCGATCGTAAGTGGCTACGAACGGTGAATTGACTAATTTTCATGTCTCGTTGACTGCGTCGATGTATGGCAAGTTTGCATCGTTGGGATGCAACGAAATTTTTTCGTACTGCTCAAGATTTTTTTTGACGGCATCAAAGCTACGAAAATCATGGAAACATTTTTAAACGTCGCTTTTAGGGATCACAACTTAAGGGGGGAACCTCCTTCAGACGGCAGGATTTTCAATAATTTTTTACAAAAAATTGACAGCATTTATTGCAATGAATCAAATTACATAATAATATTGACGTTCAAATGAATACAAAAAAAATCACGAGTGAAAAAAAATGGCGGCGTCAGAGGTGCGCGAATTTGGCTCCTAGAGTTTGCACCGTGGAACACCCAGGTTCTTATAGTCAACTAACATCAACGAAACAAATTCCTTTCATTGAAATAAGTCATTCCGCTTTGCATGAACCTAAATTTAGAAAAAAATTGAAAATTTGAGCACAAAATGAAAAAAAAAAACACTTTTCATAAATAAAATCGTTAAACACAATATTTGTTATGGCAATTTATACGAAATTTTAGGTTTATGCAAAGGCCGATAAGTTGAAGAATATCTGTACAAAATTTCAAGTTGATTGGTTCATTACTTTTTGAGTGACATTCCACGGCACGGAAAAAAAACACGTTTCGAGAAAAATACGATTGAAGTTTTCGGGGCCGGGCTGAAATTCCGAACTTCGAATTATCAGAACGGTCAAAACTCCGAACGAATACTACCCCGAAAGATCAAAACTCCGAAAGAATTTTACACGAAAGACCAAAATTCCGAAAATCCGAACACCGTCAAAATAATTCGCCTATGAAAGTTTTAAAAGTTTCAAAATTTTCAATAAATCGACGAATCATTTCGAGAATTTTTTTTATTAAGGGAGACTTTGTCCTTGGAGTGCCATATTTCAGGTGTTTACATTTTATTGTTTTTAAAGGAAACGAGTAAAGCTTTTTGAGTGCGGTTTTTTTCTTGCTTTTATTCATGATATACAGAACGTTAAAAAAAATTTTTTTGAAAAAAAAACGAAAATGGCGGCCGTTGCAGCTCCGCGAAAACGGGTCCTTAAATCGCGGGAGGTAAACGGCTGACATCACTCTTTGTTGATCCGAAACACAAATTCAAAGTATATTATCAATCTGTGACCCTTTGGTCATGGAATGACGGATGGGTTTTTCGTTTAGTACAAATTTCGGAAAATGGCGGCAATTTAAAAAAAATCGAATTTTCGCGTTTTTTTTTCGCATAAAAAGATAAATAATAAATGCAAAAATGTATCTATCGAAAAAACGATCCGTCATTCCGTGAAGACATATTTTCTGAGTATGCTCTCCAAATTTCAGGTCGATATGTTGATTACAGCGGTCAGGAGAATGTCAGCCATTTTTAAAAACGTGTTTTCGAGAAAAACGCGTTTAAAGTTTTGTAATGTGTTTACACAAATGTTTTTATAATTACCGCTAATCGGCAATGCCTGGTCCATAGAGGCATCCCTCCTCTTCTTCTAGCTGCTCATGTTGAGCCGCTAACATCTCCCGCTGCATTTCAAGGACAAAGTCTCCCTTAAGATGTGTTTTTACGTCAATTTTGAAATTTGTCTAGACAATGTTATACGTTCTACCTCATTTACAGTCAACTGCGTAGACTTTCGCTGGCATAATCTTGACGAACCTTGTAATTTCGGAACATTGAAATTAGGAATTTTAAACCGTCGCCGCATTCAAAGTTCGGAATTTCAACCCGGCCGTCATGTCAAGATCATGCCAGCGGAAGTCTACACAGTTGACTGTTAATGACGTAGAACGTATAACATTGTCTAGACAAATTTTCAAAATTGACGCAAAATCACTTCTTAATAAAAAAAATTCTCCAAATAATTCGTCGATTTATTGAAAATTTTGAAACTTTTAAAACGTCCATAGCCGAATTATTTTGACGGTGTTCAGATTTTCGGAGTTTTGATCTTACGGGGTAGTATGTTTTCGGAGTTTTGAGCGTTCTGATCATTTAAAGTTCGGAATTTCAACCCGGCTCCATCTTGAATTTTCGAACATTAAGGGGCCAGTCCACTTTGGAGCCACGAAAAAAGGCTATTTTCGCGATTTTTCTTTTTGAGGATTTTACAAAAGATATGAATATAAAAGTTGTTGGGCTTGATAAATAAAGTCTTGCAATACATTAAAAAATGTTTAATTCATTTTTATTCATTTTTAAGTACAAATACTATAGTTCAACGTAACGCCTCAAAAATAGGTGGGCAGGTAGCTCCATCACAACTCGGCAACGGCTTGTCTGAAACAAATAAATCAAACTCTATTAGATTGAGTATGACACCAGCTACAAAATGACCCTCGGATATAAAGTTTTATCAAAAAATAAAAAAATATCAAAAAACGAAAATACGTAAAAAAAGACGCGTTTTTTCGCAGTTTTTCGCAAAAAAGAGTAAAAATCCAAATTTTAAAACCATCGAGGGTCATCTTGTTGCGAATCGTATTTACAATATGTGGTTCAAATGTCAAGAGAATCGGTTTATTAGTTTTAGAAATACGATGGGACTAGATTTTGAAAACGTTGTTTCGAGAAAAACGCGTTTGAAGTTTATACTATGAAAAAGTCTTACCTAAACTCAATCGGCAATCCCTGCACCGTACAAAATCCCTTCTGATTGCTCATCATCGTCAATTCCTTCAAGTCTTGCTTGCTTTCGATTTTTTGAAATTTTCAAAGATGACTGGCCTCTTAAAATTCGGAATTTCAACCCGGCCCCAAGTTTTCGTTCTTGAAAAGTAGAGTTTAGAGTGATTTATAATTACCCAAGCTTAATCTGCGACGCCAGGGCCATAAAGCAAGCCTTCTTCTAGGAAATCACTAACCTGGGCTGCATTTTTCTCTTTTTGTGTGAAAACGAAAAACGACGATTACACAGGCCGAATTTTTCTTTATAATCGTCGGAAGTGCCCTCTATTATACAAAAAGTAAAGTAGCAAATTTGTTTGGCTGAGACATTAAAAGGTACAGACCGCAAAGGGCGCGCCCTCGTTTACCTACTCTCGGTACTTTTGGCGGGCATCACTTCAGTGACTTCCTAGGGACCTTTAGGACTTTTTGTTGGGCTTTGAACGTTGGAAATATATTCTTCATATACTAAATGAATTTTTAAAGCAATACAAAAAAATTGATATCTGGAGGAGGTTCCCCCCTTAAGGCGGGACATACATTTACAACGATCAAAAAATCGATTTCTTTTTTTTTCTCTTTAAACGACAGAACTATATATGTAGAATATTTTTCCAAAGTTTCAAAGCGAAATTCGAAAAACTTCAAACGTACAGCCCGTCAAACGCGTTTTCCTCAAACCTGCATTATCGACATTGGCGTGCAGGATTACTCGAAAACTATTAAGGCGAGAAATCCCTTTAGGAGCGTGAAAAATGGGTATTTTTCGGGAATTTTTTTTTGGGGGGATGAAATAATCTGATCATTTTCAAATGTGGACATGAGTTTATTATAACTGTCAAGTTGAAAGAAAAAATTTGGGATGACCAATAATATGGCGGCGTTATTAAGGGTCTTCGGAAAGTGCTGCACTTGTCACTCTTTTTCTCTTGATCTGAAAAAGATTCAATAAGTGTCATTTGTTTACTGACATATTAAGGGGAAGGATATACCCAAAAATGATGGAAAAGTGCCAAATTGGAAATTTGGGAGCCTTTTTACTCCAAAGTTCGAATTTTCGACCATTTTTTCGACATATTTGACCCCATAAAAATTACTTATTTACACGCTACCTTTCGAACTTTAGGTATATCCTTCCGATAATATTACTGAGAGTAACCTCCCAAAATTTCATCCAAGTCGGTCGATGACTCTTTGAGCTACAACACGACCAGTTTTTGAAAAAGTAGTTTCGAAATAATCGCGTTTAAAGTTTACTCGCTACCTGACCGTATGCTGTCCCCGCGCTCTAGACTATATGCGATAGCTCCGCAAATATTCAATATTTCGAGTTTTCCTTTGGTCAGTATATTCTTTGGGTATCATACTTTCGAAATATGTTTTAAAAAAATCGATTTTTTGAAAATTCTAAAGGGATTCCTCGCCTTAAGCCGATTGAGTTGAAACTTGGTAGAAATATTGATAATATTTCTTATATATTGGTACCTTCTACTTGACGAAAATCGAAAAGAAAACTACTTTTGTAATCCACATTTTACAGAACTGTTGCGTGAAATGTTGATTTTTTTTTGTAAATGCGTGCCATTTTCTCAAATTCGCATTTTCTTCACTTTAATTACCGTAACAGAAAAAAAAATGTTCTAATTGAAAAAAATGTTTGAACTTTTTTGCAAATCAAGAATTAATTTAAAAAAATTGTTTCGTATACTTAAATATACTATTAAAGTATACCCAAAGTTCGACAATTGAAGAATAATTATTTCTTAGTTTAAAAAATCGCTCAATATTGCTCATTTTTTTCCTGTCTCAATGTATATCCCGCCTTAAATTAGGAAAGAAAAAGTTTAGATGGTAAATAAAACGACGAAATAAAAATATACAGAAGAACTTTCGTTGCATTCCAACGTGGCGAACTTCAGTACCATGTTGATGTTTCCATTGGTGTTTTTTTTTTCCTCATGGATCAGCATCGTAGAAAGGCTTCTGCGCTCATTATCTGGCAGACATATCCGTAAAAGTGCGGCCTTAAGCACAAACACGAAATTGTCCGAATATTAACGAGGCAACGATGTTTCTTCGATTTTTGTTTCAGCACTTAGTATGCTGCTCTAGCGACGTTCTCGAGGGTGGCCGGGGCGTCGTACGCGTCGCCGTCACCGTCGCCGAATTACTCAGATTCCATCAGACGCGTTCGCCGATCAACAACGCGTCGTCGCCACCGAGCTTGTCGAATAACGTGCCTGCTTAGCGTCGGACCATCTAACTCCTTACGACTCGATCTGTTCTTTGCTGTCTTCTTTGTTTTTCTTTTGTTTTCCAGTGGAAAATACTCCGGGCTTGGCAACCGGAGATTTAGCGTTGTTCACCAGTGATCAATGGACACCCCGAGGATAAATAATCTCGCGTTGCTCAGAAGGAAAATAGCATTCTTCGTTTCTCTGGATATTATTTATTGCTAGGTAGATTTTGCGAGAGTGACCCACGATGGAGGAAAACGAGCGATCTTTTGCAGCCGCTGACGCTGGCAATTGTCTTTTTGGGTCGGAGGAAAAAATCTCAATTGCGTATTACGACTGGAAGAGGAATGTATTCGACTATTGAAACTTCGAAGATCATTGGGTGTGACATCAGATGAAGTTTGCATCGTTAGGTTGCAAGGCATTTTATTCTCGTTTTCTTCATTCTTATCGTCATTTAAATTTATTCTCGATAGATTTAGGTTGTAATTTTTAGCTTTATTCGGCTGAAAAAATTGGCTATGGGAGAAAAATGATTTTTATTGCGTTCCAACGATGCAAACTTCGTTGTCATTGTGAAAGAGAGTTTGAGATCATTTTTTTTTTCCGAATTTGAATCACCCGAGAAATGTTCAGTTTACGTTAAAAGTTAATTCAGCGACTGATCAACATTTCTTGATCCATCTAATGCATTTTCAAAATTGCTGTAATTTATGCGAAAATAATCATATAGAGATTTTTTCGAAAACGCTTTTTCACACAGCTGAGGTCAGATTCAAGAATATTCTCCGAGATTTGAAGAATATCGATCAGTCGCAGCGTTATTCGAGTTTGAACGTAAAAAGCGAGTTTTTCGTGAGAATTGAATGGAAAAAAAGATAATCCACCGCTGCCACTTAGACTTGAGTTACAGAGCTGAAAGTGGCCGACATTTTTTTCCACCTAAAGATGATGTTCAGGGTTCAGAGTTGATGTTTTTTTTTCCGACAGAGCCTACTACGAAGGACCCCTTAATTTCGAAGACTATCGTGCTGCTCAGTTGAAATTTTAAGCTGCAGAGCAAGCGTCAGCGGTCACAAAAATTGGCCACTCTTATAAAATAATCGATAATAAATAGATAGACGATGACTGAAAATGAATGCGAAATGCTTTTTTCCAAAGTAACGAAGAATGCGGATCTCCTGCGGCTGTATACAGCCAGGTCAATCCATCAGCAAAGGCGAATTCTCCCAGCCTGTGGATCGTTTTTTCATCCACACCGAGGAGCATTTATGAAAAAGCCAACTGCAGGCTGAACTCGCTCTGCGATTAAAAGAAGAAAAAACAGCCGTGGCGCGAATATTCGGACAAGCAGCGACGATTTATCGATAATCGAAGCGCCGGAATGTTCGATGTAGAAATCGATGTATTAATTATCAGTGTCCGCAACTATTGTGCATGCGGACCATTTTTTTCGTTGTACATTAATCGTTTAACAGTTTTCCTCTGCGTGCGAAAAATTCGTTACTGCAGCCCTTCCGGTGCACCGCGTTTCCGCAAATATGCGTAAAACGTATTTTCCAACGTCATACTCGATTGACCGGAACTGTAAAGCCACAATCGGCGATAGTCGGTGCTGCAACGGAAATACGTCGGCGCACAGTCGACCTCGGGGTCGTAATTTTTAACGGGTGAAAGTCGTCACATCCGGGAAGGGAGAAAAATTCTGCGAATCAAAATGACGAGAGCCGATGAAACGAGCAAAGGGAAAAAAAAACACGCGAAATTATGGGAAGATGTGAGATTCACGTGGAGACTGCCGCGGACAGCCATGACTTTAGAATTTAAGAACGTGAGGATTTATTCGTTAACACACAATGGAAAAATACGTACATCACTTGTGTCCCTATTCGAGATGTATAGCGTGCGTGTGAGTGTGTGTGTGTGTGCGTGTAATAAAATTGACGAGTATGCGTAGCATTCAATTAGCGGGATATGGAGTTTCACGGTTTTGGAAAAAAAAAGTGATTTTCATTGATCGTGGCGCTAGTGTCGGACTCGATCGGGCGGTGTAGTTTGGTGTGATGAAAGAAACATCCATTCGTGTACCTTCGAAAAATAATATAAGGGGGCGTTCATTAATTACGTGAGGCGTTTGGGGGGGTGAGGGGGTCGAGCGAAATCTCACCCAATCTCACGTGGGGGAGAGGGGGGCTTCGGCAAATATCACGTAATTTTAGTAATTTTAGTAATTTTAGTAATCACGTAGGGAGAGTCTCCCTACTACTTTACATGGTGGAGTAAATGGCACTGCAACCGCAGTTACTTCTACTACAATTTGTTTTCCGTGAACGTATGCATTTTGAAAACTCTCACGTGAGATTAGGGGAGGGGGGAGGGGGTCGAGCAAAATCTCACATCTCACCAGGGGGTGAGAGGGGGGGGGGGGGTCGAAAAATCGCCAAAATCACCTCACGTAATTAATGGATGCCCCCTAACGTAAAAATGGCACGCTGAATTTGGCTTGAGGGATAACACCAGCGGCAGAACATAAGGTCCAACTTTGACAATTTATTTTGCGAGTATAAAAAAAGGAATAGGATTTCTTTTGAGAGGATTTATTTAACACGTATTAAAGTATAAACAAATATTATAACTTTCATACAAAATGGCGAAGGCAGAGCCCACTTTAAGGGGTTAGGCCAGTCTAGAGGCCGAAAAAATAGGCTTTTTGGGGATTTTTTATCTCAGAAAAACTACAAAATAAATCGAGATTACAAAAAAGGGTGTTTATCATACACATCCGTGACTGTATACAATAATTTTTTTGAAGCGATTTATTTTAAAATGGCGGCTGTGTAGCGTTTATCTCAAAACTGCACTTTTTAAGTTGGCCGGAAACATAACTCAGACAATTTTCAACCGATTCACTCGAAATGTTGAATATATCTTGAAAAATACATTGTCTATGGGAGTACGTAGATTTTTTTTTATATTGCATAGTTCATTTGTTATTAACAATTACCTGACGATTTTTTTGGAAAGTGAAAAATTTGCCCAAAGAATCGTCAGATAATTGTTAATAAGAAATGAACTATGCAATATGAAAAAAAAATCCTACGTACTTCCACAGACAATGTATTTTTCAAGATATATTCATCATTTCAAGTGAATCGGTTGAAAATTGTCTGAGTTATGTTTGCGGCCAACTTGAAAAGTGCAGTTTTGAGATAAACGCTACACAGCCGCCATTTTGAAATTAATCGCTTGCAAAAAATGATTGCATACAGTCACTGATATGTATGATAAACACCTTTTTTTTTGTAATCTCGATTTATTCTGTAGTTTTTCCGAAAAAGAAAATCCCCAAAAAGCCTATTTTTTCAGCCTCTAGAGTGGCCTAAGGCCTTAAAAACGTGTTTTTTTTTTACAAATATCTTTACGGGCGGACGGTTTTCTCGTGGAGTATAAGACCTGGAACAAAAACCAAAAAAATTATAATCTATATATAGCTATGGGACTACGTAGGGATTTTTTTAATCAAATTTTGAAATATGGCGCACTTTGAAAGAAATAAATCGATTTTTTGAGCAAAAATGAGCAGTAAATAGTTTATTAAAAAAGTTTAATCAAAAAGTTTAATTAAATTAAAAAACGGCTACGTACTCCGATAGAATGTAATTGTGAAGCTACTGTCAAAATTTCAAATCGATCGATGCAAATGCGTTCGAGTAATCCGTCCGCCCAGTTTGAAAAAAGTGGTTTCGAGAAAAACGAGTTTAAAGTTGTACGACGCGCCTGAAAGAAGTCCGAGGCGCTGCGGCAAAACCGATCATTGAACCTTTAAAAAAAATCGCTAAATATTGTTTTTATGACCCCAAAGTATTTTTCAAGCAAAAAAAAATGTTTTTTCCAAAATCCTAGAGTGGTGTTATCCCTTAAGGTATTCCTTTTACGAACCCGGGTATTTAACAATCAACTGATCTTCTGTAACCGAGTAAAAATATATCCCAGTATGCTGGGAAAATTTCAAGCCAAGTTACCGAACTTTGAACGAAAAATAACGACTACAAAAAGCGTGTTATTTATACGGCACTTTATGGAAATTACACGCCCGTCACATCTCTATCTAATAATTTATACACTGAATAACTCTCGATGCTTGATATAAACTCCTCACACGTGTAAAAAAATCGGTATTTCTTTATATAAAAAACGTTTCCGAAAAATGAGCGTAAAATTATTTTTTTTGCTATTTTCTCATTTATTGGGTTATAAATGATGTTCAGTCGGGGAAAACTGAAAGACACCTCCCCATGAAAAGTTATGGGATTGTGAAGGTCGCGAAAATACGTGATAAAATAGGGGATTTTTCGAAAATTTCGACGCCTATATTGGGCTTGTTTGGGTTTTTGAAAAATTCGAAATCATCTTTAATGATTTTTTGCTCGTAAAAAATTTGTTGATGAAAAATTTCACCTTTCCCCGGCTGAATATTATCAGTCATAACCCGATAAATGATATGAAATATATCGGAGAAAACAGATAATATTTTTCCGAAAAGTTACTTATCTAAAGAATTACCAAAAATTCTGAAGATTCCGTAACGACCATAAAGGCTCATCGAATGTTTAAAGAAAATATTAAAGATGAAACTTGAAAAAATGTGACTAGCAGAGGAATTTCCATAGCCGCGATTTCAGAGAAAATGCAAAAATGTCGAAATCTTCTAAATTTGCGCGTAATTTTTTATTCCAGTTTATCGTTGATAATAATTGATTGTGACTTGTTTTTATTAAGCGCTGTTTTTTTTTATTAAGCACTAATTTACCAGTGATTCAGAAGGGCTCTGATTATGCCCCCACGAAATACGGCCCTCCGCGAAAGGAATACCTTAATCCAAGTCTAAACGCTCGATAGTTTTAGGCTCGAGTTGGAGAACTCTTATTCGGCAGGATTTTCAAAATAGGGCAAAGTGACCTTTCTTTTGGCACTTCTCTCCTACCCGCACAGTGGTCCTTGAAATGCCAATAATTGCGCCCTTAAAGTGCCAATAATTGCGCCCTTGAAGTGCCAATAATTGCGCCCTTAAAGTGCCAATAATTGGGCACCTTACCCTATGTTATAATATTGTTTGAAGGCTCAAGATAGGATTTTTTTTAACCTCAAAGACACATTGGGCACGAGAAAAATGCAATTTGCGAGAGGAATTCTTTTTATTCACGGCTACTTTGACAATGTCAATCGAATCTTCCGAGCGGGGCTCCGTCGGATGGGAACATTCGTTACAGATAATTTTTTTATCCGTCGTCGATGTTTTTTTGTCTCTACTTTGACGTGGTACGGTAATTAGACCTGCGGGTAAAACAGATGCCTGTAAATTCACTTTCGACAAACCAAGTATATAAAATCCACGAAAAATCGATGAACATTTGCACAGTGCTTGAATTATTTAGAAAGGTAATAAGAGAAATGAGTGCAGGTAAATTGTGCGCTACTTTTGTTTGTTTAAAACTTCAAAAAACGGATCTCACGAGTTGAATTTTTGTGCGCTTTTTTACGTCGGCACGATGCAAATGCCATTGAATAATTTTAATTGTTACAGTTACCTATCTTACCGACAGAGGTTAAAGGAGTGGGAAAAATCGCTTTCTGTCGTACCGACCAACGATACTAAATTGTTTCCGACCGTAGATTTGCAAGAAATTTCTGCTGGTAATGTGCCGGGTGTGTCAGGAGAAAAATGTCTTCATTGCCTACGAAGTCACGAGGCGAATGAAGTTCGAAAATACGATCGACGAGAGGCACAAAATTGTGCCTGTGCTTTTACGATTGATAATTTGAAGAAAAACGAAACGAAACAAAAGCAGTTTGCTAATATTGATAAAAATCGACGACGAGAAAGGAAATTTGAGGAAGAAAAGGATGCAGCTGGCTCACCTCGAACTCGAGGCGCCTGTGGACGCCCTTTTTTTCCATTGTGCCAAAGATCGTACCGTAATCGCGGACCGGGGACGTTTTCATAACGAAAAAGAAAACGATAGTAATAAAAAAATTAAAAAAAAAAAACAACAAAGGAAAACGGTAATAAAAATCGTTGTGTACTTGTTAAATGTGCGTTTATTAATAATATGCGATTTGTGTGATCGTACGTGCATATCTTATTGCTACCAAAATAATTTTTAACGCTTCTCGCGAATCAGCGCGAATTTTCGCATACTATTTCTCTTTCATTTTTTTTCTCTTTTTTCGTAGCTCGTACGAAGATGAAAAAAGCGTGAAATTGTTTTGCCTCCGACAACGTTTCGTCATTTTCGTCCTCGAATTGTGGAAATTATTTTTGAAAAAATTAAAAAAGAAAAATAACTAAACGATTCGATCCGTCACAAACACGAATCCCAACTCGCGCGTAATTTTTCACAATCGCGATACAATATATTCGTGTAAGAAAAATCCTTTTCGCGCCCTCGGCGAAATAAATTTCTCAATTGACATTATCGAATTTCAGTCGAACCCAAACCCTTTACAACATTTAACATTTTTTTACCGTATCCATTTAAGGTATTCCTTTCAAGAACGCGAATATTCAACAATTAACTGATTTTCGTCTACAACGAAGTAAACATGCATTCCAGTATACTGGTAAAATTACAAGCCGAGTTATCGAATTTTCAACAAAAATTAACGACTCTAAAAATCGTCTAATTTATACGAAATTTTACGGACATGACACGTTGGTCACATTTTTTTTTCTTATAATTTATCCAATAAATAACTCTAGATGTCTGATATAAAACCCAAACAAACGAACAAATTCGAAATATTCCGTAACAATAAAAACAGAGGGTCACCGAATGTTCCGAGAAAATATTAACGATAAAGCTTTGAGAAATGTGACTAGCAGAAGAATTTTCGTAGCCGCGCAAGAAAATGCAAAAACTTCTGAATCTACTGAATTTTCGCGTAATTTTTCATTCCAGTTTATCGTTGGGTATAATAATTTATTGTCACTTTTTTTTCATCAAGTGCCAAGGTAATTTACCAATGACTTAAAAGGGCACTGATTATGACCCCACAAAATACGACCCTCCGCGAAAGGAATACCTTAATGGTTTTTTATCCTACACGACTGATTACGTTTCTCCGTTGTTTGAAAAATATTTATACCTGTCGAAATCAATAGACGCGTTGTTAACATTTTTTTTCTACGGATATAGTTAATAATTTTTTTTTTTTTTAGTATTACAGCAAATATGAATCGAAGAAAAAAAAGAATACGTAATAAAGAATAGTACTTCATTCTGTTCGTATATTTAATTTGTAGGTTCGTAAAACGTGTGTACGTCATATTTTCTGGAAACATTATCATTATTTTATTATTATTATTATTATTATTATTATTATTATATATACACAGAGGGTGTCCTGTTATGAATGGATAATCCTGCAACTGTCGATAGGTCAGATCATGTCCTACTATATGCTGGAATTCCAGTTTAGCAAAAGTTCCACGGTTTTCAAGATTTTCGCTTATATGTCATTTTTTTTTTTAATCATCTGATTTTGATTTTTCGCATGCCATTTCTTCAGATGATATGAATCGACAATAACTAAGCAACTTTTCCAAGTAATTGGCAAAGTCAGATGTTCGAATTGGTTTGTATGAAAATTCTGCGTAAGATCTTTTTCATAAAGTTTCCTTAACATTTAAGGTTAAAAGGAAGACTTTTCGAGATAAAACAAATAACCAAGATTATTTTTAAAAAAACCGGGTAAAAAAAGTTATCATTTGTAGAATTGGCATGCGAAAAACCAAAAGCAGATGATTTTTATCTCGAAAACCATGGAACTTTTACTAAACTGAAATTGCAGCATATAGTGAGGACATGATCTGACCTATCGACAGTTTCAGGATTATCCATTCATAACAAGACACCCTATATATATATATATATATATATATATATATATATATATATATATATATATATATTAGGGTGATCACCCTAATATATATATATATATATATATATATATTAGGGTGATTCGTTTCAGGGTAACTTTCTTTTTGCCCCATCGTGCCCGAAAACCTTTAGTTGGTACCCAAATACGAAGTTTCGTGAAAGGGGTGTGTTGTCAAAAAATATTTTGAGGTCGCAAATCAAAATTGAAGGTTTCCCATTTGATTAACATTGAAAAAAAATGTTTTTCTCATTATTAATGTTACCATTCCGCGAATTTTGATATCGCGATATTTTCCAAGTGGGCTCTCATAGGAAATATGATACTTTACAATAAAGTTCATTGAGCCATGTCCGTAAATTCAACCGTTTCAGCGGTATCGTTATTTCAAGTGAATATTGTGTGAAAATATCTATTCAAACGGCTGTAACGCCTAAGCTATTAGATATATCGAAAAAAATTCTAATGAGAACTATGTAGAGAAAGTAATTTGCTACAAAAAAGTCTTATAAGCCGAGCCCGTAAATTCAACTCTTTGTCAGCTATAGGTGGATGAAGTCAAATAAATAGATTTTTTTTGTTAAAAGAAAATCTATTTATTTTAGAATAAATTTTTTTTTAGAAAATTTTTTTTAGGAAAAAAAATTTTAAAAAAATGTTCTAAAAAATGTTTTAGAGTAAAATAAATAGATTTTTTTTGTTAAAAAAAAATCTATTTATTTTACTATATTTCTATTACTATATTATCTATTTATAAATAGATTTTTTTTAACAAAAAAAAATATTTATTTAACTTCATCCACCTATAGCTGAGAAAGAGTTGGATTTACGGGCTCGGCTTATAAGACTTTTTTTATAGAAAATTATTTTCTCTACAAAGTTCTCATCTGAATTTTTTTCGATATATCTAATAGCTTAGGCGTTACAGCCGTTTGAATAGATATTTTCGCACAATATTCACTTGAAATAATGATACCGTTGAAACGGTTGAATTTACGGCCATGGCTCAATGAACTTTATTGTGGAGTATCATATTTCCTATGAGAACCCACTTGGAAAATATCGCGATATCAAAATTCGCGGAATGGTAACACTTATAGTGAGAAAAACATTTTTTTCAATGTTAATCAAATGGGAAACCTTGAATTTTGATTCGCGACCTCTAAATATTTTTTGACAACAGCCCCCTTTCACAAAAGTTCGTTTTTGGGTACCAACTAAAGGTTTTCGGGCACGATGGGTAAAAAAAAAAGTTGCCCTGAAACGAATCACCCTAATATATACACACTCATTCTACTGTTCGCGTTCGCAGGATCCGATTGTCGAACGAGAAATAGCGTTTGAAAGATGGTGAGGGAGAGAGGGAGAGTATGATCAATTTCATTATACGATCCGAATCTTGTACTTAAGAAAAACGAGAAGAAGAGATAAGAATAAACGAAACTGTCGTTTCGGGATGAACGAATGAATCGAGGATCATCGTTGGAGACTGGGAAATGACGACAATGAAAAATTTCCAATTTATAGAATATTATGATTTCAGTTCGCGAGCGTACCTATAGCAATTCGTACCGGTCGTTTAGCGACGATCCTTACGATCCGAACGAGTAACGAAATAAATGTGCGCGCACTTATATTAATATATTTCGAATATAATGATGTATGAAAATAAATTGAACGATTTTGATCGCATTTCGTCTTGCAGTTGGTTCATACAGAGGTATATGGAATGTGTCGCGATGTGTTTGGGTTTGGCGTTGCACGAGGGATGGAATCAATTGGAGCTATGGAATGGTGGATTTTTTTTCGGAAGTTGAACAAGGAAGCGGATTTTTTTTGCGTTTTGAAGGGAATTTTTTTTGTAGAGGATTTTACTACTTTTTTATGTTTGAATGAAGTTTTTGCGCTGCTTACATTTTTCTCCACTGATTTGAGCGACGAAAGTTGCTCGAACGTTTTGTTAGATTCGGATCGGATATTTACGATCTACATCCGCGAAATAATATTTATGATGAAGAATTTTAAACAATTTCATTTTTACCGTTTTTTTTATCATGCAGACACGTTAAGAAATATTTAAAGTGAATCACTGTATTTTTTTCAATAAAAGCCGATCAGAAGGATTGTTAGTGGCAGGTGGATGAAGTACTATCCGGGTCAAATTGACCCACTGTGTCAAAATCGTGGCCAAATATAAGTTTGTCAATGAAGGATTAACGGGGTCAAAAGCTATTTTTTTCGCTTTCTTAGCTGTCACGCCATGTGACAGCTATTTTTTCGCTTTTTTGGGGATTTTTTTTTGACGATCCATCAAAACACCCTATTTTTAATTTTTACGACACATTCGTTAACATTTTTATAGTTCCTCAGAATTTTATCAAACAAAAATAACGAGTTGAAACGACTTTACACCGTTCGGACGACACTCATGTGTTTGGGTTTGTTTGCTCATTTGCAATAAAAAAATCAAACGGCATTTTAATCTGTACACCCAAGGCTATCGCCGTAACTGGAGTGAAGTAAAAATATCGAAAATTGAATTTTTGACACGGTTTTAAAAGTTAAGTTCCACGTTTCGTATTTTTTTTTCGACTTTTTGAGGTTAAAAAAAATATGGCAGGTATGAGAAATATTCTAGTTCGGGTGAGAACTGTACATATGCTGAGTATACCATGAAAACTGAAGTGAATGCCGTTTAATAGTTTTTGAGATATCACGGAAGCCAATTTGAAAAAGCGAGTTTAATAAAAACGCGTTTAAAAGTTCAAGTACGATTTACACAAAGAAAATGTCTACTCACCGTCTGCTATGCCGGGTTCATCTAACACGCACACATGTTTTGCAATTTGTGCAACAATTTTTTTTTTCGATTTTTTCGACCTGTCACAAGGGATGTCCGCCTTAAGCGTTTGGAGTGCCCGAGCAAAGGTCCCTCGAAATTTCCATCCTACGACACTACGTGCTTTGAATATAAGAATTTCCGTAATGGCATGAGAAGCAAATCCAGCCGAGATTTTCCAACCTGCGTGATTTTCTCTTAAAAAATGTTTATTCGCATTGTCATATTTAATTATTCTGAATAATTTTATGCGTCGATTTTATTTCATATTTTAATTGCTCGTAGGAACTTTCAGTGAAAGTATTTTTGGGCCTTTGTTCAATGCATTCGCATAATGGATTATTGTCAATAATAAATAAAAAAAGAGTATTATTTTCTCGTATTATTCATCTCCCAAAGTACCTTCAATGTCCCAATGCAGTATGGGCGGAAACTTTTTTGTACTTATACTGTTTTGATTTTCAATTTTACTAAACATTATTTTTTACTTTTTAGTATAGTAACTTTTGAATAGAAGCTAGTTTTTAAAATATTTCTTTACGTTTATTTTTTCTACGTTGATCCTGATTGTATTTTTGCTTCTTACTAATAAATATCAATCGTCTCATTCACTATGATCCAAGAGTGCAAAGCGATTGAACCTATTTCCCCGAATGGGTCCCATCACATTCTGTGCGTTGAATTTTTCAAATATGGGCAATTCTCCCGAAATGATCATTTTGCATGTAATCTGACTTTTTAAATAGATGGTATTCGATTAGTTTATAGCTTGTTTTTTGGGATACAACAGTTTTAAATATTGTGGAATTTTTTTGCAAAACAGATTTGGCAGGAAAATCGTCTTTATTCTTTTTTTTTTGTATTTTGAATATGAAAATCATTCCTCTGGAGTATAACTATCCAGACTTCATATACACTAGCAAGCTGAAGAGGTACAAAAATTCAAACACATCAGAAAAAAACATTCCTTGGACCATTGGACATTTATTTAGTTCCTCCATAAAAAAAAATGATGAGCATATGTATCAAACAATAAATAACGAAATTTCGTAACCGTTTTTCTTTATTATTCGGTAGCTGATCATGCTTTCCAGAGCCTTCTACATGTACTTTTCTGAAGACTGATTGTTTCGTATAATTTTTGTAGCTTGCGCTTCTTTTTCTACGTACCTTGCGTGTTATCAGGTGGTGTCACATGCGAGGAAGTCATTCCTCCGGTCATTCTTAACTGTATCATTTTTCAATAGAATAAGTCATTTTTTATCTGTTCAATGAGGATATGCATGTGGATGCATAAAAATGATTCTCTTACAAGGAACATCCCTCAGGTGACACCCTTCGATTTTGTTGAAATTTGGATATGTTATAAAGCACCGAAAAGTAAGCGATACGTATTTTTTTATCGGCGGAAAAACGGTTTCAAGGGGTGAAACCTCCCCTCGAAAAAAGGCATCTCTAGGGGTAATATAGCAGTTTTACACACAAGGAGTCCACCGATTTTAATGAAACAAAAACGAAAGTTCTTCTGATCCGAAGCAATGAAAAATCCGCTATAGTGACATTGCAAAAAAAATCAAGGGGTGAACCACCCCTATATTAAGGGGTGGTTTCACCCCCTTGAAACCGTTTTTCCGCGAAAAATGTACGTATCGCTTACTTTTCGGTGCTTTATAACATATCCAAATTTCAACGAAATCGAAGGGTGTCACCTGAGGGACGTTCCTTGTTAGATTATTGCCATACCGCTATCGAAAGAAGAAAGGCTCCGTAGAAAAATAAAAGCTGAAAAACGGAGACACGAAAGGCTAAAACAGGATCCTGTAGGAAGAGAGAAGTCGAAACAAAAAGAGCGAGATCACTATTCGCAGAAAAAGGAGAAGTAGATATCAATAAACCAATAAAAACTTGATAGGAAAAGATTAGCATCATTCCTCTGAACCTATTATTTCTATCGATCATGATCAATCTCTCAAAACTAAAGAATCAGTGTGATCCATAGGGAATTATGTTATATCGATTACAACTGAAGTCAATTGCACTTTTCAGATGAAAATTTATGGGTATTCAAAATGAGTGGATCTCAAGAGAGTATAAATTTTATCGTAAAAAAGTATATATCGCTTTAAAAACTACATCCTAAAAATCGATTTGACTCACATAACTGAAAATCTACTGTCGTTATCGTATGTTATTTATTTTACTGCACTTTGACGCAATATCGCCTCACACGTACACTCTCACGAAGCGTGCAGGTTGTGTTTCAACACGCCGAGTTTTTTCCGTGATTTTTCACATATTTTCGATTCGAACGTGATCAAGAGAGAATTCTCAAACGGCGTTAATCGGGAAACAGTGCAGAATCCGATTGGATTCCAACGAGGTCTCGATAAGTGTGGTGTCCCTGATAAATCCCTATAGACATGTGAGTGCATCTTGTGACTCCCCAACAAACTTGAGGACGGGATCACGAAAGAATATTTTTCGGGTGATCCAACAAATTCCGGTTGAGAATTTAAAAAAAAGCTCAAGCGACGTCAATCGGGAAATAGCGCGGATTGTACTTGGATTCCAATGTGCACTCCCTGCATGATGTAGAGGTTTGCATCGTTGGAATGCAACAAAAGCTAACTTTTCTTCTATTGCTTTCGTTTGTTTCGTCTATTAAGGGTGCGAAAATCAGTCAAATGGTTTTCCTCATCATAAAAGTTATAGATTGTTATAAAAATGAAGAAAAAAAGGAATCAAAAAGATCTTTTGTTGCATTCCAATCAAATTGCCCGGACCAGGCGTCTCGATCAAATCCCTATAAACGGAGAGACGAAATGTGTGGTGTTCTCAAGCATATTTTACCTAAGGGAAAAATATATTTTATTTTTCCCTGAGGGAACAATAATATTTCATAGCCATCGTTACTGCCAAAAGTATAGTACTGCTTATTGATATTTCAGCAGTTGCACGAATTATGCACATATGTTAACCGCAACCACCAATCGTACAAACATATGTTTATTCGTCAATGCTATATAAAATAGTAGGTTTTCATAAAATGGATGTTCCCTGATACTATCAAAAATGCACTTCCCCAAGATTCTAATAGTGAACTGAAATATGCATTGATTAAAAATGCTGCCTGTGATTCACGACGATGCTTATTGTGATTTGTACCATATTATAAGATACGACCTGCTATATGCGTATTTGGTGTGTTATTCAAGTGTTGGTACAAGGCAGGGCCGGATTTAGGGGAGGGCATCCGGGGCTACAGCCCCGGGGCCTCCACAAAAGAGGGGCCCCCACAATAAAGACTTCGGAAAAAAAAATCTTTCAAATTCCGACGAGTAAACTAGTAAACACTAGTAAACAACTTTTCCTTTGATATTTTTTTTCGCTGTTTCAGAACCGTTGATTTAGAACCTAGTCTTGGTAATGAGTTGGTTCAATTTGTATCTTTGATCGACGTGTACAAAAAGGACTATGGAAAAGACCAATCTCCGGAGCTATTTTACTACCAAATTCTCGAAGACCAAAATTTCAGAGCTACATTCCCAAACCTCCAAATTGCATTGAGAATGTATTTGGTCTCAATGGTGTCGAATTGCACTGGAGAGCGCTCATTTTCAAAAATGAAAATTATAAAAAATAGGCCGCGAACCACGATGGAACAAAACCATCTATCAAAGCTATCGCTCCCAAGCATTGAAGGGATTTACTTCGGGAGCTGGATTTCAGCGAAATCATCAACGATTTTTTGGCGAAAAAAATCTCGGAAGGTTCCGTTCGTTAAGACCAAAATTTGATTTCAGATAACTCACGTTTTCGATTATATTTATATATGTTTGTTAAATGCTAAGAGAATCTACTTGGTTTCACAATAAATTATTTATTGAAAAACTCGAGTGAAAAAAATTGTTCATTTTATTTGGAAAATAATTTGGAGGGAGGGGAGGGGGGCATCCACTCCTTTGTTGCCCCAAGGCCTCCAGACCTCTAAATCCGGCCTTGGTACAAGGCATCAATTCCCTTCTACTAAATGCACAGAATATTTCATAAATCCAAAATAAAATAAATGACTGAGAGTTCTACCTCGATAATGTTTATTATAATTCGCCATTCCCTGACCCGCGTAATGATTTATTTCGAAGAAAATATTTCGCCTGATCGGAATCGAACCTAGAACCTACTGCCTACCTTCTGTCCATCCTACGCACGCTGCCACTACGCGACTGAGTACTTTTGACATCTTTAGCACATATATGGCATATGAGACAAAAGTAATTCCGGCTGTCCTTCCGAATAGCTGTTACCTGCGATTTAGGGGAAATTGTGCACAGATCTTTTTTTTTATATAAGTCACTGTTTAAATGGATTTTTGGCTTCGCCATGGTTTTCTACCATATAATAATGATTTATTCCATATTATATGATACGACCTGCTAAATGCATAGTAATGTGTGTCCGACAAGAACAGAAGGTGAACTACAATAAGAAGTGTTGAACTGATATCCTATTTTTGCAATGCAACAAACATACTATGTAACATTTTCTGAGACATGCGTAGTTCTTAAAACTATTAAGCTGCTCGAACTGCAAAAGATTTACGTCTCAACGTAAAACTATTAAGGTTGCTCGAACTGCAAAAGATTTACGTCTTCGCTATAAGTAAACTTTACTATAATTTTTTTCGAATATTCACTTTTCCATAAGGCCTTCCAACAAATTATACTCGAAAAACGTTGATGTTAACCATATGAATTGTACAAACTTGAAAAGAATAGTAGAAGTTTGACTGAACGAAACTTAAAGTACAGTATACAACATTAGTATTTGTGCGCCGATTTTGTTATAGCACCGAATTAACCATATCTATACTGTCAAGCCTTTTACAATAAAGAATCATCATTTCGGGGACAATAGATCGTCAAACATGCCACCCAAATCGCATGTTTAGGTATGCTTTTCGCTTATAACCATAACCATTAACCATATTATGATTGCGGTGTCAATAAATTATAACGAATTTTACCATTCCCTCTCTTACCATGGGCGTTTATTGTAAATACCATGAACGTTTCTCTCGGGGTTGTTGCGGATCTGGGGACCCGCCAACAAATTTCTGCACGACCCAAACTCAACATCCTTGACAATAAAATGACGCACATACGTTTCGGAGTCTACACTGTAAAAACAAAAGTGTTGTTTTTACACCCTTTAGGTGTGTAAATGGCTGTACACACTTTTTACACGTTTCAACGTGTGTGAAAAATAACGGTGTGAAAATAACACGGATAGATGCGTTCAAACAACACACTCACGCGTGTTATTTTCTCACACACCCTAAAACGTCACAGCCATTGACACACTCAAAGTGTGTGAAAACAACACACTTATTTTTGCAGTACTGTATATACATAGGATGCGTCGGAATAATAAATTGAATAACAAAAGCTTTTCATCGTCAAAATATATGCATTTATTGAACTGACCTCAACACTACTTATATATTACTCTGTAGTATGTATGAGAGATGTCACTGTTTTTCTTGTCTTCACATAGGCTAGGTCCTCATGCAGCTCCACGATGACGGCCGCTTTTTGCTCGTCGGCGATGGCCTCGAATCAAAAACACGTCGCTAAAGATGCAATGCAGCTATCGAGGATTTGGAAAATAGATTCCAATTACAGGTTCTTCCACGTGCCAAACTCAAAAATGATCTATCAATGAACCAAAAAGTTAAGACCAAATGTGGTCTTCGATTAACCGGTTAATCAATTGATGTCAACTCAACTAATGAGTTTCACGTGATGCCGCAGCCATGGTGATATTCAAAACATATGATCAATAACTCGCAATTGACACACTTAAGGAGGTACGGTGATTGGAGCGAGTTCAAGATAAAAGCCCGATTTTTTTTTATATCATTGTCGAGACCTTCGTCCATGCGTATGCGGAGTTTCCACGAGATTTACCGTACACTTTCCGAGTTATTAATTGTTAACGTTGGTGAATTAGTCACGCGTAGACGACAAAATGTGCGTGTCCTCTCATATATCGATTTTTTTGTGCTACTTGGAGCCAAGAAACACGTAAAAAAAACTGATGGTTGCGTTCGTTGAATCTTTGTGATCGATAAGGCACCTTGAATTGGAAAGCTCACCGCAGAAATAAGCAATAAATTTAGAAATAAAGTCGCCAAAACCGAAGTTTTCGGAGAGCGAGACTTCTCGTGACGTAATAGCAGCCATGTTGCTCGACGTGTGGCAACGCCGGATACCCGCGCAAATTTCATTCGTCTATCGGATATTTTCAACGCGAATTAAAAATATGATTGTGCGAAGCCGTACATTTTTTAATGGATTATAAAGGGCCTTTCGTCGATATTTACTTGAAGTTCTTTTACGTACAGCAAAGGCATCTCAATTTTTCTGGCGACACGTACCTATACAACGCATCTATATATAAATTCAGCATGGGAGAACCGTCATATAAAATAAACGTTCCTTTTTATACCTGCAAATATTGTGAATATTGGGAAAGGGAAAAATAACATAACAATCGATGAAATATGTTTTGACTTTGGACAGATTGGACATTGGACATTGAGGTTAACTTAAACGCGACGTTTTTTTATTTGCAATCGCAATATTATCTTTTCATTTTCCAATTCTTGTCCGTCAGAATCTACATTTGTCTCTGAACTGGACTTCAGGTACAATCCCGTTACTCTTTTGATAAACTTCCACAGTATTTTCATTCTCCATGTTAACCGGCTACAAAAAATAATAAGCCGGCCGCGTGGAACCGATGACAGCCACCGAAAATGCGACGATGCTAAACGTCAACGATATGGCGTACTACTGAAGTCGAGTAGTAGATTATTAAGGTTGTTTCCATATTATAAAAATAATAGGAAACTCGAAATTCAATACTTAAAAAATATTTCTCGAAAAATAGGCCATATACATATATCTAAAACGTGGCGGTATTGCGGCGTGAAATAGACTCTAAGTTTACAAGCATCGTCATCACCGTACCTCCTTAAACTGTGTTGCTTTTTCCCGTGTTATTTTTGCTCGTGCGTTGCCATCAACTTGTGTTGTTTAGTCCAATGTGCGTAGACATCTTGTATGTTCATTCCACACGCTTTATGTGTGTTCGAACAAGCGTGCTATCGATGGGGACAGCTACGACGCTGGGTAATAATTGAATGCGTAAAAATTGCACACTCACGTGAGCAATACCAACGCGTTACGCGTTACGCGTTACCAAATGCATAAGTGTATAGAATCAACATGGCAACGCGTGTCTAGTGTGTTACTTCCACACACTTTGAACACGCGTCAAACACGCCTAGTTTTTGCAGTGTAGCAGTTTGTCGCAACCGCGGCCATGCCATCGTTCTTTCGATTCGTACAGAAAATCCGGATAAATATACGACGCATTATAGAGCCGCGTATAAATTCGTGGGCGTTACCATCAGAGCCGAGGCTCCATTTTGTAAGACCGTGGAGGCGTACGTTCTCGTGGTACGAAACGCGATGCCTTCCCTTCTCGGTGGATTGTCGAGGTTGGTCGAGGAGGGGCATCGAGCCGTCTACAACGAGGCGAAACCAGCTCCGTACCTGCGAGTCTCTCACCAGGTAACGACCAGGTAGTCAAACTCCTCGGGCGGTTAAAAACGCACCTCGAAACGCCTGTTACCCTCCCTCCCACACGCCTCTCTCTCTCTCTCTCTCTCTCTCTCTTTCTCTCTCTCTCTCTCTCTCTCTCTCTTTCTCTCTCTCTCTCTCTCTCTCTCTATCTGGTTGTCTGTCTCTCTCTGAGACGACGTTCTTGCCCTCCTCGCGAGGGAGTTGGAAGGGAAGAAATCAGCGGGAGCTCCGGAGGAGATCCTCGTGGACGGCTCGAGCGGGTTATCATAGAGAATCGACGGACCAGAGTTTGCCGCGACACGCGCGCGTGTGTTTTCCATTCTTGCGTGGCCGAGCAGAGCCTAAAAGCCGGCTCACGTTGTCCTTTTTTTCTTCTTCGATCACTCTCTCCCTCTCTCACTTTCTCATTCTCTTTCTCTCTCTCTCTCTCTCTCTCTCTCTCTCTCTCTCTCTCTCTCTCTCTCTCTCTCTCTCTCTCTCTCTCTCTCCCCCTCTCTCTCTTGCTCTCGTGACTCTCCCAGGACCGGAAATATGTGTTTTTCTTCTTCTCATTCCTTCCCCAAGTAGGCCGAGGGCATTTTCACTAAAGGTGTGCCATCTCCCTCGGAGGAAAGTGCGACGGAAGCAATACTCCGGAAAATTTTCGAGCACTCCACGAGCAACTTGCCTCCAGCAGGATTTAAAGTGCGACATTGTGCCTCCACGATCCTAAGATCGAGAAGATTGTTCCTTTTGCGCGATTGGCGTTTCCGGTACGAACGCCACGAAGATAAGAGCATTCCTTCATTTCCCTCTTCGTTTCGGAGTATTTCGGAGGGTGAATTTTTCCTCGCGTCTATTTGGACCGGAAGCGTTGTATATCCGCTTTTACGCGGTGGAAAAAGGAGCGGACGAACGGGGGGTGAAGATTTGGGACGTCATTGACGACCGGTTCATTGATACGGTCCGGGATCGCTGGGTCTCGTGTTTGTATACGACGAGCAGCCCAACGAGATTTATCGTACTCTGGTGTTTACGATTTTACGAGATTTTCGGCGTCAAAGGCAGCGATCAATGTGACGCGTCTGACGCGATCAGTTCGCGATCTGTCGCGATTCAGGTTGACACGTACGCGGTGCTCGTTTTCCACGGTTTTGGCCGAACGAAGTGCACCCACATCGCGTAGAACGAACGAGAGACGATAATTCGTTGAGCAACGAAGAAGAAGTCCTCGGCACTTCCGGTCGTGATTTTTCCTCACCTTCGGCTTTGGCGAATTCGCGAACACAAAAGAGACGAAAGACCAACGACATTCGCAGTTCGATGGAGGTTGTGAAGTGCCGCGAGATTGTGGCTAGGGAGGAACGGAATTGAGATATTCACGATTGCAGAATCGAATGCATTACGCGAGTCTCGGGCTCGAGCATTTCAATTAGTGTCACGAGGGCAGGCCTCGAGGGGCGCTCACACGTGTTGACGAAAGTCCCACCGCGGGTTAATCGATTTAGTGTCGCGGAGACAAAAAGTTATTTTTCCTTTTTTTTTTTCAATTACATTTTTTGAACCAAGTTCGCGATCAACATGGACGAGGATTGACGTTATCGGTGTTCGGTGCGACTAATTCGGCCTTTCCGTGGACCCTCGGTGATTTTCGACATGTCGCTCGAAGCCGAAGCAAAGTTGGACTGTGCTCGTTGTTGCTTCGCCTTTCGCGGTTGTTTTCGCCTGAGCGTTTGCCGGCATCGCAAATTTTGCCATTGACAACTTCCCTATACATATACACGTTCATATATATGTATATACACACTTTTACGTATGTTATATATCAATATGCTATATGTAAGTGAGAAATAAACATTGAACGTTATATATGAATATATAGTCGAAAATTGCGAGTGTGCAAAGTGGTCGTGCGTTTTTTTCTCCTTCCTGCCTTGCCCGACGAAGAAGGAGAAAGACATCATACGACGAAAAGGGAACAAAAGAAATACAAGGCTCAAATTTTTGCCGATGGACCTCAGCATGACGCCGCGACGCCCGCCGGACGGCGTCGAGCTCCAAAAAACACGAGTAGCCAAGAGCGTTTTCAGCATAAGGAGCCTCGTCGACGTGGGCGATGCCGATCTAACAAGCAGCAACGATGACGAGAGAAACTTCGGTGAGTCAGCCAAAATTTTGCACATTTTTGTTCATTTTTCGGTGCCCTTAATTAATACGATTTATCGCTTTGAAGTGCGATATTTATTTCGTCAGATCCGTAAACAAAAATACACGTTACTTTTCACTTATATATCACGGCGTTTTACACCTTTGAAGAAAATTTTTCGTTTTTTTTTTTCATTGGCTTAAGGTAGTACCTCCACAGAAGAGTTGAATTAAGAAATGGTTGAAATTTGACATATACGTTATTTAATACATTATCCAAACATCTGTGCAATTTGAATAAGTTTGACCACCCCAAACCTGAGATATTTACACTTAAATTTGGCTTGGTTTACACGTAACAAATGCGTTATGATGGGCAAACAGAGCATCATTAATTCTACCGTCAAAACTAAAATTAAGAAATTTATAAAAAACGAGGATAAGCTACAGTAAGATATCACGAATGATGTGAAAAAAAAATGAGAATGATTCACCATCTAGTTTCCAAGATATAACCATGAGAAGCCTTCACAATTTTGGTGCAAAGCCTGGCAAAGCCTGGAAAAAAAACAATTGGGGCAAAGCCCGGACAGTCCCGGCAAAAAGTTGACTGGCAATGGTCGATCAAAAACACAATACAAAATATATTTTACGGCAATAAATGATATCCATCGTATTATCTACTAGTACCGAGTCAATATTGCGTAGTTTTTTATTTTATTCATTACTAATTAAACCAATTATCAATCTTTTAAACATGAACATGGTATGTAAACTTTTGGTTGAGATTTTCGCAGAGGAACTACGTTAAATCATGTATAAACATCTCAAAAATGATATTCTACGAAAAAAAATGTGTTTAACACTGAACGCGTTTTTTAAACCATGTTTTTAAAATCGGGTGGACTTGGAGCTCCTACAATTTTCAGCCGATTGACTTCAAATTTCAACTGGAGCTTCTCAGATAGATTTTATAGCGAAGGATTTTTACGATCGATCGACAATTGCGATTTTTTGGAATAAATCAAGGCCGTTTTTCGAGTCGAAAATGCGTTTTTTTTTCTCAAAAAGGTGGCAAATTCGCAAAAATCAACATTGTGGAATAATCGCGGCTACTTCTTTGCAAGAAATTTTTTTTTTTCCAATCTACATGAGCTCTGCTAGCGAAGTAGCCACGATTATTCCAAAATATTGATTTTAGCGAATTCGGCACCATTTTTAGAAAGAAAACGCATTTTCGACTCGAAAAAACAGCCTTAATTTGTTCCTATAAATCGCAATCGTCGATCAATCGTAAAAATCGTGTGTCCTTCGCTCCAAAATCTATCTAAAAAGCTACAGTTAAAGTTTGACGTCAATCGGCTGAAAATTGTGGCAAATTTGCAAAAATCAATATTTTGGAATAATCGTGGCTACTTCGCTAGCAGAGCTCATGTAGATTGCAAAAAAAAATATTTCTTGGTTAGGTGCTCATGTGCGTCTTCAACGAAGCCGCCCGTGGAGGGCCTCAGAAAAAAAGCGTTCTCTTCCTACCGGCAACTGGACCGCAATTTTGTATTTTTTTGAAAACAAAACATTGATTCGACTACCTACAGATATGTAAAATAAAGTCTCCAAACCTCATTTTTATTGCTTCGATAGTATAATAAAAAAAAAATCCCAAAAAAATCTCTTTTTCCGACCATCCGAAGGTATACAAGGCCTTAATATAATTCATGTTGTGTACGAAAAAATCCTACAACTCGATCATTCTAGATTTAGTCTACGAGAAACACGTAGCATTTAATTCATCCTTCGAATTGGCAGTGGTCGATAATCAATTTTACGATACAGGACGATCGGAATATCCCGGAACAACAATAATACAATAAACGGGGTTCAATTTGAGGAAATATGTTCCGAGTCATCCCGATAATTGAGCGAAGGATTAGAGTAAATCGGAATAATTATATAGCTACGGATGTAGCAATATTTAATCAGCTTATATGTGTGTGTACATTTATATATACATTTTTTTGAGTATTTTCGAATAATATCTTTATATATTTACTATTCAAAAATATTACTTTGAGTTCCAGCTATCGCTTCATTATCAATACACTGTCGATCGTAGTTCACGATTTTTCGAATGCCTTGAAAAGTTAATTTAAATGGAAAATGTACCGAATCGCGTATACTCATTTATATAGAGTATGCTCCTGCTCACCAAAAAAAGGACGATACAAAAAGTAACGGGGGTCATAGGCTGGTAACGAAAAAAACAACATTAGGGTAGAGCCACCGAGAGTGCGGGCTACCAAAGAGTACGCAGTGCTTTTAATTGTTTTATTTTTTCTTGTGTTGGCAACGCCACCTAACCTGTCCGTGGCACATGTCATGTCAAGATGTTGGACAACAACTCGCTTCGTTAAGATATTTATTTCCAATTTTATGACTAATGATAGATTTTCGATGTGTTTGATCTGATTTTTCAACAATTTTAAATACGTTTTGTAAGGCTTGCGATTAATTTGCACCTAATTGTTATTAAACTTGAAATTTGTGATCCAAATTTTGTTCTTATTGCGAGGTTATGTCGCCGTTTTGCTTGTTTACGAAAATTTAGTGACCATAGACTAAAAACACGAATTTGGCGAGAGTAAGCAACCAAAGAGTGCGGACGCGACGATTTCTAAGTTTAAGCCTTTTTAAAAAATTTTTTTCGAGATTGTTACTTAAGGCGGGATATACATTCAGACCGGAAAAAAATAAGCAATATTGAAGGGTTTTAAAAACTAAGAAATAATTATTCTACAATTATCAAACTGTAGGTATACTTTAATAGTTTATTTAAGTATAAAAAACAATTTTTTAATATTAATTCATCATTAAAATGACGGAGCTGTGGCAGAGTGTTACAGCAAGGTCGCCGCGGGAGTTGCGAATCGGCGTGCAGTCTAGCTTCCCGTAGACTTTGATTTGCAAAAAAGTTCAAACATTTTTTCAGTTAGAACATGTATAGTTTCTATGTGACGGTAATTGAAATGAAGAAAATGCAAATTTGAGAAAATGGCACGCATTAACAAAAAAAATCAACATTCCTGTAAAATGTCGATGCAAAAAGTCGTTTTTTTTTTTCAATTTTTAAAAAACCATTCTCGTCAAGTAGAAGGTACCAATATTATCAATATTTCTACCAAGTTTTAACTCAATCGGCTTAATAGTTTTTGAGTAATCCTGCACGTCAATTTCGATAATGCAGTTTTGAGAAAAAACGCGTTTGAAGTTCACGCCCGCTCCGAATCCGAGCGGTGACGCACAGCGTTGACGGGCTGTAACGTTTGAAGTTTTTCGGATTTTGCTTTGAAACTTTAGGAAAGTATTTTACATGTGAGGCATTCCACGTCACTTCAGTCAGTAAAAAAAAATCCACAAATAATTTTGATAAGTCGAGTTACTTTATTGAAAAATATTCACCGAGCGTCGAAATTTAAAAAAAAATTCTGACGTTTTTTCTCGTTGATTACCATGTTTTAAAATTTTTCCATTCAAATCGCTGTATCTTCGGCAGGATTTGACGTATTTACATTCGGAAAAAACGAAAATGTGCGTCTTTTTATAGCCTTCCAGAAAAAATTAATTTCGAGTTTATTGAGCAAGTCGAACGCCCGTTTCAGGGCAAAATATGCAAACATATATTTTTTTTTCAAGGAAAGGCACTCGTTATTTTATTTTTTAAAATTTCCCCGAATTGTGAATACGAAAAACGGATTTTTGGTATTTTTTATCTTATGGGATTCCTAAACACCGTGAAGTAGCAGCTATTTTTATATTTTTTTTATTAAAATTCGATTAAAGAGTGTGGAGCACTCGCTGTATGTTTACCAGATTTTTGAAATACATATGACATATATGTCATATGTATTGGAGCCTTGGAGTGCTCCACACTCTTCAATCGAATATTAATGAAAAAATATAAAAAAATAAAAATAGCTGTTACTTTACGGTATTTAGGAATCCCATAATATAAAAAATACCAAAAATCCGTTTTTCGTATTCACAATTCGGGGAAATTTAAAAAAATAAAATAACGAGTGCGTCTCCTTGAGAAAAAAAATATTTTTGCGTATTTTGCCCTGAAACGGACGTTCGAATTGCTCAATAAAATCTAAATTAATTTTTTTCTCTGGAAGGCTATAAAAAAACGCACATTTTCGTTTTTTACGAATGTAAATACGTCAAATCCTGCCAAAGATACAGCCATTTGAATGGAAAAATGGTAATCAACGAGAAAAAACGTCAGAAATATTTTAAAAATTCCGACACTCGGTGTATATTTTTCAATAAAGTAACTCGATTTTTCAAAATTATTTTCGGACTTTCTTTTTACTGGCTGAAGTGACGTGGAATGCCTCATATATAGTTCTAACGTGAAAAGAAAAAAAAATAAATTGATTTTATGATCGTTGTAAATGTATATCCCACCTTAAGATTTACATTTAAAATAATGTTCCAAAATGGCCAAAGCTTAACTTGAATAAGAAGTACAAAGTGTATTATCAAAATTGATTTTTCTCGAAATAAAAGTTTATAAAGTGCGTACTCTTTGCTGACTTTACCCTACTATTGAGCGAAGCATTACACGTGTTGGAACCTTCTACTTTTGAATAAGTGCTGATCCTACTCTCCTCCTGTCTCCCCCATTTAGTGAGGACAATCAGACTGTACATGCGCTTTCCATGCGATAATTCCTTGCCCACGCTTTCAAGTACACGGAGCCACATTTGTGTACTCGAGAGTCTGCATAGGGCGCTTTACGTAAAGTCAGGACTAAAAGCGACCACGGTCCAAAAAAAACGCGCCAAAACGAAATTCGGTTCGCAGACAAACTAACGGACGTTACAAAGCTATAGTAAACACACAAAATACAATACCGGTGAACAATCCCCGCGAGGACAAAATCACTAATTTTTTGCCTCGATAAATTTGCGTATAATTTGTGTTAAAATTTTTGTTTTTAATTACCTCGTCGAAAGGGAGTTGTTTTTAGCAAGGGAAATTGTGTTTACGACCCATTTTGCACGGAACACCTTGTACGAATGGGTATATAGAACTCGTCGAGGCAACTTGACGATAACGCGTATTACTTTCAAGTGAAAATAAATGCTCGAATTAGCATCAAGTCTCGTTGGTAAGCGATAAGGTAAACGAGGCTTCGCCGATACGCGCGATAAGCGAATCTCATTTCACGTCGCGTATATGCGATAATCGTAACTAACTGTACATACACAGACATATATACACGTGTTTATGTGTATGTATGTATGTATGTGTGTGTGCATATATATATATATATATATATATATATATATATATATATATATATATATATATATACATACGCACGAGACGAGTCTGTTCGTTGGGAAAAATAATTGTGACGGGTTAACAGAATAATTAACGTTTGATTGATACGCTTTAAGGGGCTATACCAGTGTGAACGGTGAAAATTCGGGTGATTTTCGGCAATTTTTTGGAAGAAAAAAGTACTCAATTAAATGTTTTGGAAAATTAAGAATATATTTGGCTATATTTGACCTATATTACATAATTTTTTCATAGAAAAATATAGACTTATGCGCTGCCTTCGGAGGCGCCAAAAAAAAGTTCCTCCACTGCTGACATGATTCCAGCCGATTGAGTAGCTGAAACCGAAAAAGGAAAAAATGTCGTTAAACTGGAAGGTATTTCCTGTACAATGACGTAGGATTTTCAAAAAATATCAAAATCCAACTTAATGGCGTAGTTATGAAAAAAAATCTGTTTTCGTGCCTATAAAAAGGTCGTTTTTTAAATGCCAAATCGTCAATTTTCATCTAATCAAAAATATCCTACGTCATTGTAGAGTAAATATATTTTAAGAGTACTGAGTTCAAATTTCAAGTTAATCGGATAATTGCTCTTTGAGTTACAATGTCAGTACATTTGAAAAATCTCATTTCGAGAAAAACGCGTTTAAAGATTAGCTATCGATTTTTGCAAGATAAAATGATATAAATGATAATGATATTCTTGAAAGTATAAACTGTCGAAAAATGCACGAAAAAAATCGATCTTTTGAAAGTGTCACACTGGTATAGCCCCTTAATATATGCGGGATAGATTTATTTCCATGTACCCGAATTAACGCAACGAAACTTTCGTAGCTCAATTTTTTTTGCCCCATTTAGTTTTCCAAAATCACTTGAACGTTTTTCAGGAACCTCATTAGATATTTTCAGCCTAAACATGCAAGAAAATATTCTGGATCATAACGAAAATGAAGAAATAAAAAAATGATTCTCGTTGCATACCAACAATGCAAACTTCAACATCGTAGATCCTGGGCGATACAAGTACATCATTAAAAAATCGTATTTTAGGCATTTTTAACTCATGCTGAGCCCCCAAATGCATCGACGTGAAAGTCTTAATCAAAATAGATCCCGTTCCAAACTACATCTTTTGGAGCTAATATTTTGTCGACCCATCGCCAAAATTTGGGTATTGAACCAACCGCTCGAAAAATTGCATCAATACTTTGCTTTCCAGAAGTGCAAGAATTTCTCATATTTGTTTATACTCTGATTTATTTGCTTTTGGCGTCGAAATGATTGGAATTGGCGAAAAAAGAGTCATCGTGAGCAATACGCGAAGGGGAAATGTAGCGGAGATTATTTATACGCCGGGGTGAGTTCGACGAGCACCAATTTATATATATAGGTATATACAAAGGAACTATCAAGGGCGGATGAAGAGGGTCAGACTCGAAATTTCATTGGATGCGCTTGTGTCTCGCGAGGGTTGTGTCCTCCATTTCCTGCAGACACACCATTAAACTCCCTTTATTCCTACGAGGAAAAGAGAATCGTTAACCACAACCCTCTGTATGCCACTACCGCGTTTTCACCCCTTTTTGTCCCCCCCGAGCAGTTCGCGTGACGCGAAGTTCTCGTGTTCATTGGTCGGTTTTGTCTAATGAGACTATTCAATTTCATGTCGTGCAATTATTTATTCGATCAAACCTTCAAGTTCGTGGATATATATATATATATATATATGTGCATGTATATACGTACGAAGAATTATGTGGAACCAGATTATTCGCAGATGAGCGATAAGACGCGCAGCCATTGTTATAGGCTAATAAAAAGCCGCAAGGATTTCGAACCCTATACAATTTCTTATCATTCGAGTCCGTACGGTCACTTCAAAACGTTGTGTGTTTCACTAGTCATCACAACTTTTCAGGCATACACAGATTGTTTTTTTATTGAACAGCCGTTTTATTTCAGGGACATAAAGTTAATATGAATTCACATTGGCAAGGGACAATTTTTCACCTGACTAATCGATATCTGATGATAAGCAGCGTTGGTGTGGGCCAATACTTTGATGGGTGACTGCTCGGCCGCGACTTGCCCGCCGGCTACGGAGTTTCCGATGGTAAAAGAACGAATGTCGGTGAAAAAATAGCCTGTATAGGCACAGGTTTGACGCAGTTTCCCTGTGCCCTCCTGCGAGCCAAAACAAACTCAGCAGTTGCTCTGTGCCCTCGTCCGAGCGAGAAAAACCTTAAGATTTCAAACAGAATTGTGAGATTTCACAAGCAAGACGCCCAAAAGCACTCTGAGGGGGAATAAACATCCTAGAAGGAAAAAAACTCCACCCGTGCATAAATTTGTTGGGGAGTCCCCGGATCGTATATAGGGATTTGATAGGGACTCTGCACGTAGGGAGTCCACATTGGAATCCAAGTGGATTCCGAAGTGTTTTCCGAATGACGTAGTTTGACATTTTTTTTTTTGAAATTCTAAACGGGAATTTTTTGGATCTTCCAAAAAAATATCGTTTCGTGATCGTGTGCACAAATTTGTTGGAGAGTCCCAAGATGCAACCACTACACTATGGGGACTTGTTAGGTACGTTGAGGGTCCTGATTGCGATCTAAATGGATTCCGCACTGTTCCCCGATGAATACCATTTGCGAATTCTTACCACGTTCGAAACGAAAATATGTGAAAAGTCACGAGAAAAAAACTCGACGTGTTGAAACATAACCTGCACGTTTCGTGAGCTACGTGTGTGGTGATATTATCACAAAGTGGAGTAAAATGAATAGCAAACGATTATGGAAGTGGATTTTCAGTGATGTCATTCAAATCGATTTTTAACACATGCCTTTGGGAGCAATGTATATTCTTTTAGATAAGATTTATACTTTTTTGAAATTCATTCATCATGATTTTAACATCGTTGTACGAATTCATTCAACGAGATTCATTCATCAAATTTTAACATCGTTGTACGAATCCAATTTGTATCCTAAAGGATACCAACGTAGTCGAACAGAATCCCATATGATTCTTGATGGACCACATCACATTCTGTACGTTGAATTTTCTGAACCAAATAGATGGATATATATGTATACATCCATCCATGTATAGAACATTCAACGTACAGAATGTGATGTGGTCCATCAAGAATCATATGGGATTCTGTTCGACTACGTTGGTATCCTTTAGGATACAAATTGGATTGGTACAACGATGTTACTATTTGCAGCGTTGGAACACAACGATACTGACACTCTTTTATTTCCTCAAATTTCCTTTGGCAGATCTGAGCTTCAAAAATCTCTCGGCAATTTTTAAATTCCCTCATTCAGAGATCCGTAATTCAAATCTGCAAAAAAACATTTTTTAAAAGATCGAAAATATCGATCGTTGCCTTCCAATGATGCAACTTTTAAGATCACTTTGTACATTGGTTTCCAATGAGAATTCTCGATTAGAATCCAACCTACAAACGTGACGTTTCAGTACAAGAATCCAATGCAATGACCTATTGGATCCCTGGTCTTGTTTGACTTTGCTTGAGATAGTGAGACTTGACAGTTGGACGCGACTACTCGTGAATCATTTTCAATATGCCCTTGCAGAGGTTGTCGTAGGGATCCAGGTGGACTGCCATACTTGTACTTACTTCCTGACAGGAATTCAATGGGTCATTGCATTGGATTCCAAACCCAAACAAGTCCCAAGCTCCAAATCCACGAGTCAAGGGTGCACAAAATAAACTCCCAGCCTAAAAAATGAAACGATGATACACTTTGTTCAGTGCTAGTCTTCATGCATACGTAAACTTCGAGGCTGCACATGTAGTCCAGTAAAAGAGACGAAAACCCAGCACTTTTTAGCATAGAATATGAACTTTTGACTGAAGATAGATGGTTACATACGGAAAGCAACCCCAATAAAATGTTGCCCCTCAACTCGCCCCAACCCTAAGAAATAGGGGTTGAAAACTTTAAAATCGCCGCATCTCGATAATTAAAATCCCTACGAAAAAATGTTTCAAGCGAAAGTTGTTTGAAATAATAAAATACGTATAAAATTATCGGACGTCCAATCCTCTATCTTTGAATTTTCAACCCGTTTTTTATCAAGAATTGTCGGATCGTTTTTGTGCCGCTATTCTTAAAGACAGGGGTTGGACCTCAGATAACTTTATACGAATTTTATTATTCCAAACAATTTTTGTTTGAAACATTTTTTGATCGGGCTGTTAATTATCGAGATACGGTGATTTTTAGCTTTTCAACCCCTATTTCTGAAGGTTGGGAGGAGTTCAGGGGCACGTTTTTATTGGGGTTACTTTCAGTACGCAACCATCTACGTTCAGTCAAAAATTGATATTCTACGCTTAAAAGTGGTGGGTTTTCGTCTCTTCTACCGGACTAATACTCGTGTGCATTATTCAGTGCAGAATAATGCACACGGGCTCGGACGTTATCGGCGGTTGCACGTACAAGAGTATCACATGGTATTATTGGAGGTACATAAACGAGATGTGCCCGGTGTGCGTTAAATTTGCCGCGCATGAGCGCGGTACGTAAGCATAGCGCGTATCGTCGCGATCCTTCGATCATAAATAATCTCGCTCGAGGGGGTTTTACGCGTGCTTTATATACGTGACTGGGAGCCGTGCTGATTGGTGGACCCTCCCGAGATGGAGCGAGACGGAGGCTCGCTAATTGTGTTTTATTAGGCCTGCACTTGAGCTCGTTCAGCCCTCTCTCGTGTCGTTCTTACCGCCAACCTTCCTCCTCTATTTAGCCCTCGCCCTTTACGCCCCACCCCCCTCCATCTTGCTCTTTGGCTCTTTTGCCCTTCCGCGGCCTCCATCCGCTGCTTTGCCCCTGCGATCTCGCCCGACTAACCCGCGGGAGAGTCCGAGAGACTCTCTCTTCTGTACACCTAACTATGAACGACATTGTTATTACGGTAGGCTCATGGTGAAGCTTGTCCGGCGGGGCTTTTGCATACACGGATACCATCTAAATGTAACTTCAGGATTGTTCATTAATGCGCATAGCGGCGGAGATTCCGTCGAGTAAAATCGCTCGGCGGCCGCCGATCTTGAGCGGCAGATGTACTCGTTAAAAGGAATCCGCGTTAACGAGGCGCGTTCCCGACGACGAGAAACTTGCCATTCCGATATTGCTGATTGAAGGAATTGCGTTGATACATTTTATGGATGTTTGCGTCGAATGGAAATGACGTGCTGTTCGACTTCCGGCACGGAGGTGGGTGCAAATCACGTCCACAGTGGCCCGTGCGGAAATTTGTGAGGGGGCCTCCAGATCCTACCAATGTCGGACCAAAAATACCATATTGAAAAACCGATACTGGGCTCGAATAATACCGATAATTCGATATCAGAGTTGAGAACATTAAAATATCATTATAATTGTCATTTTTTCTAGTTAAGGGGTTAGGCCACAGGAACGGGTGCAAAATCATGTGCGAATTTAACGGAGACTTTGTCCTTGGAGTGCCATATTTCAGGTGTTTACATTTTATTTTTTTAAAGGAAACGAGTAGAGCTTTTTGAGTGCGGTTTTTTTCTTGCTTTTATTCGTGATATACAGAACGTTAAAAAATTTTTTTTTTGAAAAAAAAAACCAAAATGGCGGCCGTTGCAGCTCCGCGAAAACAGGTCCTCAAATCGCGGGAGGTAAACGGCTGACATCACTGCCCCCTTTTTGTTGATCTGAAACACAAATTCAAAGCATATTATCAGTCTGTGACCCTTTGGTCATGGAATGACGGATGGGTTTTTCGTTTAGTACAAATTTCGGAAAATGGCGGCAATTAAAAAAAAAATCGAATTTTCGCGTTTTTTTTTCGCATAAAAAGATAAATAATAAATGCAAAAATGTATCTATCGAAAAAACGATGCGTAATTCCGTGAAGACATATTTTCTGAGTATGCTCTCCAAATTTCAGGTCGATATGTTAATTACAGCGATCAGGAGAATGTCAGCCATTTTTAAAAACGTGTTTTCGAGAAAAACGCGTTTGAAGTTTTGTAATGTGTTTACACAAATGTGTTTATAATCGGGAATGCCTGGTCCATAGAGGCATCCCTCCTCTTCTTCTAGCTGCTCATGTTGAGCCGCTAACATCTCCCGTCGATTTCAAGGACAAAGTCTCCCTTGACAATTTTTTTTTTCGTATGAAAAAGTGACTCACTCATAAAATTAATTACACATTTAGTATGAATATCAAGCGGTTATACATTTTTTTTTCGGTGTACAAAATGGCCGATTCCTTGAAACTTCGCGAAACAGCTTTTTTCCAATTGACGTGACAAATAACTTAAACACTTTTCACTCGATTTGCTTCAAATTTAAAAGTTATGTTCCTAATTGCATTTCGCAGAGATGCACATACGGAATTTCCGATTAATCGAAAACTTTACATTTTATGAGCAGTTTATGAGCAGTTATAACGAAATTTTTCACTGAAAATTCATTTCTTAAGTTCAAATATCTACAACTTTTGAATAAAACAATATTTTTTAAATTCCGTACGTGCTTCTCTAGGTATTCTAATGTAGATTGACGAGAATTTTTGTTTTTTGTTCTAGGTAAAAAATTGCGGATGCTAAACGTCACGCCGCGGAGCGCCTGAAAAAAAGATAACAAAAGAAAATATTAGTACTCGGCCATTTTGTACATCGAAAAAAAAAAAAAAATTCTAACCGCTTGATATTCATACTAAATAGATGTGTAATTAATTTTATGAGTGAATCACTTTCTCATACGAAAAAATTATTAAATTCGCACATGATTTCATACCCGTTACTGTGGCTTAAGGCCTTAAGTTACTTCCACTCGTTTTTTTTATTACGTTTAACAGCCTTGAAATGTTGATAGGGTAAAGACAGCAAAGAGTACGCACTTCATAAAGTTTCATTTCTAGAAAAATCCATTTCGATAATACATTGTACTTCTTATTCAAGGGGTCTTCTCACTTTAGACGCAAAAAGGCTATTTTCATGATTTTTTTTGATCGGTTTGTATTATAGATATCGATGTAAAAGTTGTTACACTCAATAAATACACTTTTGAAAGACATTTTTTTAAAATTATTCATTTACGTCACTATTTATAGACGAAAATGGTGGTTAAAAAAATGTTCTAAAAAATCGTAGGTCTGCGCTGTTGATGAAATCTCGGAGATGAACCATGCAAAACAAAAAAGTCAATCGGTTTTAGATTCAGTATGTTAATGGCTATAGCGCATATCAAACGATTTTTGTTATGTGCAAAAATAACAAAATCGCGGACATTTTTCGAAAAAACTTTTTAAAAAGTTTTTTTCACCGTCTTTGGCAAAAAAAATAGTAAATCTCAAAACTAAACAAAATCTTATAATCTATGTATATGATTTTAAGGCTATAGTTGTAAAGAATATGGGGTTGAAATTTCATAAGGATCGGTTCAGTAGTTTCGAAGATTTTTTCAACACGCCGACGAAAAACGTGGTTTTGAGAAAAACGCGTTTGAAGTTCGTTTGGATTACATAAATACATAAAAACCTTTTTTTAAATGTATTTCGAAAGTGTATTTATGAAGTGTAACAACTTTTATATCAATATCTACAATATAAACCTTTCAAAAAAATTCATGAAAATAGCGTTTTTTAGGGTCTAAAGTGAGAAGATCCCTTAGTGTCCCTTCACCCTGGCTTTTACGATCCTATGACTTGTGCCCGACACTTGTCCCTTCACCACCTCCAGTTCCTCGGAGACCCCCGGAGGCATGGGTCGCGCGTTTCCCGATGGACTACACTGTCACAGTCGCAGGAGGGCATTGGGAAACTGTGGAAAACCTGTGCTGATAAAGGAGCTCATATTGCCACTTGCCACTTGCCACAATGCCACTTGCCCTGGGGATCCTAGTTTATATTTCAACCTAGTCCGCGACAAAATGTGGTTTCGTGCATTATAGTTTTCGGACTTGGACCAGAATCAAAGTTTTCTGTATGATAGGAAAACTCCGTAGATACTTCTTGATGGAAGCTATCAGGGCGCCCGGGCGGTGTATTTCCTCTCAAACGTTCGTTGGACTTCGACAGCCGTTTCTGGCTGATTCATACGCTCATGATAGGTGCGTTTTTTTAAGTATCCAAGTCCTTTGAAAACTTTAAGGGGGGATTGTCTTTTTTTTTCGCAAAATTTTCCGCTTTTTGGGAATTTTTTTGTGAAGAAAGTATACAACGGAAAACTTGTGAAACTTGGCATATAGTTTTATTGATCTGTTTACTACATACAAAAACATTTTTAAACAATTTCATAAAAAAATCCGCCTCCCACCCCCCTTGACGCGCGATGGTCCTTTTTTGATGGTGTGCACGATTACAGCCTTCACGTTCATCCTGCAACAAAAACCCAAAAAGCATTTTACTTTAGACACATATAGCTATCGTTCGATGAAGGGAAAAAAAAATTGACGATTTGGTGACGTTTTGAACTTGAAGTATCGATTTTTCGAAAAAAATTGATCGATTTTTTGTTATAAAAAAAAACTATTAAACGTATTGCTTTTTTGCTTCATCAAACGATAAAAGGATGTCAGCTGAGCATTCTGTCCAAATTTGAAGGCAATCGGTTGAATAGTTTTTGAGAAATCGTGCACACCATAAAAAAAGGACCATCGCGCGTCGAGGGGGGTGGGAGGCGGATTTTTTGATGAAATTGTTTAAAAATGCTTTTGTATGTAGTAAACAGATCAATAAAACTATATGCCAAGTTTCACAAGTTTTCCGTTGTATACTTTCTTCACAAAAAAATTCCCAAAAAGCGGTAAATTTTGCGAAAAAAAAGACAATCCCCCCTTAGGTGAATTAATGGAATATGATAAATAAATCATTTTATAGCGTAAAAATGAGTCTTTTCTGGGATTTTTTTTGCCAATACTAGAAGAGCGATCAAAATGAGGCTTGGAGGGTTTATATTACGTGTGATGACATATATAAAAAGAAAAAAAAACTGAAAAAATGGCGGCTCAGTCGTAGCTACTCTAAGAGCGTTTTCAGGCGCTCTGCGGAAGGCGGCAACACTTTCATGGATTAGCACATTTAAAAAAATCGTCATTTACGTTACTTTTCCCAGAGAAGTACCGACTATTATTTTTTTTTAATGATTTTTTTCCGCAAAATCGTTTCATATTAAATAATTCTTTCTTCTTTTCACTTCAAAATCGACCACAATTTTTTCAAAAAAACAAGAAAAGTTGATGAATCCCAAACTTGCGCCACTTGTTTATCATTCTTGTGATGTTTATATATAATTTGAGCCAATAAAAAAGGGCACCTTATTCTTTTTACTCAAATGCAACCTTAAATAAAAAACAACAACATAATACTTGACTAGAATCAGGTACGTCCATTTTCAAAGATTCAACAACTTCATTTATTTCGAATACAAAATCCACATTGTTGGGTATAAATAATAATCACATAGTAGATTCATTGTAGATTGAAATGTCATTCTTCAATCAAACTTCTTTTTTCCTCCACATTCGCCCAAACTGTGAATTGTATCACCAAACTGGTCCTTTTCTCCCAGTCCAACTATACTGTAGAACGAGTGAGAGAATTATCTTCGACCGGTCTGGACCCCGCGAGTGCCATACAACTTGCACGTAACTACGATTCTAATTGAATCCTTATTAGGGGCCAATGCACGTTCACATGTGTGAACGTTGAATACGATTCTCCGATAGGTGAACGCAGCCGAGATTTGCAAACGTCCGATCATCGTTTTTTTCCTTTCGCGACACAGCTTGTTCACTTTTCTTCACGTTCCTCGACATTATCGCGGACGCACACTCTCACAGGGTTGATGGGAGACTCGAGCAAGCGAGTCGGCGCTCATCATGAGGCACAGCCTCGCTGTGAGAACTTCGAGACGTTTTTCCTTACTTGCTTTTTTCTTTCTTGTACCTTTCTTTGGACCATCGTGCTCGATCGCGACTCTTATTACGTTCGTACACAGTATAGAGTCGAAGGCGGCACGGGCTTGCTGGGGCAATCAAATAAATTAGTCGGAATTACGCGGGGCCTCCACCGCTCTCTCTCTCTCTCTCTCTCTCTCTCTCTCTCTCTCTCTCTCTCCCCCTCTCTCTCTCTCTCTCTCTCTCTCCCTCCCCCCTTGCTCTCTTTCTCTCTCCATGTAGCTATAAGCGAGCTTAATGCGTGTCTACATACACACATGCATATACAGAGCAGCCATATTGGAGTTCTCGCCACCAATTAGCGAGCTTTATTCCAAGAGAAATCCGATCGTCCTCGACTTTCCGAGAAATTCATGCTACATGTGCATCGTTTATTACCCAACCCACGTTCACCGTACTTTTCATCACTTATTTGTCCTTCATTCTCTCTCATTTTCCTCCATTACATTGACAGCTCGATCCATGAAATCCCCGAAACATTAGCGGAAATTCCTCTGCCTGTATACACGCCCGTGCAGAAATTGTCGTGAGCATCCAATTGGACTCACATAATTGTCCCTACTTCCTGATGGGGATCTAATTGGTCATCGCATTGGATCCCTAGATTACAACCCCACGCTGCTACATTGGATTCTAATCGGTTTTCCCCATTGGAATCCAATGAACGACTCCCATTTGGATTTTAAAGGATTCCCACGTCATTGAACAGAATCCAATACGATTCTTCATGGATCCAATCGCATTATGTACGTTGAATTATGGAAACAAGGTATATAGATGTACAAAATGAGTGGATCTTAAAAAAGTATGAATCTTATTTTAAAAAAGTATATCTCAAAAATCGTTTCGAATCACATAACTGAAAATCCACTGTACTGATCGTTTGTCATTTATTTTGGTGCACTTTGACATATCACCTCACACGTAGGGTAAAATCAGGAAGAGTACGCACTTGATAAACTTTTATTTACAGAAAAATCAATTCTGATAATACACTTTGTGCTTCTTATTTAAATTAAGCTTTGGTCATTTAGGAACATTATTTTGAATGTAAACCTTAAGTAACGATCTCGAAAAATGTAAAAGAAGGCTTAACTGTTTAACGACCACGCCTATTTCTGGATGGCTCAAAATCATTTCCTCTGGTAGTATAGAAAGGGTTAAATATGAATGTCCAACCAAAATTTTGTCGATGAGGGCCTGGGAAGTAGTATTTTCGGACTGTAGCAAATTTGCTACTAACATTTTCACCCGCTCGGTTCGAACTATTATTCTAATTCAATAAAAAATCTTCAAAGCCTAGTTCGTCCAGTCAAGCTTTCTTTACACAATTCTATCAAAAAATATTTCAAGAATGTCCATTTATTTACTTTTTTTGGACAAAAGCGGCCAGCAGATCGAATGCTGGGGAAGCGTCGTAAATTTTCACGACAACATTGTTGCCATATTAACATAATTCATATGTTTACGTTTGAATTTCAAGCTGTCCCGGCATTTGTAGCATTTGAGAAAAAAAAACATAGATTGACTTATGATAAGCCGATCTACGTTTTTTTCCCTCAAATTCAGAAAATTTGAGGGGCAGACAGCTGTTCGTCTATCTATTTGACGTCGTTTGGCAAAGTTTCGACGGGATCTGAAGAGCCGTTTCAGAGATTTTTGGGTATCTATAATTGTTCTACCATACCGACCGCGATGAGGTGTCATTCCGTCTTAAACTTGGAGCTCGTCCCGTGCGCACTCTTAGGGTGCTGTGTTGCAAAGAGTACGCAGTGAGAACCTTTCATAGAAGCTAAGAGTGCGCATGAGAGCGGAGTAGTGGCAAGAGTGCGCACTCTTTGGGTGCGTACTCTCACCAAATACGTGTTTTTAGTCTATGGTCACTATAATTTTCGTAAGCACGCAAAACGGCGACATAACCTCGCAATTGGAACAAAATTTCGATCACAAATTTCAAGTATAATAACATTCGTTGGGTGCAAATTAATCGCAAACCTTACAAAACGTGTTTAAAATTGTTAAAAAATAAGATCAAACACATCGCGAATCTATAATTAGTTATAAAATTGGAAATAAATACCTTAACGAAGGTTGTCCAACACCTTGACATGACATATGCTACTGACAGGTTAGGTGGTGTTGCCACCACAAGAAAAAATAAAACAATTAAAAGCAGTGCGTACTCTTTGGTGGCTCTACCCTACACGCTCACGAAGCATGCAGGTTATGTTTCAACAGGCCGAGTTTTTTCTCGTGACTTTTCACATACTTTCGATTCGAACGTCGTAAGAATTCTCACACGGCGTTCATCAGGGACCAGTGCAGAATCCAATTGAATCCCAATGAGGACTCCCTACGTGTGGTGTCCCTAACAAATCCCTCTAGAGATGTGGGTACATCTTGGAACTGCCCAACACATTTCTGCACGGGATCACGAAAGGATATTTTTTTTAACATAACCAACAAATTCCGGTTGAGAATTTCGAATAAAAAATCTCAAACGACGTCATTCGGGCAATAGTGCTGAAACCACTTGAATTCCAATGGGGACTCCCTACGTGCGGCGTCCCTAATCGAATCCCCACAGAGTTGTGACAGGATCCAAGAACTCCCCTACAATTTTTCGCACGGACGTTTGTCCCCAGCATTTCCGAAGATTCCATCATCGCTGGATTTTTCAGAGAACAATGGAAAAGGGTCAAAATCATGCACTAGCTGTATTGGGTACACACATCGCGAAATTTAATCCGGTTTGCGATGCAGCGCAAAAGCGACAAGAGCGTGCTAATTAGGGGTGGGTTTGAGAATGTTCATCCGAGTATATTAATCTAATAATCATAAGAGCACAATATTGGTCGAGTGTATGTGCGAGTAAATGGGAACGTAAAGCACCAATAGCGTGGAAAGAAGGAGGGTATCAATAATAAGGGGGTGTCGAAAGATCGTTGCAAATTTACGAGGCAACCGGCACAGCATCAACAGCACACGCAAATATATATATATATATATATATATATATATATATATATATATATATATATATATATATATATATATATATATATTCATGTCTGATCACGAGTACAAACGTCATATATTTGACCGTTCTGCGTACCTGCACCCTACGCATACACGTATCCGGACATACCCATAAAGGACACCCATCCCCCTTACGTACGTGTAATACGTATATCGATACATTGTGCGCCCGTATTCTTCCGTGACGACGGTATTAGCCAATTGGGCCATTAATCGCTCCGTCGGTTCGAGACAACCGAAGCTTCCCATTCCAGGGAAGTAATTGCTAATCGCTAATTGCGAGCTCAAACACTCCATCCAATTAACTTTACGGCGAGACCGCGCTGCGGGCTTGCGTTATTATCATAGTCGTACGGGATTCTGCTCCCTTCGTGAATTATGAACATATGCACGTGGACAGCCCCACATATGGGTGTTGAACATCCGTTGAACATCCGCGTGGGTATAGGCAGGCCTCGGAGTAAACGAGTGAATTGCATTTACAAAATATTCTTTTCCCTTGAATTATTGAATGGCGTAGACGTTGCAGGTTCGATGGAACGACCAGATATCCGCGTAGCTCAGTTGAGCATAAAAAATCTCTGACGTTTTTGGTAGGGTCGCTGAGATGGGAACAAATCACCCTTGGGGCGATTTTCCAAGAGCTGCGATACTTTTCTGGGTTGAAAAGTAGTTTGGACTCAATGTACTGATGTCACTTTGAGGCAGGTCCTTTTTTCTCCTACCGATCTTATTACGATTTCTTTAGGGGAGTTGTGCTTTAGATGGCGTACTTCTTCTTTGGGGATAAATATTTTAATAAATGACGTCGTATGAATTCAAAGCCAAGCGGATGTCCATAAAGGTTTATTGGGATAATGAAATAGAATCAGTTTGAACATTTTGAAGCACATGTCGGTCGACGTGGGTGAGACGACAACAGTCTAAGATGACATATGTATGGCATCTCATACGCGTCAATCGAATTATGCTCAGATACATCAATTTCTGGGTTAGAGGTTAGCTTATAGCAACCAATAATTAGTGGCACATTATTATGGTGACGATGAAGTGTTGTCTGCGGCGGGTTAAGAGGTCTTCTCACTTCAGACGCTAACGGGAGGCTATTTTCGTTAATTTTTTTGATAGGTTCATATTATAGATATTGATATAAAAGTTGTCACACTTAAGGCCTTAGGCCCCAGTAACGGGTATAAAAACATGTGAGAATTTAACAATTTTTTTTCGTATGAAAAAGTGATTGACTCATAAAATTAATTACAAATCTATTTAGTATGAATATCAAGCTGTTGGAAAATGTTGACAAATAATAAGGCGTGACAAATGACTAATAAGGCGTGACAAATAACTTCAACATTTTTCACTCGATTTACTTCAAATTTAAAAGTTATGTTCCTAATTGCATTTCGCCGAGCAGTACGTACGGAATTCCGTACGTACTTCTCTAGGTATTCTAATGTAGATTGACGAGAATTTTTGTTTTTTTGTTCTAGGTAAAAAATTGTGGATGCTAAATGTCACGCCGCGGAGCGCCTAAAAAATATAACAAAAGAAAATACTAGTAGTCGGCCATTTTGGACATGGAAAAACAAAATATATACTTTATAACAGCTTGCTATTCATACTGAATAGATGTGTAATTAATTTTATGAGTGAATCACTTTTTCATACGAAAACAAATTGTTAAATTCGCACATGATTTTATACCCGTTACTGTAGCCTAAGGCCTTAAGGCGTCTGGCCACCTTGGCCGATCGAAAAATGGGTATATTAAAAAAAAAAATATACTCGAAAGTGTGGGCCGGAATATTTTTATTTTTTCACACACCGTCAGAAAGGGCTTTAAGAATAACGTTAATAAATTTCCGTTCAAAATATTAAAAAATGGCGCCGTCATGCACATTGCCGCGGAGGCCCTTCGCACGATACGCGCGGTTATTGTCCCAGATGTTACCCGGTCATGTCGATTCTGAAAAAAAAAATCAGCTCATTCATGAGTAGTGTCGCTACAATGTAGCGTAGCTATTTTTTTTTCAACCATTAAAAAAATTATAGTGAGCCGAAGAAAAAAATTTGTATTTTTCACCGAAATTATGACTCACCATAATTTTTTTAATGATCGAAAGAAAAAACCGCTACGCTACATTGTAGCGACACTACCCACGAATGAGCAGATTCTTTTTTTTGGCAAAAAAAAATTAGTAAATATTAAAATTAAGAAAAATCCTTCATACGCGATATAGCTATAGTTGTAAAGAATATGTGGTTAAAATTTGATAAGGATCGGTTCAGTAGTTTCGAAGATTTTATCAACAAGCCGTCGAAAAACGTTGTTTCGAGAAAAACGCGTTTAAAGTTCGTTTGGGTTACATAAATACATTAACAAATTTGGTTTAATGTATTTCGAAAGTGTATTTATTAAGTGTAGCAACTTTGATATCAATATCTATAATATAAACCTATCAAAAAATTCACGAAAATAGCCTATTTTCAGCGTCTAAAGTGAGAAGACCCCTTAAGATGTTTGGATGCTAAACGCCAATCCAGCATATTCTTCTTCACAGCTTAAATGGTCTTGGTCGTGTATTCTCGTCAATACGTGTCGAGGTTCGTTGATTATTGCCAGGCATCCTATAACGATAAGCCAAAAAATCTGATTCAATATCCGGTTTTATACGCGGCAGGGTAAGATAACATAGTGTGTCATCTTACACCGACGTCTGCTACGTCAACTTACCCATCAGTGAATGCAGATTTTGTTTATTTGTTGTGACAAAAACTTCGGCGTTGAAATATCTGTTGTGCAGTATTTGTGAAGTACAATGACCCTAGATTATTAATAAATTGTTTCAACTAGAAAAATCTAACCCTACGGATATTTTTAGCACCAGATAATGACGTGGTCAATTTTTATTTATTTCAAAATCACGAAAATATTTCGGGTAATTCGAGGACAGATGGCCATAGTTTTTTCTGGGACGTCCTATTTCGAAGTTCATCAAATAAAACAACCATTTATATTTTTGTTCAGTCATATGTTCATTGGTAATCAAATTGTACACGAAATAATAGCAACATTACTATCCTCACAAAAAAAATATATTCTAGAATACTGGCGTGGCCATTTCTCCTATACGATTCAATCCAAGATGGCCATAGGTGTTGAGGTGAGATGACCATGCTATTTTATTCAATGTGAGATGACCACATGGAGGAATCATAGGGGAGTTCAGTTCAATAATTTTCGTTCAGTCTAGACTCTTCCTCCATGGATGGCCCGACTATCTAAGACGCGCTTCTTGACTTTTTTCCCTTATTTTCAAATGCTTCATCTTCTTGCCACATGGGTGACATTTGTCGTCGTATTCTGGGCAGTTTTCATACACCCAAAGCTCGCATACGGTGCACTGAATCTGGAATTGCTTAGATTCGTCATAAATGAGCAATAAAAGTAGTAGGTAATATGGTCAGCTGATCTCGAAAAATAAGGGCCATCACTCCTAAAATACACAGGAGATATGACTCACCCTTAATCCTGCGAAATGTATCAACAACAGTACCGCTTTTAGAGGTTATGTTGTAAACAAGTATATGTACTCAGTGGTACAGCTCAAAATACGTTAAAAAAAGTTGTCTACATATGTTCATAGTTGAATCACAAACTAGGCGTAATTGTTTTCTACTTAGCTGAACAAAATTAACCACAAACTAGTCACTTTCTCGTTTATGTTTGGTGCAAATTCCGATGCAGTGTCGCGGGACTGATGGCGGCGTCCGTACTGACAACAAAAAATCTCTGCCCTCTCTTGGTGAAAGTTGGTAACATTTCGATGGGCCATCTCTCCTCTACGGCCATCTATCCTCGAATCACTACACTGCAAAAACAAATGTGTCGTTTCTACAGACTTTAGCTGTGTAAATGGCTGTAGACACTTTTTACACGTTTCAACGTATGTGAAAAATAACGGTGTAAAGATAACACGGTTAGATGCGTTTAAACAACACACTTACGTGTGTTATTCTTTTACACACGTTAAAACGTGTAAAAAGTGTCTACACCCAAACAAACACACTCACAGTGTGTGAAAACAACTCACTTATTTTTGCAGTACTGTATATACATAGGATGCGTCGGAATAATAAATTGAATAACAAAAGCTTTTTTTCGTCAAAATATATGCATTTATTGAACTGAACTCAACAGTACGTATATATTACTCTGTACTATGTATGAGAGGTGTCACTGTTTTTCTTGTCTTCGCATAGGCTAGGTTCCCATACAGCTCCACGATGACAGCCTCTTTTTGCTTGTCGGCGATGGCCTCGAAACAAAAACACGTCGCTAAAGATTCAAGGCAGCATCGAGGTTTTGGAAAATAGACTCCAATTTCAGGTTCTTCCACGTGACAAACTCAAAAATGATCTATCCATGAACCAAAAAGTTAAGACCAAATGTGGTCTTCGATTAAACGGTTAATCAATTGATGTCAAATCAACTAATGAGTTTCACGTGATGTCGTAACCATGGTGATTTTCAAAACATATGATCAATAACTCGCAATTGACACACTTAAGGTAGTTCCTCTGCGAAAATCTCAACCAAAAGTTCACATACCATGTTCATGTTTAAAAAATTGATAATTGGTTTAATTAGTAATGAATAAAATTAAAAACTACGCAATATTGACTCGGTACTAGTAGATAATACGATGGATATCATTTATTGCCGTAAAATACATTTTGTATTGTGTTTTTGATCGACCATTGCGAGTAAACTTTTTGCCGGGACTGTCCAGGCTTTGCCCCAATTGTTTTTTTTTCCAGGCTTTGCCAGGCTTTGCACCAAAATTGTGAAGGCTTCTCATGGTTATACCTTGGAAACTAGATGGTGAATCATTCTCATTTTTTTTCACATTATTCGTGATATCTTACTGTAGCTTATCCTCGTTTTTTAATCAATTTCTTAATTTTAGTTTTGACGGTAGAATTAATCATGCTCTGTTTGCCCATCATAACGCATTTGTTACGTGCAAACCAAGCCAACTTTGAGTGTAAATATCTCAGGTTTGGGGTGGTCAAAGTTATTCAAATTGCCCAGATGTTTGGATAATGTATTAAATAACCTATATGTCAAATTTCAACCATTTCTTAATTCAACTCTTCTGTGGAGGTACTATCTTAAACTGTGTTGCTTTTTCCCGTGTTATTTTTGCTCGTGTGTTGCCATCAACTTGCGTTGTTCAGTCCAATGTGTGTAGACATCTTGTATGTTCATTCTACACGCTTTATGTGTGCTCGAATAAGCGTGTTATTGATGGGGACAGCTACGAAGGTGTGTAATAATTTAATGCGTCAAAATTGCACACTCACGCGTATAATTGTAACGTGTTACGTGTTACCAAATGCATAAGTGTGTACAATCAACATGGCAACGTTGTGTTACTTCTACATACTTTGAACACACGTCAAACACGCCTAGTTTTTGCAGTGTACAACGTACAAGCTCGCGTTCGCTGACGGCCATACTAGATTTCGCTACTAGCGACACTTATCGGCCGACCGTAGAACGTCATCGTTACTCGTATGGCGGGAATATTTGAAAACATAATAAGAATGTGTCATCTTATCTGGCTATGTCCTCTTGAGCACAACTTCCCTATTTACTCGCCTTTCCTTTGTTTTCGATTTCACAACGAGAACGAGGAAAAATCATTATGCCCACGTTGTCATAGATTTGACCTGGGTATTTTCCAAAGCACGAAGAATAAAAAAGAATGCAGCGAGCGTGATGAGGGGTGCCCTTGGAGAGTCGTTTCCTCTTTTGTTTAATAGCGCTCTCTCCCGCGCAGCGCCATCGGCCATGATCGAGACGCTCGTGAAGCCGGTGCTATAATAAATGTAACAATAAATAATACCGTCGGTTCGCGCCTAATGAAGTTTCGTCCCTCTCCGAGCGACTGGCCGAGGATAAAATTTTCGTTTTGAGTGCACGCAGTTAAAGTAGGGGAGGGAATAACCCGCGAACGATAGTGAAGGCAGAAATGAGATGCTGCGGAGACCCCTTTCGATCAATTAGAGTTAATAAATGGGCGCCAGAAGCGGGGGCGAGAACGTCAGACGTTCTCGAAGTCTTTCGAATATATGTATACTAATATTCACGTATAAACGCACACATACATATGTTTATACATATATATGTATATATATATGTATATAATATATACATACATACATACATACATACATACATACATACATACATATATACATATATATATATATATATATATATATATGTGTGTGTGTGTGTGTGTGTGTGTGTGTGTGTGTGCGTGTGCGTGAGGGGTAAAGTTGAGACGACTCTCCGAAAATCTCGAGGCACTCTTGCCTTTCAATTTTCTGTTTGTTTTACGCTATTAAAAATGTTAATATATCTCGTAGAATGGCTCGTTATCGTTTATACGTGTAATTATATATATAAATATATGAACATGCGATAACGATATATATCATATTTTTTATTCGTTTTTGTTTTCTGAGTTCTATACCCTTGCGGGTTTTCACGTATTATCTTTCCCAATTGTACCCATTCCAATCACGTCTTACCCGCACTTCGCTAATCTCACCGAACTTCCGTTCCGTCCGCAGCCGTCTTAAGACCGTACAACTTAAGGTGTACCTATGAAAAAAATTGGACCATTTTTTTATCGGCTTAAATTATGTATAAACATCCCGAGAATGATATGGTTCGAAGAAAAATGGCTTTAAAACTTTAAACGCGTTTTTCTTGAAATCGTGTTTTGAAAATCGGGCGGACTCGTAGCTGCTACAATTTTTAAACGATTGTCTCGAAATTTCGACGGTGGCTTTTTAGATAGATTTTCGAGCGAAGTACACACGATTTTCATGATCGATTAACAATGACGGTTGTTTTTAAAGATATTGAGGCCGCTTTTTTACGTGGACAAGCGACTTTTTTTTCAAAATGATGCCAAGTTTGCAGAAAAATCAATATTTTGTAATAATCGTGTTTTTCGCTAGCAAAACTCAGATTACGAAAACAAAATTATTTTTAGTTCGGGTTGTTCAAAAGGCGTTCTCTTTTTACCGGCAACATGGCCGCTATGTTGTATTTTTTTTAAACAAAAAAAAAATAATCATATTTATACCTATAGACATGTAAAATAAACCCTCGGAACCTTATCTCAATGGCGTTATTAGCATTTTCAAAAAAATCTCAAAGAACCTTGTTTTCCGACCGCCCGAAAGTGTATATAAGGCCTCAAGGGGGGAGACACCTTCGAGGGTGGAAAAAATTACTGATTTTCGGAATTTTTTTTAGAAGGCAACATTTCTTCACCATTTTTAGACTCAGGGTATGTTTTAGCACTACTTTTGGTTGTTACATGGTATTTTTTTAATTAATCTTTGAAAATGGGGGAGGTATGGGACGGTTTCCTAAACGCGTTGCGGCGAATATTGTCGGACAACGTCACATGTAGCGCGGCGGGAATAATAATAAAAAAACCAACGAAGACTTTTCTTTCATTAAGGGGTTAGGCAACTCTAGAGGTCGAAAAAATGGCTTTTTGGGGATTTTTTATTCAGAAAAACTACAAAATAAATGGAGATTACAAAAAGGGTGTTAAGCATACATATCAGTGACTGTAAACAATAATTTTTTTGGAGCGATTAATTTTAGAATGGCGGCTGTGCAGCGTTTATCTCAAAACTGCATTTTTTAAGTTGGCCGGAAACGTAACTCAGACAATTTTCGACCGATTCACTGGAAATATTGAATACATCTTGAACAATACATTGTCTATGGAAGTACTTAGGATTTTTTTTATATTGCATAGTTCAATTGTTATTAACAATAACCTGACGATTTTTTAGGCAAACTTTTCACTTTCCAAAAATTTACTCGGTTTATTTTGTAGTTGTTCTGAAAAAAAATCCCCAAAAAGCAATTTTTTCGGCCCGTAGAGTGGCCTAAGGCCTTAATACTCATACGCAGAAGATGAACTAAGAAAAAGTGAGAAATGTTTAAAATCGATGAAATGATACGCTATAAAACAAAAAGATTCAATTTTCCGAAAATGATGGCTTCATTTTGCCATAAATTTTTTTTTTTTTTTTTCAATTTTCGGAAACATTTAGGATCATTGCCGTATTAGACAATACGGTTAGAAAGATTTATACAAAATTTCATCAGAATCGATCCATTCATTTTTTAGCCATACGTCATGCTAGTTTTGAAAATGCAGCTCAGAAGGCCGTGCCATACTCGCGCCATTTATAAAGATTAATAAAAAAAATACTAGTAAACAGTCGAAAGTACCCCCATGGAAATTTATATACGCAAAAATATACTGCAAATTCATTTTATTAATAATTGTAATATATGTGAAATGTATGCCATATATTGAAAATATATGTTGCATATATGTGCCAAATTCTAATTTTCGTAACGTTTTTATATATGAGATGTATATGCGTGGTATTACTGTATATCAATGTATCATACATCAATGATATATGTAGCATTTACCCTGCATTACCACATATATTTAGCATATATGTTGCATACACACTGCATATATACCATAGATATACTGCATAAATGGTACATATATGCCACATATATACAGATATGCTACGCATATCTGTATATAGTGTTTATATGTAATAGTGCACTTTAATTGTAAGCTAAGTTTTTTTTAGTTTAAGTTTTAAGTTTTATTAAGTTTAACTGTAATCGTGTTTATACACAGCATATATTTCTTGTCAGGAATATGTATAAAAAATGTACGCGTCATATATGACGCATAAATGACACATATATGAGTCATATATGACGCATACATTTTTGATATATTTTTCTGACAAAAAAATAGATTGAAAATATATCGAAAATATATGCGTCGTATGTGCCTCATATATGCATCATATATAGTCTTTATACGTGGCATATATTTTTTTGGTCAGAAAAATATATCGAAAATATATGGGTCATATATGCGTCATATATTTGGTGCATATATACTGAATATATACGTATTATTCTATTTTTCGTCACTATATATGCGACCGATATATATATATATATATGTAGCATATATTTTCTGCATATATTTTACATACATAAATTTCCATGGGGGTAGTAAGAAACCATACCCTAAGTCTCAAAAATGGAGGAAATATCTTAATTTTCTTAAATCCACAAGATCAGCAAATTTTTTCCTCGTCTGGAGGTATCTCCCCCCTCAAGCCACACTATACCGCATTTTACTTAGGCACGGGTAAACTATGAAAAACCAGTGCCAGAATAGATGGCCCCGTATTTTTCTGACTCTTCGATGCACAGACATTTTACTCAAGTATCTACACGAAGGTCTCAGGAGTATTGGCCTTCCGCTGACCGGTTGATGCTTAGCCGGTGCACAGCTAAGCGGTCACCGCTCCGAGTATCGTCCATGCACAACGCTGCTTAACTCAAAGTATCGCCGGAGCCGAAACTCGATCGTACATCCACCAGTCCTTCGTTCTTTCTCCGTATAAACAAAAAAAAATTAACTAAAAACCATACCGAATTTCCTCGTTATTCCATTAATCTCTTCCTTCGTTTCAATTATTACTCGTCACGAATTCGCCACGCACATGAAAAATTTCGTCTCGCAGGAACAATTTTACATTCCTTCGATCTCTTGATCCCGTTAAGCCGTTACCGTTAAGGCGAAAAATATTTTTATTTTCATGTCAAACGCCTAAAGTACTCCAATAATTAGTTTAGGTAACAGTTACCCGCATATACATATACATGGCCGAATATTTTCGTACAGTAACACTCAGTCTGCCTCGAAGACGTCCCCCGATGCCAGTTGGTACGGGCCCCTGAAAAAGTTTTTGATATATGACTCAATAAAACGAGACCCGAGGCGGGGCCTCCCCATCGGATAAATATCAAAGGTAAAATGTTCACCTCGTTAACTCATATTCGGGGGTTTCGCGTTTCTCGCCGTTTTCATTGCAAGATCCGCGAGTTTTGAGATGATCGCGCATTATTATGTATATATATGGACACACACATACATATATATATATATATATATATATATATATATATAGATGGCAGAGCCCAGGTAAAACGGACGTGTGCCCCGTTTATATCGCCTCCTTCTTCTGACCCCGCGCGCTTCTTCTTCCCCCCATTCCATTGGTAAGGGACGCTGATGAAAACACGCGCGCGCGGCAATTAAGAATTCTTGTAATTAATATCGAGCCAATTTTGCGAGAGCGCTCGAGGCATTTTTACGATAATTTTTTTTTTTTTTTTTTTTACGTTCGCCAAACATCCGGGGAGCAAGAAGGGAGGGTCAGGAGGGGGGAAGGTATCATTTTAGATGGGCATCTCTTCTCGCTCGAAGAGCAGTGTCCCCTCATATTTCATTTTATCGCTACGTGCACAAGTTGTTATGCGGAATTCACAGCAAAGTGGCAGTTTTTTGTGAAGTAACGTCAATTCGAACGTCAGATTTCACCCTTAATGTCAGAAGGGCTCCACAGGCTCATGTGCTCTCGAATTTACGGTTTTTTGCTTGTTAAAGGCGAGAGCCTCAACTAGAAGGTCCAAAAAAGTGATTTTTCGGGAATTTTTTTAAAAGAAAAAAAAAAAACAAGTGAGCCCAGTAAACATTGAGGTATCTTTTCATGTCTACTTGAAATGTATAAAAAAATTCAATATAAAGCAATAAGTGACCGCAGATTTATCAGATTTGCAGATTTATCAGCAAATGAAGCGATAAAATTCTCAATTATCATATATTTTTCTTCTGGGTGGATTAAGAAAATGCTGAAAAAATCGTGAAATTACAACTTTTGTGAGGTTAAAAAAAATGTGTTTAAAAAAACACTTCAATGTGCTGTAAAAATGATTTAAAAACACTTTTTCAACGACTTTTTTAATTCACTTAGAAGAGCTTTCCATACTGAAGAAAATGATTTGAAATTGGTTTGATTCGACAGATCGTTTAGTTTTTTTTCCTATCAAGTCCGCTAATTTGGAAAAATCGTGGAAATAAAAACTGGAGCAAACGCGCTTGAAAATTTTCAATAGGAGGAAATATCAATATCAAATATCAATCGCTGCTCTGCCTTTGACCTTGTATCTTCGAAAATATTGACAATTGGCCTCTGAAACTTTGTAAATATATTCTTCGATAGTTTATCTATCAATTTAAGGTAGTTCCTCTGCGAAAATCTCAACCAAAAGTTTACATACCATGTTCATGTTTAAAAGATTGATAATTGGTTTAATTAGTAATGAATAAAATAAAAAACTACGCAATATTGACTCGGTACTAGTAGATAATACGATGGATATCATTTATTGCCGTAAAATATATTTTGTATTGTGTTTTTGATCGACCATTGCCAGTCAACTTTTTGCCGGGACTGTCCAGGCTTTGCCCCAATTGTTTTTTTTTCCAGGCTTTGCACCAAAATTGTGAAGGCTTCTCATGGTTATATCTTGGAAACTAGCTGGTGAATCATTCTCATTTTTTTTTCACATCATTCGTGATATCTTACTGTAGCTTATCCTCGTTTTTTTATCAATTTCTTAATTTTAGTTTTGACGGTAGAATTAATGATGCTCTGTTTGCCCATCATAACGCATTTGTTACGTGTAAACCAAGCCAACTTTAAGTGTAAATATCTCAGGTTTGGGGTGGTCAAACTTATTCAAATTGCACAGATGTTTGGATAATATATTAAATAACGTATATGTCAAATTTCAACCATTTCTTAATTCAACTCTTCTGTGGAGGTACTACTTTAAGCAAAAAAAAAACGATTTTTCGAAAAACGAACGAAAGAGCAGTTTTTTAGACTCAGGGTATGTTTTATTCCTACGTTTGGCTGTTATATCGTAATTTTGGTTTTTATTGATCTTCAAAAATGGCGAAGGTATGGCGCGGTCTTCTAAACGCGTCGGGGCGGATTCTTGTAAGACGACGTGACAAGTAGCGTCGACGGGATTAATCTGAAAGAAAAACCAACGGAGATGTTTCTCTCATTAACCCTCATACGCAGAATATGAACCAAGAAAAAGTGAGATATACTGAAAATCGATGAAATGTCACGCTTTGAAACGAAAAGATTGAATTTTCCAAAAAATGGCTACATTTCGCAATAAAAAAGTTATTTTTTTTAATACAAAAACATTTAGGGTCATGCTTTAGGCGATAATGTTAAAAATATTTACGCTAAATTTAATCAGAATCGGTCGATTAGATTTTTAGCCATACGTCACGCGTTTTGAAAATGCAGTTTAGAACACCGTGCCATACCTCCGCCATTTAAAAATATTAATAAATAAAAAAATGCCACGTGACAGCCAAAAGTAGTAAAAGAACATTCTCTAAGTCTAAAATATGGTGAAGAATTCTGTCCTTTAAAAAAAATCATGAAAATCAACAACATTTTTCGTCGCCTGAAGGTATTTCCCCCCTCAATTTTGACAGCAACATGGTAACCTTCGAAACGTCGTATTTCAAATCGAGTACAAAGACTCGCTTGACTTTCCCCTCGCCATCGAGGCTTCGTGTCCACAAATCGGCTGCTCTCTCTCTCTCTCTCTCTCTCTCTCTCTCTCTCTCTCTCTCTCTCTTTTTATAATGGCTTTACGTGCCTCCAATCATTGTATCGTTAACTGCGGCGTGTACTATTGGCACTTTGCATTCACGCCAGATGGGCTTCTCGATCCCATCCAACCCACTGGAGTGTGCATGGAGTACTTTGGAGGTGCACATGGGTGACAGCAGGAGTTCGCGCAAAACGATAAATAGTTGCTGCTCGTAAAACGCTTCGTGCGCAACTTTCCTCGTGACGACCGAGTCTCTATTAAAAAAAAAAAGAGAGAGAGAGAGGAGCTGCTTAACGATCATTCCTCCAATGGACCCAACGTCAATCGTACTTACGCGCATTTTCGTCCACTCTCCTGCAATTTTCACACGCACACGAGTGGGACTGGCAAACTTGAGGGAACGGAGAATCTGTTCTCGCCCGTAGTTGAACGCAGAGCGAGATTGAACGCTACCAAAGAAGGGCTCCCGGAGTTTGCGGAGTTAGCCTCTTTTTCGAGGCTTATTGGTATGGCTGTCCGACCCGCTGATCCTTTGCGTCATTTCGCCTTCTCGTTACGCGCAGACAAATTTGACGACGATCGCAACGCGATGGATGTTATAGCTTCAGCAGCGATTTCTTCGTTCCACTCAAGCCTATATATGCGAGACGACATAAATCGTGCAACTTCCAGGGGGGCGGTGCCTTCAGGCGAGACAAAAATTGCGGTTTTTCATCATTTTCTTTTCGTAGGAGAGATTTCTTCACCATTTTGGAGACTTAGGATTTGTTTTGTTACTACTTTTGGCTGTTACGTGGTATTTAAAAAAAAATTTTAATCTCCAGAAATGGCGGAGGTATGTCACGGTCTTCTAAACGGGTTGCGGAGGATGTTGTCTGACGGCGTGACACGTAGCGTCGGTGGGATTGATGTGAAAAAAAACCAAAGAAGATTTTTCATTCATTAACACTCATACGCAGAATATGAACCAAGAAAAAGTGAGAAATGTTGAAAATCGATGAAGTGGTACGGTTTGAAACACAAAGATTGGATTTTTCGTAAAAATAGCTATATTTTCAAATGAAAAATACTTTTTTTTTATCAAAATATTTAGGGACATGTTTCGGACAATAAGGTAAGATTTATACCAAATTTTATCAGAAACGGTCGATTAGTTTTTTAGCTATACGTCACGCCAGTTATGAAAATGCCGTTAAGGAGATCGTGCCATACATCCGTTTTTTAAGATTGATAAAAAAATCCCATGTAACAGCCGAAAGTAGCGATAAAACATACCCCAAATCTAAAAAATGGTGAAGAAATATTTCCTTTAAAAAAACAAATAATTAAAAACAGCATTTTTTCCTCGCCTAAAGGTATCTCCCCCCTTAACGCGAATGGCTTTATAACATCCAGGGAAGGCTGCATTAAATATAGACCCATTGTGGTAATGTTAGCACACAATCATTTGGTCGTTTAGAGCCGCACGTCAAAATATTAATATCTCCGTAACGAAAAAGTCTTTAGGTTTTAATAGTTTGAGGGTGTTCTTATATTAACTAGCAAGGAACATCACTTTGGTGTCCCCCTTCGACTGTGTTAAAATTCATGTATATGGTGGAGCATTAAGGCGTTACCCCCACTTGTAGCGCAAAAAAAGGCCTTTTTCATGATTTTTTTTCAAGAAAACTATAAAACTTTTTTAATCGATCAATATACCATCTTTAAGAACACATCTTGAAGAACGTTCAGTAATTTTTTTGTTGAAAAATATTACATTGTTTAGTGGCAAATGGCCGTCAATGAAATAATGTTTTTATATACACGGTTTGCGGTGACCAACATTGCGGCGAAGTGGATCATCTGAAGAAAAAAATGCGGATGGATTTAGTCAAATATAAGTATAAACTAGTCTTTAATCGAAGGATTTAAATAAATATTCATTTTTCACAAAATGGCGGACAGTCAATGTTAATGGTTCGATTTTAACGAAAAAAACGGCCGTTTTTTGGCTATAAAAAGGCCATTTTTTTTCGAAAAAAAAAATCGAACGATTAAAGACTACATTTTTATGTATTAAATAAGCCTGCAAAATTTCAAGAAGATCGGTTCATTGGTGTTCGAGTAATCTTGGTCACCGACTTCAGAAATGCCATTTTGAGAAAAACGCGTTTAATGTTTCAATTTCAGTTTACACGAAGTAAATATTTTTTTTTGTCAACTTACATAGTCATCTATTCCGGGCCCGTTCTTATAAATTCCAGTCTATTATATGAACGTTGTGAATGCCAGGTATACGACCCTTTTCAGGACATATTCTCAGATACTTGTACTTCAAAAAAATGCAATAAAAAAAACGATTTTTTTTAAATCGCAAGTGGGGGTAATCCCTTAATGAGATACGTAATTTTTTTTACCGCCGGAGAAACTGTTTTAACCCTTCATAACTCAACAACGCAAACATTTGAAAATGGTTGACTTTGTGGTAGGTTTTGATAAATAAAAAAGACGGATTATTCATTTTTTTGAAAGGTTCAATCAGGGGACTCGTTATAAAGCAATAAAGGGAGCGTGACAGACATGTTACATTATGTAGGAACATTTCTTTATGATGTATGGAATGCTTTGAAGCAGTTGTTTGGCTTGCTGTAGGCCAAAGCCACACCACATTTTTTATACACCGTTTGTCGTTTTGATATTTTTTTTTATTTTCGCAAACTTTATAGTGAACGCACATTCGAATCCTGGAATTTCACGAAAGTGAACTTCGAACGAATTTTGATCCAACTAACTAGTTTGCAAGAATTGGCCTAAAAAACCATAGGACGGTTTGTAGTCGTCGTGCGACACTGATTTGAGAAAGGATTAAGTGTCAATATGGCATTTTATCAGGTCTTAGATAGTTTGTTACGGAAATGGCACACGGTGATACAATGGGTTGAGGGGTGAAACCATCCCTTAGAGTAAAGCATGGCAAGGGTTGATTTCTCAATTTCATTCTCAAGCAGTCCACCGATGTTGGAGAAACAAAAATGAAAATTCTTTCCATGCCAAACGATCAGAAATCCACTTTGAGTACATTAAATAGTAAAAAAATAAGGCTAGAACTTTTATTTTTCTTTCTCTCACCCATACATTATAAAGAGGTGGATTAAATTTAAAAAACAGGCAACACTTTCAAGGTCGGAGAAACTTAAAGGGCACGTATTTTTGCATTTTCGTCGGATAGCGAGCTTGAGGGTGCAAACCACCCCTTACTAGAACTTCCTTAACGCAGTATTTGGGTTTGATACTTAGAGGGAGTTCGTGCATTAACTTAGGATTGCCAAAACGTAAAAAAAACCTTAAAAAAATTTGTTATTTTTTTAGGGGTTTTAGTATGAAACTTATGTGTTCTCATTGTTATTTTCTTTAGGAGTTTTAGTATGAAACTCATGTGTTCTTATTGTTATTTTCTTTAGGAGTTTTAGTATGAAACTCATGTGTTCTCATTGTTATTTTTTTAGGAGTTTTAGTATGAAACTCGTGTGTTCTCATTGTTATTTTTTTAGGAGTGTTAGTATGAAACTCATGTGTTCTTATTGTTATTTTTTTAGGAGTTTTAGTATGAAACTCATGTGTTCTCATTGTTATTTTTTTGGAAGTTTTAGTATGAAACTCATGTGTCACGTAATTCAAAATTTCAAACCTAGTTCGTAAATTAATTTTTAGTACTAGGACATTGGGTCATGGTTCCAATGGGGTGGTTTGGAAACTCAGTCTGAACGAGTTCATGATTTTGTATTAAAATCAATACGCAGGGCCTCAGGAGGGTAAGTAAAGAGTATAATGGATTAGGATAAATTTGCGATGAGCCTGCGGAAAGGTGTTTAGAATTCAGAATATTTTTTTGAACCTCTACCGAATTCGAAGCCACGTCAAGATTGAAGCGACTGCCATTTTTCACTAAATTTTGAACTCCTCTTGATATGGCCTTTTTCTTATTTTTTTTAAGTCTACGTAACAAATAGCCAGAATATCAATCGCGCTCCTAATCGCTCTTTGCTGAACTAAAAAAACAACGCGGAATTTCGATGAAAATCGTTTTCTAACGCGACTTGCCCAATTCTCAGATTGACCGGATGCATTTTATACTTATGCAGTTATACGCGAAGAGAAAAATTAATTTTCCATTCGCTCCAATGACAAAGTGTGAGCAGTCGACTGCAGAGTTCGCGTGTTCATTAGACCGAGGGAAGTTCCAAACGACAAATCGAGCCCGCGTTTCTAATTAACGCTCTGTGCAATGTCCCGCATACTCTACCTTAAAGAGCAAAGTTGGCGAAAAATTAGTTCATTTTTTCCTTTCATACGAATGACTGGAAATATATATATATATATATATATATATATATATATATATATATATATATTCATTTTTTCATTTCATACGAATAGATTTATATGACTGGAATATATATATATATACAGGGTGTTTTGTTATGAATGAATAATCCTGCAACTGTCGATAGGTCAGATCATGTCCTACTATATGCTGGAAATTCAATTCATTGTCAGTCAAAGTCCCACAGTTTTCGAGATAAAAATAACCTGTTTTTGGTTTTTCGCATTCCTGTGATAAAACCTGTGAAATGATAACATTTTTAGATTCGGTTTAAAAAAAATACTCTTCGTTATTTGTTTTATCTAGAAAAGTCTTCTTTTTAACCTTCAATGTTAAGGGAACTTCATGAAAAAAACCAATAAAAAAAATGTACTACGCATATCGTGTCAATACTTAAAAATATTAGTTATTGTCGATTCATATCATTTGTTGAAATGACATGCCAAAAACCAAAAGCAGATGATAAAAAAAAACATAAAGCCCAAAATCTCGAAAACCGTGGGACTGTTACTAAACTGAAATTCCACCATATAGTACGACATGATCTGACCTATCGATAGTTGCAGGGTTATTCATTCATATCAGGATACCCTGTATAGGAGCCGGGTTGAAATTCCGAACTTTGAATGCTCTGACGGTTTAAAACTCCGAATTTCAGTATACCAAAATTCAAGAAGAGGCCGGTTTGACATTCCGAACTTTGAATGATCAGAACGCTCAAAACTCCGTAAAAATACTATCCCGAAAGATCAAAACTGCGAAAGAATTTTACACGAAAGACCAAAACTCCGAAAATTTGAACACCGTCAAAATAATACGGCTATGGAAGTTTTCAAAGTTTCAAAATTTTCAATAAATCGACGAATTATTGCAAGATTTTTTTTTAATTATAAAGTGATTTTGCGTCAATTTTGGAATTTGCCTAGACAATGTTATACGTTCTACATCATTTACAGTCAACTGTGTAGACTTTCGCATGATCGTGACATCGGTGCCGGGTTGAAATTCCGAACTTTGAATGTGACAAAATTCTTAAAATAATTCGTCGATTTATTGGAAATTTTGAAACTTAAAACTTCCATCGTCGAATTATTTCGACGGTGTTCAGATTTTCGGAGTTTTTGTCTTTCGTGTAAAATTCTTTCGGAGTTTTGAGCGTTCTGATCATTCAAAGTCCAGAGTTTCAACTCGGTCCCATCTTCAGGGTCAACGAAATAAACGATCGATATCAATATGAACCAACGGTTCATTTTATTCATGCGCTGAGTGGTTCAATTTTTTCCTCGTCCATCTGCATGAAAAATGGTGTACCAGCGTGAATCACGAGGGCAAACATGCAAGTGAAAAAAACGTCGAGAGTTTTCTTTCTTCAACTTTCAAGTCGATGGAAATTAGTTCAGGTATGAGTCACAAAAAGTGTCCCGATGTAATATGGAAGGGAAACGGGAAGGTAAATTCTGGTAGATCGCGATCTCTATGAGGCAATGGGCGTATCCCCGTTCGTTCGGAGAGATCGATCATTTATATATGTATATGTATATCGGGAGGAAGAACACGATGATAGTTGGGCTGGAAACTGTTTCGTGTAGCGGAGCGTGTCGCGCACTCGAGAGCCAAGAATGCGAGGAGCCCAATGTAAAGAAAGACCACGAGACAGAAGGGAGAGAGTGAGAGAGAGAGAGAGAGAGAGAAGAGAGAGAGAGAGAGGAGAGAGAGAGAGAGAGGGAGAGAGAGACCTGCATCCTAAACGATTTCAAGTCGACGGATCATTAACGACGTTTTTAAAACAAAGGCTGATACTGCAAAACTTCCGGGTAGGTTAGTAATTCGTTTTCCTATTCGTTGCAGCTGTATACGTAAAAATATGAAACAAGGGATATCGGGACCCCCGAAATAAAGAAGGGCTAACCTATTTCCTCCAAATAACCTGAATAATTACAAATTTCCGTTTTGGGTAGGACGTAATTCGATTCGCGACAATGATCTGGAGTCGTTGGTTTTTTCTCGACAAGATCCACTTTTTTTTGTGACTGTAAAGTCCAGAATTGAAAAATTTATATCAATGATCGATCAATTTACAGGATTAAGGAAAAATATTCTTCTAGGAGGTTCGAGTGGTTTATTAACATTTTTTCAACATTTTATTAACATTAATCATTAATAATAAGTAATTTAAATATATAATTTAATTTAATATTTTATTTACCAATTTTAATAATTCATAATCAATAATAATAAATCATGAATATCCATTTTATCAACATTTTATTAACACTTTGGTAACATTTCATTAACATTTTATTACCATTTATTAATCATTATTACCATTACCATTTTATTACCGTTCAATTAAGATTATCGATTAAAAATTTCGGAAAACTTCGCCATCGAGGCTCCGCATTTGTCAAATTCCTGTGGGATAGCAAGGATCGGTCTCAGCGTAACTCTCCGCTCTACGGTCTAACATATTTTGTATAGCGCGCGGGCGCATGCAGTTGCACCGGGGAACTCAAGGTTGCGCCGTCTCGGTATATTAGTTCCGGCCGATCGAGTGCACCGCGATGTTCCACTTTCCGAAGAGCGCATATTCATCAACGAAGAGATTCTTCTCCACTGCACGAACTCCGCCTGGCGGTCGTCTGTGTTTGCAATGAAAATCACTCGAATTATCGGTCAGCGTGTAATTGCATTTTTCAATGTTACTATTAACCACCGAGCACCGAGAACTCGGATATAAATCGTCGCTCGAGTTGGTGCAAGCTGCGCTGTAATTCTCTCAACTTCCGGGGCAACGAACCGATCGCGGCGGTCTTTGAGACACTTCCAATAGTTGCCTATTAAGCTCGCGATATAATGCATAAGCGAGAAAGCTGTAGCGCGAGCGCGAACGACGCAATGAAAAGAAATAAAGATTGTCGTTTCCGGTATTTTTTAACAATGTTGTAATGCACCGGGGGATGATCTCGTAAGTCTTTGGTTTTTGTACTCGTGGCTTTTTGTTCTTCCTCCTTTATGGATACGTGTGTGGACGGTTTTGGAATTCTTTTCGATTCATTGCACACGAATATAAATAGATATTGAGGTATGTACTATAGTATCGATATTGACTCTTTACATATATATATGTGTGTGTGTGTGTGTGTGTGTGTGTGTGTGTGTGTGTGTGTGTGTGTGTGTGTGTGTGTGTGTGTGTGTGTGTGTGTGTGTGTGTGTGTGTGTGTGTGTGTGTGTGTGTGTGTGTGTGTGTGTGTGTGTGTGTGTGTGTGTGTGTGTGTGTGTGTGTGTGTGTGTGTGTGTGTGAGGCGTTCCATACCATTTCGAACGGTCAAAAAGTTGTCCACTCTCAAAAAATTGAAATTTTGCCAAATTTTTTAATTATATGAAAAAAAAAACAGTGTAAATTTTTTCAAAATTTTTGGACCGCATTATCTCGAGTTATTCAAAATTTCAAAATTTTCAAAATACCGTTATATCTCGTGAGCATTTGATTTAACAGAAAAATGTTCAAGACAAAAAAGTTGTAATTTTATATGAACTTTGTGAAAAAAATTTGTTTTGAATTTTTCGAGTTTAAAAAATGGCCATTTTCACCAAAATTATACAAAAACATTTTTTTTCGGTCGGTATGTCACTTTTGATTTTTCTCAAAAAATTCCAGAAAATACTCTGAAGTGTGTACAATAACACCTATTTTTTTCAGAGTGGGTCGATTCGTTGTTCCAAAGCTATATATATACCAATATATATATATATATATATATATGCGTGCGTTTATTTTTTGGATTTATATACATATTTATATGAATATAATATTTATATATTTATATACATATATATTTGTTGGTATTACTTCCTCTGGGAGCAATCAACGTTTATCTGTTCAATGTTTAACGATACCGATTTTTTTTAACGTAGATACGTGTGACGAAAATTCCAATTGCGAAATTTCATCGAACGGATATTCTTCCGACTAATCCCTTTTTAACAGATCAGCCTGAAAAAAATCCATTTTCGAGAAAAAAAACATTGAAACTAAGCAGATCAGGCGAGTTTCTTCAATGAAAAATCTTGAATATAGCCGCAGTAAACTTCTCTGCTGATAAATTGATTGCCCTTGGCGATCAAACTCTAGCTCAATTTGCGATTCTTCATACGAAAGTATGTCAAATAATCTGGACTTCAATGTTTCGCTTTCTCGCACGCGATGGACACAAAGTACCAGAAACTCCCGGAAGCAGCATTTGATTTTTCAATGGAAAATTAGTATCCTCCAAAATTGATTGTATAAACGCTCGGCCCTCGTCAATAGCGTCAATCATTGAGGGGGGCACTATCTAGAGACAAGAAAAAAGGCCAAATTGCGAAAAAAAATCTGGGGAACGGTTGGTGAAAAAGAAACGCACTTTTTAAACACAAAGGTACATTTATTAAGAGCGTTACAAAAATCACGAAAAATACAGAAAAAAACAACAAAAACATGGCCACCGGCAGATGATGAAATTTTTCTCGCGACGTTTGGCGGTGGACACTTTCCAGCTGAAACGGTCCATCCGAAATCTGAAAACCAAACGGGTTATTCAAGATAATAATAAATAAGAGTCGTTGACGATCGTCGATTTTCTAAATATTTTTGTTTAACATCGTGACGACAAATCTAAACTCGAGCATTTAAAATGTATGAAAAAAGTCGTCCTTTTTACGTACCTATTCAAAAATAAAGATCTATTTTGAAAAAGTGAGATCGTCAACGACCTGTGAATATTTCTCATCGCATCTCCTGTAAATTTGGAAATAATCCGTTGAGTAGTTCTCGAGATATCGCGTCCACCGACTTTGAAAACAGTGTTTCCAGAAAACGCGTTTAAGGGAGACTTTGTCCTTGGAGTGCCATATTTCAGGTGTTTACATTTTTTTTTTTAAGTTAACGAGTAAAGCTTTTTGAGTGCGGTTTTTTCTTGCTTTTATTCATAATATACAGAACGTTAAAAAAATTTTTTTTTTGAAAAAAAAAACCAAAATGTCCGCCGTTGCAGGTCCGCGAAAACAGGTCCTCAAATCGCGGGAGGTAAACGGCTGACATCACTGTCCCCTCTTTGTTGATCTGAAACACAAATTCAAAGCATATTATCAATCTGTGACCCTTTGGTCATGGAATGACGGATGGGTTTTTCGTTTAGTACAAATTTCGGAAAATGGCGGCAATTTAAAAAAAAATCGAATTTTCGCGTTTTTTTCCGCATAAAAAGATAAATAATAAATGCATAAATGTATCTATCGAAAAAACGATCCGTCATTCCGTGAAGACATATTTTCTGAGTATGCTCTCCAAATTTCAGGTCGATATGTTGATTACAGCGGTCAGGAGAATGTCAGCCATTTTTAAAAACGTGTTTTCGAGAAAAATGCGTTCAAAGTTTTGTAATGTGTTTACAAAAATGTGTTTATAATTACCGCTAATCGGCAATGCCTGGTCCATGGAGGCATCCCTCCTCTTCTTCTAGCTGCTCATGTTGAGCCGCTAACATCTCCCGCTGCATTTCAAGGACAAAGTCTCCCTTAAAGTTTGAAGTACTGTGCTGCTACTGCTCGCCCGGCTGACTGTTAGAAGCTGTAGCTCATTCAATTTTAGGAATATTGCAATGAAATATATAGGGAATATAGCTAAAAGATGATACAATCGAATGAAAATATTTTTGGATAATGCAATTTTTTTACCCTCCTAGGTAGATGTAGCCCGTTAATACAAACCGTTGACACACACCCAACCGTGTATGCAAATTCAGATCTAAAGTATTCCATATTCCTCGAGTAATAAACCATCCACTTATATTGTCACGTTTCGTTAAAATTTCCTTAAGGCAACAAAAACACGTCAATTTTTTTCTTTCGTTACGTAACACGTAATTGGTTGGAAAGAAATCTCGGTGGATGAGAAACTTTTCGTGAGAAAAATAGCACGAGGAAGTATGCTTCCGACAGCCACGAGTCAATAAGTAATTCTTTATTAATAAAAATAAATGCTCGAGTCCGCGCGCGAGCGCAGGTACGGCCTGAGATAGCACGTGGGCAAAAATTAAGGCAAGCGCTCGGTGTAACGTCGAACGAAAGAAATTTATTGGCATCCCATTAAGAATATATACCTACGGTAAGTGCGTCGTGAGTTCGCACAAGAGCGACGCGTTCGTCGTCCAGGACGTGGAGTTTGAGGCACCTATAAACGCGGAAGTGGGGAATCGGTGAAAGTGCACGAAGAAAAATTAATGTCTCGATATTACGAGAGTTAAAAGCGTCCCTCAACGATTACATCCTCTCTCTCTCTCTCTCTCTCTCTCTCTCTCTCTCTCTCTCTCTCTCTCTCTCTCTCTCTCTCTCTCTCTCTCTCTCTCTCTCTCTCTCTCTCTCTCTCTCTCTCCCCCCCCTCTCTCGTTGTTAAGTTTTTACGTACATTTGCTATCGCTCACAAGTGTGTGTACAAGAAAAGTCTTTCTCGCGACCCACTGATAATAAATTGAAGAAACATGATGTAGTATACGATTAAGAATCCATTAGAAAATGCGCAGCTTCGTTACAGCACTTTTGAGTAATTGCTTTTTTTTTAAATAAAAGTCCGCAGCAACAACGCTTATCAATGCGCGACTCCGTTATTACATAAATCGGTAATTTATGAATAGCCTCTAGTTCGTGTGAATACGCTGCTCGCTGTTTTAGTTTCGTCATACACTTGGGTATATTCGTGTAAAAAAGTAAAGGTAGAGATTGCAAGTACATAAATTTGCGATACATTTTTATGAAGACTGACGCTGTCACAGCTCGAATTTCCATGACGTTCGCCTATCACCTCTTATTCATGATTTTTAAAATTCTGTCATTGGGGAATATTACATTGTAGCGAGTCTTTACAATTGAGGCCACTTTTAAAAAATTATCGCGAATATACATGTATATATATATATACACTCCGGAGTATATATATATATATATATATATATATATATATATATATATATTATATTATATATATACTCCGGGTTAGGCAACAACCATTAGCAGTAGGAATATTTTCTAGACTACCAGACTTAGGAGAAAACTTTCCCTACAAAAGTTGCATGGTACAAAGACTTCAGTCACCTCCATTTTTTAACTGGTACTATTATTTATTGTTTCCAGGATTTTATTGAGGAACTAAAAATACGTTCACACGCCAAATTTCAGGATGATCGATCAAGATTTACTATACAAAATCAATAAACAAGAATATTCAATGTTTTTAACCTAGAATCGATTTGTTTTAAACGGTGCAATCTCCTATAAAAGGTGATCTAAGTGAAGGCCACCACTTTCAATGCACGCTTGCAATCTGATTCACATTGATTGTATTGTCTTATTAAACACAAACTTCGCATGGATTTCCAAAACAAGCTGATAAGATTCTTAGTTGCGAACAATGTAAACAAAGCTGTACAACTTACCGCCATTTTGTTTAGTATTAAACTATTGAAACGTCAATCAGAGCCTGTTCGTCAATACAGACCGACGTGATTAATCAGGCAATACAGTCAATGCGAATCAGATTGCAAGCGTTCATCGAAAGTGGTAGCCATCACTTGTTCACCTTTTGTAGGAGCAAGAGCGTGCACCGTTTTTTGAATAGTTTTTTTTTACATTTGGGGTGTGAACTTAATTTTAGATCCTCGATAAAATACTGAAAAAAACAGTAAACCCATTTATAAAAATGGAGGTGACCTTGAATATATATATATGTGTGTGTGTATGTATGTATATGTATATATATGTATATATATATATATATATATATATATATATATGAACCTGCTCAACGAAATTTTTATTTGCCCCAGAGGCAAAAGGTAGGCCAAAGAGAGAGGGGGGGGGGGGGGGGGGTCGTGTCGACAGGATAAACACATATACAAAATCCATTAGAAAACACGAGTTAACACGATTAAAAAAAGTTATCGGTTCGAGTCTCGCTGTGGGCCGGATTCCGAAACACGGGGAAGCTTTAACGCGTATTACCACTCGGGGTATCCCGAAGACACATTTGAGGAGTGTAGGTGTATGGAATTTTCGAGTGGTGTCCGGGCGTTTGTATTGAAAGTGACGTCGAATGCCGAGAATACCGATGGGTACTCTGGTGGCACAGTGGGGACAAGAACTGTTTTAGTGTCGTCATGCGGCCTTGTGTCTCGGTTTCAGGCTAAATTCGTTTGAAAGATAGGCCGAGTGGAGGTCCGGGGAGACGAGACACCACCTAGGAATCCCATCTCAGGTGACTTGTTCGTCTAGTCGATAAGACGGAAAATAAGGAGGCCCGAGACATAAAACGAAGAGCATACTCTCAATTTTCACCTTCCGTGACTTACTGTATCTCTTTATCCCGTCTAGAGGATCCTTGACGGCACCCATAACTGACGAAGTATGCGTCCAAAAGACTTTGGCGGCGGTGCCTACTGCTAACGCGGAGGATGGTAGACGGTGAGTTTCATGGAGTATGCATTGGGAATCGTTGACTCACCTATGAGCTGACTGCGACAAAGTTGATGCAACGAACAGTAGGTCTGAGCTACTCTGAAGACAGTAGTCCATTGATAAAAAGGCCATTTGGTCCATTCGGCATTGCGTTGGGTCAACCAGCTACCGCTAGTTGGAAGTCATGCAGGTTTCGGTCCGTTTAGAGCCAAAGCAGGTCTGGGTTTAGCGAACAGAAACCTCAACTGAGTGAATGCAATTGGGCACAAGTCCGAAAATTCGAACAGCTAAACCACATTGTTGATGGCACTGGTCATAAATGGATACTGGCCAAAAATGACTTGGTTAACGGCCAAACAGACTGCCATGTGGCTAGTAAGCATCCTTTGGGTGCCACATGGTAGTGGCAAGTACGCATCCCCTTGGGTGCACGCTGCATGCTTTTCTCCCTACGATGCCCGAGTTGCTTGAAATGCTATCAGGTGGCAGACTCGTGTACCTGGAATCTGGAAGTTGCGAGTGCGCAGGGCTCTATTGCCTGCACGGAAGTCAGATAAGCCGCATTAGCAAGTGATAGCTCCGGGAAAACTTGGCCCATGATGACTCACCATCGGCCTTTCAGTTCCGTGACTTTCTTCGTCTTCAGACGAGAAACTTGCGCGTTTTTTCTACTCTTTACGACCAACAACTCGATAGATAGCAGTGATTTACCTTGCAACTACGAATGCGCCGACGGCTGAAAACTTCTGACCGGTGGATTCGTCCTACTTCGGGAAAAACATTGCTGAAGACAATTTGGCTTCGTAGGGTATTCCTTTGTTTAGACTCCAATACCCTATATTCTCATGACTTGTAACTTTATTGGAACTTTGTGAACTTTATGGGAGATTCGGGATTTGTATTGGAACTTTGGGGAACTTTATTGGAACTTTGGGGACTTTATCGAAAATTTGGGAACTTTATTGGAAGTTTGGGAACTTTATTGGAACTTTGGGAAATCCATTGGAACTTTGTGAACTTTATTGGAGATTCGGGATTTGTATTGGAACTTTGGGGAACTTTATTGGAACTTTGGGGACTTTATCGAAAATTTGGGAACTTTATTGGAAGTTTCGGAACTTTATTGGAACTTTGGGAAATTCATTGGAACTTTGGGAAATATGTTTGAACCTTTGGATCTTTATTGGAACTTTGGGAACTTTATTGGAAGTTTAGGATCTTGATTGGAACTTTCGGAACTTCATTGGAACTTTGGGAACTTTATTGGAACTTTGGGAACTTTATTTAAACTTAGATGCTCAAAAATACACGAACGAAGTACTAAAAAATAACTATTTTTTTCCTATGAATTATTGCGCTCCCTAACTAACGCAACTACGAATGCGCCGACGGGTGAAACCATCTGACTGGTGGATTCATCAAACATTCGTTCTACTTCGTGAAAAACATTGCTGATAACATTGTAGGATATTCCTTTGTCTAGACTCCAATACCTTATATTCTCATGACTTGTAAATTTATTGGAACTCTGTGAACGTTATTGGAGATTTGGGAACTGTATTGGACCTTTATTAATTTTATTGGAACTTTGAGGAGTTTGGGAACTTTGGGAACTTTATCAGAAATTCGGGAGCTTTATTGGAACTTTCGGAACTCTATTGGAACCTTTGGAACTTTATTGGAACTTTGGGAACTTTATTGGAACATTGGGAACTTGATTGAAACTTTGGGAACATTATTGGAAGTTTGGGAACTTGATTGGAACTGTGGGAACTTTAGGGACTTTGTTGGAACTTTGGGAACTTCGTTGGAACTTTAGGGACTTTGCTGGAACTTTGGGAATTTAATTGGAACTTCAGGAACTTCGTTGGAACTTTAGGGACTTTGCTGGAACTTTGGGACTTTGATTGGAACTTTAGGAACTTTATTTAAACTTAGATGCCCAAAAATACACGAACAGTACATTAAGAAATACATATTTTTTCCTATGAATTATTGACCTTCCTAATCGCATTGCATACTTTTTGTCACGCTGTCTCAATCACGAGAGACAGCAAAGAGTGATATCCGATTAGTGTTAATGGATTCTTCGAATTTATTTCGCATGATTAATTCCACATGGAGACCCTGATTATACGAAGCAAAAGCGACGAAAGGAAAATACACGCGGACATGTTGGAATCGAGAGGCGTATTTTATTTACCTTTGCTTTTTTTTCCTTGGTCCCCACGCTTCTTCGAGGTATCCCTTTTCGTTTATCGCTATCAGCACTCAGGATTTTTTTCGCGGGGGTTGCGCGGACACCTTATTAATATTTCGCTATGGCGCATGCGCAACAGAAATTATCAACGGGCGCGCGCTCGATCGCCTACTATCTTTTTCGTGCTTTTTTTGCAATTCATATATTCATAAAGATATGCAAAAACAATTTTTTTTGGGTGTTCCTTTTTTTTATTGCATTAATTTTCGTTCACTTCTCGTAAAAAGGGGGTGGGCCTTGAGGTCTCGATAGCCGAAGAGACAAAACCAACGCGGCGCCCATTAAAATTGTCCGTCAGATCCCTTTGGACAGAGCCCTTTGGAGAACTATCGTAAAATGATTGAATTTGCAAATGATTTTCGATTGCAAAAAAACCGACCAATCCAAAAAAAATATAAACTATTTTTCGATATACCACAATACACACACACACACGCATTCAGTTCCAGATGACGTACTTCGAAATTTCCAAGGCCTCGAAAAAAAGAAAAACACGAACTTTTTTTTCCTTCAATTGAAAGCACGAGTCCGGTCCATATTCGCACCAGCTCCCATGCGCGTAATTACACGAGCTCTACTTTGTAACGCGGCGAGGCTGCTATATATACAGGAGTAGAAACGTGTAACCTCAATACGAAAAATAAAAAAAAAATAAAATAATGATACGTTTGTCCTCGCGAAGTGTCGAAGAAGACACGTTAATGCCTTGGACTGAAGGAATCACGCTTCGTCTCCCAGACTTTTCTACATTGTAACGAGTACCGTAGGTATCGTCTTCGTGGTGGGGAGGTTGCGCGGACGAAACGATTCAAACCCACGTGCGTAATTATATCCGCGGTAAAAAAAAGAGACGATTGTGTGAGAATTAACGCGAGACGAAAATTGAAGAAACTAAGGCGAGACAAAGAGAACGCAACGCGAAGAAGCGTAAGAGTTATTAAATTGAAGGGACACACTCGAATATTTATATATACGTATGTATGCACCGCGAGTAAATCTTTTCATCAAATTATTCGTGTGCAGAGAAAAATGAAGGAGTCCCAAGCATCGTAGCGTGAATCTTCGTGCTATTATGTATATTAAAGTGTAGGCGGTGTGTGGCGTGTGTAATGACAGGCGTGCCAGTAGGTTAATACTCCTAATTAAAATCATTGACGTAATGAAAATGTCACGATTTTTTTTTTATTTTTTTATTCTCGCCACGAATCTCTTTAGCCTTCGAGTAACATTTTTTCGCGATGTTTCAAAGTCGGCGAACTGTATCGTGGCATTATTGAAGGAAACAGGGGCGGGAAGTTGGCCTGGCGATAAAACTAAATTGAACGCGTCATTACTGCAGTTTTTCTCAGCCTGTATGGCAATTTTGGATCGATCCACTAACCCGCTTCGGAATTATAACTATTTTCACGCACAGAAATGTTGCACCCGTTCAACTGGGGGCCTTTCTCGCACATTCGATGCGAAATGGCCCAATGGAAAAATGGTACGAAATGTTTTAGATGCTTCGTGTGGGTAATTTATGCACGAAAAGAAACTTTGTAGAAAATTTCGCAATCATTCGCTGCATAATTGCAGTGTAATTGATTGCAACGTACTGCAATTCTGCTCGTTTTCTCGCTCGGCTCTACTATATTCACCCTTACCAAAATTGCAGCGCTTTGAGGCGCGGCGTAACTATTCTCGAGAGTTTTGCCCTAGTAAATTTAAATAATTACTAATGCGGGCAAAGGATAAGAAAAACACGTTGCACTGGAAAGTTGCGATTCTGACTACGGATTATGCCACTTAGGATTTATTTCACTTTGAAGGAGCACACCACTGTGATGGGCCAAAAGAGAGGTCCTCTTTCCACATTTTTTTGCTTGCTAGATGTTTTTTTTGGGATTTGGAAAAAAGCTGTTTTCATGAATTTTTTTCATAGGTTTATATTATAGATATTGATATAAAAGTTGGTACACTTAATAAATACACTTTCGAAATACATTTTGATTATTTTATTTATTTATTTATTCACTATTTATAGACGCAAATGGTAGTTAAACAAAATTCCTAGAAAAATTGTAGGTCTGCGCTGTTGAATCTCGGAGATGGATCATGCGAAACAAAAAAAAATCAAACGGTTTTAGATTCAGTATGTTAATGGCTATAGCGCATATCATACGATTTTTAATATACGCAAAAATAACAAAATGGCGGACATTAAAAAAAAACACATTTTTTTCACCGTTTTTGGAAAAAAAATAGTAATTGCCAAAATTTAAAAAAATCCTTGATATGCGCTATAGCTAAAGTTGTAAGGAATATGTGATTAAAATTTCATAAGGACCGGTTTAGTAGTTTCGTAGATTTTATCAACAAGCTGTCGAAAAACGTTGTTTCGAAAAAAACGCGTTTAAGGTTTGTTTGGGTTACATAAATACATGAGACATTTTTTTAAATGTATTTCGAAAGTGTATTTATTGAGGGGAGGGTAGGGGTTTCAGCGTGAAAAAAAAACACTTTTCTGCGAATTTTTTTCATCTATATGGATAGAGCAAATTTATTAAAACATTTTGTACATTGTTAAGTGTCATTTTAAGAACACTCCGTGAAATTTGTACGCGAAAATATCCACAAACAAGCCGGTGACGCGTTTTTCTCGAAACCACTTCTTCAAAGTCCGTGTTCACTGCCATTTGAAAACAACATGACCGATTTATTTCAAACTTGGTACACACTTTCTACATATAAAACACCTCCCCCAATGGTCTTTGATAATTTTTTTTTCATTTCTAACTTTTTGGTGGCCATGTAAAGTGAAAAGTGGTATTTTTCATGAAAAATCCCGCCAGAGGTGGAAAACCCCCTCGATTAAAAAAAATCTCAAACTAACCGTTGGGGGCAGGTTGGCTATTTGTTACGTAGACTTGTTTTATTACTACAACGACATCGAGTAGTAATGAAACATACCCCAAGTCTCAAAAATGTTGAAGAAATCTTTCCTCTACAAACAATTATGAAAATCAGCAAATGTTTCCCTCGCCTAAAGGTGTCTCCCCCCCTTAACCGAATGATCCCCTCGATCGGGTGGAATTCCTTCGATTTTCCCATCAATCCATCACCGGCAACGATTCCCCAGGTAGGAATTGACGATGAAAAAAGGGCTCGCCAAGCTCTGAAACAAGGCTCACATTTTTTAATTCAGGCTGAGCACCAGACTGATTTCAGGCCTCGCTGAACCTCTGAATGATAACGCGGTTTCAGGCTCTTGCACACAGGCTTGACCAAAGGCTGGTAGAAAAGCCTGTACTAAGCCTGAAACGACGAAACAACAAGGTTCAAAACGAGCCTTAATGAAGTCTTCACGAGCATTTATGACCAGGCTTATCCCAAACTCTTCTCGAGGCTATATGAGGCCTGTTTTTAGTTTTCTATATTCTACATTGGGGTAAATTTAATAAATTTGTAAAGAATTCATTTTATTTATTATATATATTTATTATTAATTATATTATTTGTTACAAAATATATATAAAAAATATTTTAAACACAATACTTTATTTTGTTTATTGTTTATGGGACACGTAATACACAGAGTGTACGCAAACTCCAGAGAGTGAGTATATACGAAATCTGTGTGTGACGAGAAAAAACATTTTTTGTGTACCTCATAAATATCGATAAGAGAATATGTTTAAATGCTCTGAGCTGCCTCCTTCGCTTTCGTTTTTCGTGCCTTCGCACCCGACAAATTTATTGCTAATTTTTTTTTTTCATAAAAGTACAGAAAAAATATTTAAAATTTATTTTATTTTATCACAACCTGAAACAAGCCTGCATCCAGCCTTGATTTTTTAGCCTTAAAATTCACCGGCTGAATAAAGCTTGAAATAACCCTGAGTTTAGGCTAAGCAGCCAGTCTTGGTTCCAGGCTGCTCCAAACGATGCAATGAAACCTGGCCCAGGTCTGTCTCACTCAGGCTCGCACAAGTTCGTTCCCATCGTCAGCCTTTTGATTCCCCACCTGGGTCTCCACCGACACACGCGCGGCAATGCCCTCCGTCGTTCATCAGGCCCAATTAATGGCCGACGATTGGCAAAAACGACCACAAAAATGTAGCACCGATTTGCCTCGATCGGATCGCACCTAGCGTTAAAAACAAAGAAAAAAAACAACAACAACAACAACGCATGTGCTCCGTTCGCGGAACACGCCGCGATCCGAGCGTCGATAGACGGCTTCGTTCGCGTGTGTCATGTTCGTTATTAGCCATCTTCCATATCTAAATAGCCGTATAGCGTGTATAATCAGAAGGAACCGTGGAAATCTTATACATCTAATATGGCCGTTGATTGCGCCACGCATACGGCCGTGTTCCTGCCCGTGTATCCTTGGGATACGCTCCTTTTTGTTTCCCCTTGGCTTCATCCCGGCTCACGGGTTGACTCGAGTACTATACGGCCGCGGTGCGTAACGCATACGTGTAGGCGTAGCTTTTTGTCTCGTGTGCGTGAGCCGATTATGCCTTCGTATGGGTACCTGAGAAAATTCAACGTCGTTACGCGCGAGGTGTGCCAACTAGCCGAAACTAAACGACCGGGAGACTCCGCTCGATCTATTTCATTTTTGTCCGCATACGGTATATGCAGCGGGTGAGGTGCTCCAATGAAAACAAAAAAAAAATATTGAAAACAAAAAAACAGGAAGGATCGCGGTAGGAAGCGATGACTGGATGAAATTGTCGCGGGTTATTAACTGCGTTCACTACGGGCAAACCAATTAAAAATACGGCCTGCGTGTATTCGAAACGAATATATGTATAATTCACTATGGGAGAAAGTTTTAGTGATTTCTTCCGAGTCCTGATGAATCAAAAGGGAAATATTCTACGGAGGATTTTGAGGACTTTTGGGGTACCTTGTCCGAAGAGGGTAGGTACACCGTTCCCTCTTTCCAGTGGCTTACAGCTACTCGTTTCCCGATGTAGCCCAGTGGCGGATTTATAGTTTTCTAGCAAAAAAGGCCTGAATTTGATATATTTTTTTTAGAATATTGCAAATCGGGTCGCGTTGATTCTTTCAGGGTTTATTAAGGCGTTACCCCCACTTGTAGCGCAAAAAAAGGCCTTTTTCATGATTTTTTTTAAAGAAAACTACAAAACTTTTTTAATCGATCAATATACCATCTTAAAGAACACATCTTGAAGAACTTTCAGTAATTTTTTTATTGAAAAATATTACATTGTTTAGTGGCAAATGGCCGTCAATGAAATAATGTTTTTATATACACGGTTTGCGGTGACCAACATTGCGGCGAAGTGGATCATCTGAAGAAAAAAATGCGGATGGATTTAGTCAAATATAAGTATAAACTAGTCTTTAATCGAAGGATTTAAAAAAATATTCATTTTTCACAAAATGGCGGACAGTCAAAGTTAATGGTTCGATTTTAACGAAAAAAAACAGCCGTTTTTTGGCTATAAAACGGCAATTTTTTTTCGAAAAAAAAAAATCGAACGATTAAAGACTACATTTTTATGTATTAACTAAGCCTGCAAAATTTCAAGAAGATCGGTTCATTAGTGTTCGAGTAATCTTGGTCACCGACTTCAGAAATGCAATTTTGAGAAAAACGCGTTTAAAGTTTCAATTTCAGTTTACACGAAGAAAATATTTTTTTTTGTAAACTTACATAAAGTCATCTATTCCGGGCCCGTTTTTATAAATTCCAGTCTATTATATGAACGTTGTGAATGCCAGATATACGACCCTTTTCATCGAGCAATGCATTGAAGGTCGGAGGGAGGGTCGAGCGCGCCAGACGGCAGACTAGCCGGTCGTTTACACAACGGATTCTTCTTTTTCAACGCTCATATCTCAGTCAATTTTGTTCGGATCGACTTGAAATTTTCAGGACATATTCTCAGATACTTATACTTCAAAGAAATGCAATAAAAAAAAATCGATTTTTTCAAAATCGCAAATGGGGGTAATCCCTTAAGGAGGTTGGAGCGTTGGCCACGATCCAAGGTTAAATTTAATAAAGAATACATGTTATTGTTTACACTATACAGAGTCTTTACGAATTTTTTGAACTTTTTTCACCACCAAACACCGGAGATAAAAAATAGTTTGATGTATGTAATTTAACGTGCGGTTAGATGGGCAAGACTTTCACACTAAAGGTTATGTAATTTTTATTGTTATTTAGCACCAAGATAAGCCATTTCTAACAACGGATTAACGCAAACTGAACCTTTGTGAACATTAAGAAAAAAAATCGTCATCTTGCCCATCGTAAACCATGGGCCAATAATCTCGTGACGTAAATATGAATAGGCATAATTATGAATTACTCAAAATTTCATTGTGAATTGTATAAAACATTCGTTGTCGTAGTTTTTTTCATAATAATCATCGATAATGTTATGCTTTCTCAAGTTGGTAGTAACACAAAGTTTTTATACTTTACGTAATAAAAATGTTAAAATGCATAATTTTGCCCTTTAATTATATATTTAAAAAAATTAGCATATATAGAATAAATCTGTACCTCGTATGCAGTTTTTTGAGGTTCGTTGAAAAAAAAATGAATAAACCGTCATTTGACTCAGCTGAATCGCTCCAACCTCCTTAAACACCGATTGAAGTATTTAAAAAAAAAGTTTATTGCTCTTTTGATTAAAAAAATGGCGGCGACAAAGCCAGTCTTCAAGAACGCCTTTTTTTCGATACCTCCACGGGCGGACGTGGAACTCCGAAAGCATAAGAGCTAGAACGAAAAAATAAATCTATTTTTATTTTTTCTTAATCTATATGTCATTGGCTAGGAAAATACAGAGGGATTTTTTTAAATCAATTTTTGCGAAAATGGCACAAGTTTAATTTTTTTTTAAATTTTTCGGCAAAGAAATTTGCTGTAAGTTATTTATAAAAGAAAAAGTTTACATTCAATCAAAAAACGGCTATGTACTTCTTTAGATAATGTGATTGTGAAGCTACAGTGAAAATTTCAAAGGAATTCATCGAACGGTTTTAGAGCAGCGTTCCGCCAAGTTTTCAAAAAAGTGATTTCAAGAAAAAGCTGTTTAAAGTTTTACAAGTACCTTTGTAAATTTCGTTTTATCTCTAATCCGCGATGTCTGCACCGTACATTTGGCCATCTATATTGATACTCTTTTTCCCCTCCTCCTTCCTGCACTGCAGTCCCCAATCGGCAGGAAAGATGCAGCTCCTAATTCTTGACTGAACCAAATAAACCAAAAAAAAAATCAATTGTCATATATTTGTCTTCTGCGTGAATTAAGAAAACGCTGAAAAAATCGTGAAATTATGGCTTTTTTCAGATTTAAAAAAAATGTGTTTCAAAAATACACTTTAACGTGCTATAAAAATTATTTAAAGATACTTTTTCAACGACTTTTTTAATTCACTTGGAAAATATTTTCATACTGAAGAAGATAAACTTTGGTTTGGTTCAGTAGGTCGTTCAGTTTTTTTGCTATCACGCCCGCTAATTTGGGAAAATCGTGAAAATGAAAACGAGAAAACGCGCTTTAAATTTTTCAATAGGAGGTAATATCAATCGCTTTCCTGCTTTTTGCCTTGTATCTTCGAAAATATTTAATTGGCCTCGGTAACTTTGTAAATATATTGTTGGATAGTTTATCTATCGATTTAAGGGGGGATTGTCTTTTTTTTCGCAAAATTTACCGCTTTTTGGGAATTTTTTTGTGAAGAAAGTATACAACGGAAAACTTGTGAAACTTGGCATATAGTTTTATTGATCTGTTTACTACATACAAAATTTTTTTCTAACAATTTCATCAAAAAATCCGCCTCCCACATCCCTCGACGCGCGATGGTCCTTTTTTGATGGTGTGCACGATTACAGCCTTCACGTTCATCCTGCAACAAAAACCCAAAAAGCATTTTACTTTAGACACGTATAGCTATCGTTCGATGAAGGGAAAAAAAATTGACGATTTGGTGACGTTTTGAACTTGAAGTATCGATTTTTCGAAAAAAATTGATCGATTTTTTGTTATAAATAAAAAACTATTAAACGTATTGCTTTTTTGCTTCATCAAACGATAAAAGGATGTCAGCTGAGCATTCTGTCCAAATTTGAAGGCAATCGGTTGAATAGTTTTTAAGAAATCGTGCACACCATTAAAAAAGGACCATCGCGCGTCGAGGGGGGTGGGAGGCGGATTTTTTGATGAAATTGTTTAAAAATTTTTTTGTATGTAGTAAACAGATCAATAAAACTATATGCCAAGTTTCACAAGTTTTCCGTTGTATACTTTCTTCACAAAAAAATTCCCAAAAAGCGGTAAATTTTGCGAAAAACAAGACAATCCCCCCTTAAGCAGTAAAAAAAAAAACAATTTTTCGGACCTTCCAATTCAGGCTCCCGCTTTAGGTATAGGCCACTTGACTTTGTGCCGCCCCTTCTATCTTAATCCATTGTATTTACCTAAGTTTTTTTAGATGCCTCTAAAATCCGCTGCTCCCTCCCCCATGGAAATTTACGTATGTAAAATATATGCTACATATATATATATCGGTCGCGTATATAGTGACGAAAAATAGAATAATACGTATATATTCGGTATATATGCACCAAATATATGACGCATATATGATCCATATATTTTCGATATATTTTTCTGACCAAAACATATGTGCTACGTATAAACATTATATATGATGCATATATGAGGCTTACACGACGCATATATTTTCGATATAATAATAATAATAATAATCGAGTTTTATTTGCACAACTTGCTTTACAAGTTTTTTACAAAAAGTTTTCGCTTGTTCAAACACATTTTTCTTACGTCTACCTTAATTCTATGTTCTACCCCGCATATCTTTGCTCTCTTTTTGTCACTTTACTCCTCATCTCCCTCGCTTTCTACTCCCTCTTCCTCCTTGCGCATTTTTTTACATAGTTCCTCTATTTCTCTGAAATACTGACATATCCCTATATTTATCTTTCCACTCAACATGTTTATTATTTCCCCCTTTATCGCCACCTTATCCACTCCTTGCACCCACTCCTCAGCTTCCTTTTTCGCTTTCGTCGTTACAATTTTCCATCCTTTTTCACATATAAGCAGGTGCTCCATTGTTTCATTTTCTTTCTTGCAGATTCTGCATCTCCAGTCCTTTTCCCCCTTCTTCCCCTATATTTTCGATATATTTTCAATCTATTTTTTTGTCAGAAAAATATATCAAAAATGTATGCGTCATATATGACTCATATATGTGTCATTTATGCGTCATATATGACGCATACATTTTTGATACATATTCCTGACAAAAAATATATGCTGTGTATTAACACTATTACAGTTAAACTTAATAAAACTTAAAACTTAAACTTAAAAAAACTTAACTTACAGTTAAAGTACGCTATTACATATAAACACTATATACAGATATGCTACGCATATATGTATATGTGGCATATATGTACCATTTATGCAGTATATATGTGGTATGTGCGCAGTGTGTGTGCAATATATATGCTAAATATATGTGGTATATATGCAGGGTAAATGCTACATATATCATTGATATATGATACATTGATATACAGTAATACCACGCATATACATCTCATATATAAAAACGTTACGAAAATTAGAATTTGGCACATATATGCAACATCTATTTTCAATATATGGCATACATTTCACATATGTTACAATTATTAATAAAATAAATTTGCAGTATATTTTTGCGTATATAAATTTCCATGGGGGCTAAAGTCTGCCGCCCTAGGAAGCTGCCTATACGGCATTTGGCAAATCCAGGGCTGCCTCTGCCTGTGCAGGCATTTGACGGGGAGACCCCAGATCCTACCACGTCCCTAAATGGATTTAATAGGAACGGCGCACGTAGGGAATCCGCATTGGAATCCAAGTGGATTCCGCGCTATTTCCCGATTGACGTCGTTTGAGATTTTTTATCTGAAATCCTCAACCGGAATTTGTTGGATCTGCCAAAAAAAATCCTTTTGAAATCTCATGCAGAAATTTGTTGGAGAGCCTCAAGATGCACTCACATCACTATAGGGATTTTTTAGGGACATCGCACATAGGGAGTACTCATTGGGATCCAATTGAATTCTGCACTGTACCCCGATGAATGCCATTTGAGAATTCTCACCACGTTCGAATCGAAAGTCCGTGAAAAGTCACGAGAAAAAACTCGGCGTGTCGGAACATAGGGTAGAG
>OY723392.1:42133025-42140525 GCA_963210295.1 Ophion ellenae
TTGAGGGGCCAGTCTACTTTGGAGCCACGAACAAAGGCTATTTTCGCGATTTTTTTTGAGGATTTTATAAATGATATGAATATAAAAGTTGTTGGGCTTGATAAATAAAGTCTTGAAATACGGAGAAAAAAAGTTGAATTCATATTCATTCATTTTTAAGTACAAAAACTATAGTTTAACGTAACGCAGCGAAAATAGGTGGGCTAGGTAGCTCCATCACAACTCGGCAACGGCTTGTCTGAAACAAAAAAATCAAACTCTATTAGATTGAGTACCACACCAGCTACAAAATGACCCTCGGATATAAAGTTTTATCAAAAAATAAAAAAATGGCAGATGATAAACGAAAAAAGTGAAAAAACGCGTTTTTTTCCGCAGTTTTTCGCAAAAAGAAGAGTTAAAATCAAAACTTGAAAATCATCGACGGTCATCTTGTTGCAAATCATGCTTACAATATGTGGTTCAAATTTCAAGAGAATCGGTTTATTAGTTTTAGAGATACGATGGAGCTAGATTTTTAAAACGTTGCTCCGAGAATAAAGCGTTTGAAGTTTATACTATGAAAAACTCTTACCTAAACTCAATCGGCAATTCCTGCACCGTACGAAATGCCTTCTGATTGCTCATCATCGTCGATTTCTTCAAGTCTTGCTTGCTTTCAATTTTTTTTTAATTTTCAAAGTAGACTGGCCCCTTAATAAGAAAAAAACATGTTTCCACTTGAAAAACCATTGATGACCCTGAGAACGCAAAACATATGACCTTGACAAAAATGGATTTTTCACCACTGTATCAGCCCTTCGAAATCAATCAAATTAGGAGATAATTGGGGTGGTCACGATAAATGGTCCACCCTGTATATACATATATATATATGTGTATATATATATATATGTATATATATATATATATATATATATATATATATATATATATATATATATATATATATATATATATATATATATATATATATATGTATGTATATATGTATATGTATATGTATATATGTATATATTCACAAATCGTATGGGCGTGATGAGCGGGAGCAAATAAATTAGCCAGAGAATTGGAAACGAAACGCTCATACGCGCCGGGGTTGGCATTTTCGAGCCGCGCGTCCCGAGAAAAACCAGCGCGCGCCGTAAATCATTATGAAATTATCTTCGTGCATAAACTTGCGAGTCCATTTGGGTGTCCCTAAGTGGGCGCCATGATTTCGTTATATTCGACGACGGCGAGGGCGACGTCGCAAGCGAGCGGGATCGCGGCCAAAACTGGATCTCCGCGCGCTCGTCGCTTCGATCCTCGTGCGTAGAACTGACCAAACGGCACCGATTAATGCTCTTCCCTGCGTTTATCGCGGCTAAACAAATGACTTGCTCGGCTCCTGATAGACACCCGCGGTTTCCAAACTAGAGACACGTCACGAAACAAAAAAAACCACACACACACACTTATGTGTGGAAATAAAATCCAAGCAATCTCACCTCTTCGTATCTTCTTTGTTCGAGGATTCCGGAAATTCCGATGGATAATGGCTCCTCGCGATCCTCAAGTGTGGCTTTGGAAAAATTACGATATGTATATGAGCCAGGATTTTTTAGGATTATTATTATTATTTCTTCGAGGTCGAGACCTCTTGTTCTTGATATTTTCTGCAAATGAGATTTTTTTAAGATCACACATCTTCAATTTCAACGAGATAAAATGTTTAAACAAAATGTTAGAGAGAAAGTGAGAGAGAGTGAGAAAGAGAGACAGAGAGAGAGCTTCATCAAGTTTAAATTTCATTTTATACATATTTTGTAAGTAAATTATTTACACAAACATTTTATAAATGTTTGATAAATATAGTTTATATACTATTTTATAAAAGCATATTGATTTGATGTCTTTCTCTCTCTCTCTACTATATATATATATATATATATATATATATATATATATATATATATATATATATATATATATATATATATATATATATAGAGAGAGAGAGAGAGAGAGAAAGACATCAAATCAATATGCTTTTATAAAATAGTATATAAACTATATTCATCAAACATTTATAAAATGTTTGTGTAAATAATTTATATATATATATATATATATATATCTATTAAGTTTAAATTTCATTTTCTAAATATTTTGTAAGTAAATTATTAACACAAACATTTTATAAATGTTTGATAAATATAGTTTATATACTATTTTATAAAAGCATATTGATTTGATATCTTTCTCTTTCTCTTTCTCTCTCTACTATATATATATATATATATATATATATATATATATATATATATATATATATATATATATATATATATATATATAGAGAGAGAAAGATATCAAATCAATATGCTTTTATAAAATAGTATATAAACTATATTTATCAAACATTTATAAAATGTTTGTGTTAATAATTTACTTACAAAATATTTATAAAATGAAATTTAAACTTAATGAAGCTCTCTCTCTCTGTCTCTCTTTTTCACTCTCTGTCACTTTCTCTCTAAGATTTTGTTTAAATATTTTATCTCGTTGAAATTGACGATGTGTGATCTTAAAAAAATCTCATTTGCAGAAAATATCAAGAAAAAGAGGTCTCGACCTCGAAGAAATAATAATAATAATCCTAAAAAATCCTGGCTACATATATCTATATATAGCTTTATAATAAAATCCTATATATATATATATAGAGTAGAGAGAGAGAGAGAGAGAGAGAGAGAGAGAGAGAGAGAAAGATACCAAATCAATATGCTTTTATAAAGTAGTATATAAACTATATTTATCAAACATTTATAAAATGTTTGCGTTAATAATTGATTTACAAAATATTTATAATGAGGTGTTTTCGAACGGCATAAAAGCCTGACCTTCTTCAATCTTTTTCAAAGTTGGTGATGTCTTTGTATTATATATTTTGAGTACGTGGCATTTTTTTCAGATTTTTATCGGTTCGCTAACCCGGCTAACTCGGAGACAATATTTTACACGTGATCAAATTTCAAATGATCGTATCGTAGTGATCTTCTCGTCGTACGAAAAAATGTTCTCTACAAAAAAATATGCGTTTCTATTGAGCTATTTTGAAATAAAATTTCAAAATTTTCCAACCACCAAAACACTAATAAAATGAAAAATCTTTCATTTATTAATTTTTCAACCCTAATAACTAGGTTGATCCTGCTGAAAGTTACACTGAATTTCATTTGATTAGTGTAAAACAACATGTGTAAGTTTTATCCTGGGCTGGGCTTGCGTTCAGTTAATATCGCCGTCTTAAATTTAATGGGAAATATATATGTAAAGTTCGTCGAACCTTTTGCATAAGAATGCCGATAAGAGCCTTCCCCTTTAATTCGTCAGCATTTGGATCGATGCAAAAACATTTTCGACCGCGCGCAAGAGAATAACGCGTCAAATATCCAGAACGAATATATTCGAGCAAGCGTGTGTACAGATTCAAACGGTTGGCACGATTGATTCAATCGCTCATCCACCCCCCTCCAAAAAACCAGAAACCATCGCCTGAACGACGGAAACAACTGCAAAAAACGCGACTGCTTCTCTACCACGATATATTTGATGATAAAGTGAACGAAGGAAACGACTGCTCTCAGTGCACGAATATTATTACGTGTGCATTTGCGTCGATCGAATGTCGAAAGCGTTTGGCTATATGTAATGGTGAAAAAAAATCTTGAATAAAAATGTTGATAAGCTTACATAGAATGCTAATTTTGAAAAGGTATTTTTTCTATTTCTTTGTTTTCTATTTTTAAATAAACGTGTGTTTATTGGCAAACCTGCCGTACAAAAAATTTTGCCGAAATATGACACTGGAAAAAAATGATAATTAATGGTTTTGCAGGTTCTCTGAGAAAAAAATATAGCGTAATTTTGTGATGTGTGGTATTTGCCGAAGAAAATTGGGGATTCTACGAAAAAAAAAAAACATTAAAATTGCATTCCGAGTTCAGCAGATTGAAGATACTCGAATTTCGAATACAAAACACAACTAAAAAACTTTTTGAAATAGAATTTAATTCCATTTATCCACTATTGGTGAAAATAATTGTTTTTAGTTCGAGATTTTATGAAAAAATCTGAATATTAAACCTGGTCGAAGTTCATGTTTACTCAAAAGGTATGGAAAATAAAGTTATTTGATGGGGTAAAACAAGTGATACAAATCTGAAAAAATTACCTTTTTTTATGGACCAAAATATGCCCGAAAAAATCGTCAACTGAATCCGAGGGAGTCAGGTTGATGCCCACGCGAGTTAACCTGGAATATATATATATATATATATATATATATATATATATATATATATATATATATATATATATATATATATATATATATATATATATATATATGAAGCATTCCACACCAAGTGAAACACTAAAAAATCATGTAATTTTTAAATGTGCTCATAATTTGTTTCTAAGTTCGTTCGAGTGTCAAAAGCAACTACAATTTTTTTTAGATTTTTAAATTGGATTTTACTCTCGAATTTGGATACCAGGAAATTTTTCTCGTTTTTTTTTCGATTCATTATACTCAAAAAGACATGTATTGTACAAAAGAAAACCGTCAAAGAAGAAAATTTAGGTTTTCGAATGTACTTTTCAAACATATATGTTTCGTAACTGTTAAAAATTCTGCTAATGTATTTTTCAACGAAATAAGGTAAAAATATTTTTTTTCGCCAAGTTCGCCCACTTTTATTTTTCTATAAATTTGATAGAACTTTCGTTGATGTCATAACAAATCACAGAAAAATTGGCATGATGGAGAATTCATATCTTCCAATTATTTTTTAAGGTTAACTGATGAAGAATTTTATCGAACCATGGATATTGAATATCGACCATTGTTTTAGGCACAACAGTGGATTGCGACGAATATTAAGTGTTATCTAGAACCATTTTGTCCTCCTCCTTTCAATTCAATTATGGTTTTGTTTGTCTGCCTCGAAATTTTTCATTTACTCACCGGTTCTCGTAGCGTTATTCTCGTATCAAAAAGAAATCTTGCTTCTCGTTTGTTGAATGATCTGGTTTGCTCACTCTCGATGCTAATACAATTGTTTTTGCGGAAGAACTCGGTCAAAACGATTCGATATGGTTTTCTCATCGGTGGCTTTTGTATTAGTAGACTAACCATATTATGATTCACTCATTGTTTAACGATAAGAAGATTCAAAAATGAAAAATTTCGAAGTAGACAAAACCATAACTGAATTGAAAGGAGGAGGAAAAGATGGTTCTAGATAACACTAAATATTCATCGCAATCCACTGTTGTGCCTAAAACAATGGTCGATATTCAATATCCATGGTTCGATAAAATTCTTCATCAATTAACCTTAAAAAATAATTAGAAGATATGAATTCTCCATCATGCCAATTTTTCTGTCGTTTGTTATGACATCAACGAAAGTTCTCTCAAATTTATAGAAAAATAAAAGTGGGCGAACCTGACGAAAAAAAATATTTTTACCTTATTTCGTTGAAAAATACATTAGCGGAATTTTTAACAGTTACGAAACATATATGATTGAAAAGTACATTCGAAAACCTAAGTTTCCTTCTTTGACGTTTTTTTTTGTACAATGCATCACTTTTTGAGTATAATGAATCGAAAAAAAAAACGAGAAAAAATTTCCGGTATCCAAATTCGAGTGTAAAATGCAATTTAAAAATCTAAAAAAATTGTAGTTGCTTTTGACACTCGAATAAACTTAAAAACAAATTATGAGTGCATTTAAAAATTACATGATTTTTAAGTGTTTCACTTGGTGTGGAAAGCTTCATATATAAATTCGTACTCGACCTCATCGTTGGATGAGCCCGAGGCTCGATTATTATTTATTGAATTAACCAACCATGAATGTAGAAACGACCAAAATCGATCGAATGAAACTCCCACGCGTGGACTTCCAAATCGTAATCACGCGCCCAATTGATCCGCAGGGGACGAAGCCACGTTGATCGCGTTCAATTTGAGCTTACCGTGTTAGCGGAAAGTTCGGTTGAAATTGTATACACAAACCTACGAGGGAAATACTCGAAACATCGTGATACGAGTGGGAGTAACGTTTTGTCGGGAGAATCGCTTTCGAAAACCAAGTACAGAGAGCGAGAGCGGGAGAGAGGGGGAAAGCGATAGCGTACATGCACGCGGAAGTTAATTGCAATTAGCATACATCACATTGGCGCACGGTCAAAACTTTGTGAGAGCACTCTAGCACACGCGAGACACAATGGCGTGGAACATTATGTACACGATGGCACCGATGTGCATACGTACTTGTGACGCAATTATTTACGGCTAATTAGATACGGAACGAAACTTCATTCTTTTCAAAGTTAATCTATCTACAAAACAGGAAATTAATTGGAGACCAGTTAAAACTCCATTTACAATAATTGCAATACCATCAATTCCGCCAATTTCGTATTCATTTTTCATCAATACATTTTTTGTCAATACCCTTATCCAATGTTAATTTTTCAATTAATGAACTTCTACTCATTTTATATTTTTGAGGGTGCTCACAATTTAATATGAATTTTGCATAAATCCAATGTATTTTTACAATTGGGAATTCATCTCCTTGCGATCGCAATGCGAACATGTTGTAATTTCGAAAGTTTTCAAAATAAATCTTTGCGGGAAATACGTTCTGATGAATCAGCATTGTTGGATCAGTCGTAAAATACGTCAAATTTTGAGGTATTTCTTTCATGAACCCATGTATTTCACGAGGGACTGCTTTTCTTCCATAATAAAGTAAAAATACATCTCAGTATACTGGTAAGATTTCAAGCCGAGTTACCGAACTATTAACGAAAAATGACGACTCTAAAAAATCGTCTCATTTATACGGCAGTATATGGAGATGACACGCTAACCACATTTCTATCTAATAATTTATACACTGAACAACTGTAGATGCTTGATATAAACTGTCCTACGCGTGTAAACAAATCTAAAGAATCCGTAACGACAATTAAGGCCTTAGGCCATAGTAACGGGTATAAAATCATGTGCGAATTTAAGCATTTTTTTTCGTATGCAAAAGTGATTCACTCACAAAATTAATTACAAATCTATTTAGTATGAATATCAAGCAGTCAGAAATTTTTTTTTTTTGCGATATACAAAATGGCAGACTACAAATTTTTTCTTTCGTTACCTTTTTTAAGGCGCTCCGCGGCGTGAAATTTAGCAGCCGCAATTTTTTACCTAGAGCAAAAAACAAAAATTCAAAAAATAAAAAGGAATTTAAATAATATTGTTTTATTCAAAAGTTGTAGGTATATGAACTTAAGAAGTGAATTTTCAGTGAAAAATTTCGTTATAACTGCTCATAAACTGGTCATAAAATAAAAAGTTTTTGATTAATCAGAAATTCCGTACGTACTTCTCTGCGAAATGCAATTAGGAACATTACTTTTAAATTTGAAGTAAATCGAG
>OY723392.1:42145525-42250525 GCA_963210295.1 Ophion ellenae
CCATGCAACATCTTCACTCACTGAGAGTAAAAATATCTCCCTCCCCCCCTCCCCTCTCTAGCGTGAAGGTGCACGAAAACTTAGTAAATAAGATCAAGCTGTATACAATTACTTCTTCCTATGATTTTAAAGTTTGTCGTAAATTGTAATTGTATTCAAGTATCTTTAATATGCGATGAAACATAAGTGCGTAAATTTATAAAATTATAAAATAGTAAGATTGCTGTGTACTAAACCCCGCCCGCCCTTTAAAAATCTTCTATATAAATAAAAAGAGAAGTCCTGACTGACTGACTGACTGACTGACTCATCAACGCCCAGCCCAAACCCTTGGACCTAGAAAGCTGAAATTTTGCACAAAGGTTCCCTTTATAATGTAGACAAGGAATAAGGAAGGATTTTTCGAAATTCAACCCCTAAGGGAGTTAAATTGGGGATGAAAGTTTGTATGAAAAATCTTATTCCTTGAGTTAATATACTTGAAAACTTAACACAAATAAATTATAAAGTAAATTATAAACTTTGTCACTTTTATTTTTCCTAAACTACCCCCTAAGAGGGGATTTGGGGGTATCAAAGTTTGTATGGAAGAATTTTAACGCGCGGTTCGATTAACTCGAAACTCAGTATTTATGCTTGAGAACAAAAATAAAGAATAACGTGTATCAGGGTTTTTCGAAAATCGACCCCTAACGGGTTAAAAAGGGATAGTCATTTTTACAGGGGAGGATTTTATCGCGGGGCTTATCTTCTTTGAAACATCTTCTTTGATCTTATTTGAAACTTGACACAAATACTTGCCTATGTAATAAAGTTTGTCATTAAGGGGTTTAGGGGGGGGGGGGGGTAGTTAACGGGGATTATTTACGTAACTATTTTTTTCTAATTCTTACAGGATAGAGAATAAAGAGGATTTAATATTTTCACTTTAAAGTTGCCTTCATATTTGGCATTTAACTAGGTAATTTTCCGTCCCGTTATTAGGTTATATTATAAGGTTTTAGAGATTTTATCCTCCATCAATCATGTATCAATCCGCGCGCCGCTCCTCGGATACTATATAAGCAGTGCGAGAAGACATTGTTTACCTAGATTAACAAATGGGGTACTTTTAATCACGGTAGTATGTTCCCGTGGGATATTTTCCGACATCCACGCGGGCGAAGCCGCGGGCAAAAGCTAGTTAAAAATAATATGAAACAGATAACGTTGAACATGTGTAAATTATAAAATTGTATTATATGAAATTGTATTTTATATTGTAAATCGTATTATGTTTTGTAAAATGTATGTAAAAATATTGCTCCATAGTATACTAGGGCATAATAAACCAATCATCACCATCATCACCATCTGTCTCTCTCCCTCTCTTGCAATGTGTCGTTGTCAGAAACATGTCGATTTTTCCCTTCAAGTCTGGAGGCCCTCGCAAAGCAGACCTTGCAGGAGAATCTCAGCCCGGCTGATCGGCTACCAATCGATGCCTCGCACAAAAGAATTCACTCGACGATCGATCCAAGGTACACTGTGGGAGCAGACCGCAGGTATGCGTGAAGTAGCGATTAAAAGTCACGTATCCGAGGGAGCAAACGTGTAATATTCGATCTCGGAAGGAAAATAGAGAAATTGTGCTCGCCTACAGAAGGAAATAAACGATTATGCGAGAGAAACGAGACAGGTCGGTTAAGGGAAGATAGCAGAAGACAAGAGGCCAGGGGGAGACGAGAATCAAGAAGGCAAAGAATCGAGATAATTGATCTCAGGTGAATACAGTCGTACAAAGTAATTCCCAAGCCGAACTCGAGGCAATCGAATAACGTCGGAGCGAGAATGAAGACCCAAAATGGTACAAATGGCACAGTTTGGGAAAAAAAATGGCACTGCATAGTACGCGATGGACGCAAATCGGAGCCATTTCGGTGATCGGTTGTTGCAGAGGGGGGAGGGGGTGAATAAAGCGTTCATTGGTTGGCTCGATCATGCAGCAGCGAGCGGCCTCTTTGGTAATTGGTCACCACTCAATTGCCTCTCATTAAGCAACTACCTGTTTTTTGCGCACCGCGTGCAGAGGCAAAAGCAGCATTCAGGCAGCGCGGGCGCACACACACACACAGGGACAGGTCGCGTGGACCATATTCGAAGATGAGCCGCGTGTTCTTAAGGGGGGCCCTTTGCATCGCCCTTTTCTCTCGTTCCTCATATCGCGATGATTTCCTTCGCCACGCAAAAGGCGCGACTGGTTAATGAGACACCGAGGCGATCGTTACGGCGATCGAGGAAGGGCGAGGGCACGGATCCATGCGCATTAAATAAAATATCTTCGGCACCGAGAGCACCCTGCGCGTACGTACGCAGGGGCGAGCGAGAAAATTGTAAGGTTACTTGATCACCGTTTCGCCAACGTCTGCCTTTACTTTGTCGTTCGTTTTACACGCCACGTACATGAAGCTCATTACGCGCCTGCCTTTGCCCTTGCGACTTACAACGCACGGAGGGTAAAAAACGAGTTTGCCGGAAATTTAATACAAGATGCGTGTGCATCTGCGGTGGAAAAGCCAAAAATTCTAGGGTATCAGGGCTTCATTTTGTTGCTTGTCGTTTTGGATGTTCCTTCGCGTGCAGCGGTGAAGTTGCTGCGGCAATCGGGCCGCGACCAGGGCGCGGATGAACGGTCATCCGTCAGAGGGTTGGCCCAGGCTGACGCTGCTCAGCATGCGCCTACACTTATGTCGGTTGCGTTTGGTAGTTGGGAGACGGAGAGCGAATGACTTGGGTTGACGGAATCCCTCACAATTGGTGGGGCATGCCAATCAATTAGGTTATTGAATGCATTTTTTCGTTCTCTTCGGTGAGATCACCCGAGTGGAAAACGTAACTCATCACCGCTTAGCCGCAAGCTAGCAGTCATTAGCTGGCCGTTTTAGCTATTGACTACCCAGCCTCGTGGCGCTTTGGTTCTGTAGTGACTGAATACAAAAAAATAGGTGGTGACTAGATTGAAAGAAATATCGCACGGGGGTATAATATTTCTGACCTAGCCATGACCTAGTTTCATTCAGCTAGTGACTGGGAACAAAAAATTAGGTGACGAGTAGATGAAAACAATTGGCAGCTAGGGTAAATCCGAGGGAGTTGGCTATGAGGGAGGGATGGCCAATTGAAATATTTCATAGAACCGCGCACTAGATTTCACCTGTTACTGCTTAAGGTAGTTCCTCTGCGAAAATCTCAACCAAAAGTTTACATACCATGTTCATGTTTAAAAGATTGATAATTGGTTTAATTAGTAATGAATAAAATTAAAAACTACGCAATATTGACTCGGTACTAGTAGATAATACGATGGATATCATTTATTGCCGTAAAATATATTTTGTATTGTGTTTTTGATCGACCATTGCCAGTAAACTTTTTGCCGGGACTGTCCAGGCTTTGCCCCAATTGCTTTTTTTCCAGGTTTTGCCAGGCTTTGCACCAATATTGTGAAGGCTTCTCATGGTTATATCTTGGAAACTAGATGGTCAATCATTCTCATTTTTTTTCACATTATTCGTGATATCTTACTGTAGCTTGTCCTCGTTTTTTATCAATTTCTTAATTTTAGTTTCGACGGTAGAATTAATGATGCTCTGTTTGCCCATCATAACGCATTTGTTACGTGTAAACCAAGCCAACTTTAAGTGTAAATATCTCAGGTTTGGGCTGGTCAAACTTATTCAAATTGCACAGATGTTTGGATAATGTATTAAATAACGTATATGTCAAATTTCAACCATTTCTTAATTCAACTCTTCTGTGGAGGTACTACCTTAATTCGCGTTGCGTCGTGCGCAGATGTAAGTGAACGAGCAAAAGTTTGGCAAAAAATGTTAAGTAAGTAAAATCCTTGTTAAATCTGTCTGCAGGTAAAATTTTTTGAAGGTTCCATGTTTTACATTGTGGTGAAGTTATTATCCGAAAGTAAGGTAAATGTCCCAATTATTGAACAGGTTCCAATTATTGAACACTATCTTGTATTTTTATTATTTCTCATTTGCCTGAATGCATTTACTTATAAAAATTTCATTACATATATGGAACTTTTAGCTATCGAAATGTTACCTTACTTGTGCAAAAAAAGCTTTAATTAATAAAGAAAAAAATTATTTAGTCAGCAACGGTGACCCGATTCGACGTCTCGTGGTAACTGCTTATCGTTTTTGCTAAGACGTGCCGGTTCGTGCGTAAGGGCATAAAAAATTCAAAAACTGTCGCATCTCAAAAAGTAAAGGCGTTTCAGGTTCCTCAGAAAATTTCTTACAAATAACAATTTAAAATGTTTTTTTTCTAAATTAATTATTTGTTAAAAAATACGGTGTTCGATCATTGGGACATAGAAAATGCAGTGTGTCCCAATTATTGAACACTCGAATTCTCCAAGATGGCGTCATTAAACCCATCAAAACATCGAGACAGTTAACGTGTGACAGATCGTGTGAATCGGATTTATTCAAACAAAAACTGTAAGTTCCTGAATAAACTTACCTTTGTTCTTTTAATAATAACTCTAGGATCGTCATATATATTTTTTATTTGTATTTTCGTGCAATAAACATAAAAAGAAAAGTAAAAAGAAAATATAACCTAAATGTAACCTATAAATACGAATGTAATGATCAATATTTTTTGCTCTCCGATATTTCCGGGTGCCAAGCTGTGACAAAATCAAACAAAGACAGAACATAAAAACAAGGAAGCTGAAAAGAAACATAAAATAAAGTTCGAGTTGAAAAGCAAAAATAAACCAAATGCGAATGAACCAAAAACCTGTCAAAAGAGACTAAATATATATTTTTGTATTTTTCTATGATTAATAAAAGATTCTTTAAGTGTTTGATTTTGCTTTTATTTCTTAATATTGTACCCAAAATAATATTTTCAGAACGGAAAAAGAATTCTCGAGAGTGTTCAATAACTGGGACATGCCTGTTCAATATTAGGGACATAGGCACTTCCAGTGTTCAATAATTGGGACATTTGCATGCTTCACATTGTTATTCTTTTTTTTCATTTGAAATCATTTAAAAATAATTTAAAGGGTGATTTTTCGAAAGTAAAAATATCAAAGTATCATTTGAAAATGAAAGCGATGGTTTTTTCTTGATTTTATATTTTTTTCTCACCGAAGTCAATCCCCCAGATCCTTAGCTGTTCAATAATTGGGACATTTACCTTAATGATTACTTTTGCATTTCTTGAATAGTTCACGAACCGTGCTTTGTTATAACGTCAAGATTTCGCATGTATTGTTTCTATTTGTTTACATTTTAGATATGGCCATCTCTCCCGGGAGATTAGGAGAGATTGCCACGTACAGTCGGTGTGTGATGGCCATAGTATTGGTTGTGATGTGTTCGAGTAATTCATTTTTTTTCTACATTCATTTTCAATGCCTAATAAGTACAAGAGAAAAGCAATTGCTCTACGAGGGAACTGGACTCAAGAATCATTAAAAGCAGCTATTAGTGGTGTAAAAAATGATGAATTGTCGGTTCGTGCGGCTGCTAGGACCTACGAAATACCTAGGAAGACCTTAGAAAGACGATATAAGAACAATGACAAAAAATTTTGCGGAGAAAATTATTATGAAACTCGTCTCATCGAAGACTGGCTTCAGCGGGTAGTACGCAAACTTTGGGTGCACCCAAATTATACTGATTTCGATTTTATGTGTTCTAAATGAGGTTAAAAGAAAAAAACATTAAGAATCGGAACATAAAACCAACGATAAAACCGAGTGCATAATGCTGGGTAACTGGCCATCTCACCTCCACTCCTATGGCCATCACACCCGGATACTCCGGGAGAGATGGCCAATCGTCATTTTCGAAAAATAGTAATTTTAAGATTGACCTTACATGAGTTTTGTTTTAATTTCATAAATTATCTTAAAGTTAAGTGTTCAAAGTTTAATTACAAACGAAGATAGGTTAAGAAACGTCCGTACTTTTATTTTGACGGATCCTTGAAAAAACTGTGGCCAACTACCCCGGACATACTCTATATATTTTTTTTTGACGTGTTTTTTTGCATTATTCACATCATTGCACCCTTTTACGATATTCTTCGTTGTTCATTAATTGGGGTTATGATATTTGCGCTGTTAATATATTAATGGTTCAATTTTTAATTATAACAGACAAACGCTTACGCCGTAACGTGGTGTCGATCCCGGGACGTCTAGATGGTGAGTTGCGACGTTGTCCATTGAGCCAGTTCTACATGTTCAATTAATGCATTTTCGCATCGTCTACATATGTTACAATACACAATGTGAGATTATTGAAAAATGGCTGGATTGACAAATGGAAATAACATTGCATCCGCATTGAGAGCGATAATCGCATCGAATTACATAACCTTAAATTGTATTTGTCCGATCATTTATTCCGGCTGGTGCGGCCATAGTTGGCTAGTGTTGGCTAGGTCATGGCGACATGCCAACTTGAGCATTTTTTTCTTTGGCAAAGCCATCTGAAACTCAAGTTGGCTAGCCAGCCATGAGTCATTCGCTCCATGGAACTACACGTAGTCACATAACCTCACTGTGTCATTTGTGACCAAGATCAGCTGGGCAGTGACTAGCCAAGGGATGGATAGCCGCAGTTGCCTAGTGTTGGCTAGGTCATGGCGACATACCAACTTGAGCATTTTTTTCTTTGGCAAAGCCATCTGAAACTCAAGTTGGCTAGCCAGTCATGAGTCATCCGCTCCATGGAACTACACGTAGTCACATAACCTCACTTTCTCATTTGTGACCAAGATCGGCTGGGCAGTGACTAGACAAGGGATAACAACACATTCAGAATATGACTAGCTCATAGCGAGGCAACCATTGGTCCGTTCGTATGAGCTCAATTGGGCGAGCCAGTGACTAGGTCGTAACTCAGACAGGCTAGCACAATTTCTACTCGGACATGTGCGGTTTCTATAACAAAAGTATTTGTTATTTTTTTTCAAACAATAATTAACACAATTATAGCAGTTTGAAATTTTTATGCTATTCGGCTCGGCAAGAATGCGTGGAGTGCTTCCGAAGTTACACGAGCGCAATGTGGGGTCACGATGTTATACGAACTATTTGTGTAGGACTGGTATTCTGTAAAAAATGGCAATGATAAAGTTATATAGGGCTCTGTTCGTTTCTCTCTGTTTGAATACCACGGAAAGTACGTTCGTCAACAGTTAAACTTGCAATAAACGGCCCCATGGATTTCTGCAGCGCTAAATTGCGAACCGCCGCTCGGAAACTCTGTGACCATAAAAACGACTGGAGTCGGCAAAATACTCGAATTTGCCTTCACAAACTCGCTTTTACACACCGTCGCATGAGAATAGCAGTGGCTTTTGACTTTTTAAGGGGGAAGATACCTTTAGACGAGGAAAAAATTGCTGGTTTTCTTGATTTTTTTAAACAGGAAAGATTTCTCCACCTTTTTTTAGACTTACAGTATTTTGAGTATTTTGAGATTCTTTTGAGACAGAGTATTTTGAGTATTTTGAGATTCTTTTGAGACTTTGAGTATTTTGAGCATTTTGAGACTCTTTTGAGACTTAGAGTATTTTGAGTATTTTGAGATTCTTTTGAGACAGAGTATTTTGAATATTTAGAGACTCTCTTGAGACTTAGAGTATTTTGAGACTTAGAGACAAACCACTTTTGGCTGTTACATGGTTTAAAAAAATTAATCTTTGAAAATGGCGGAGGTGCGCGCCCGTCGTCTAAACTGGGTTGCGGTGGATATTGTCAGACGGCGTGACACGTAGCGTCGGCGGGATTAATCAAGAAAAAAAAACGAATATTTTTCTGCCGGTAACACTCATACGCAGAATATGAATAAAAAAAAAGTGAGGAATGTTGAAATTCGATAAAAATGGTACGCTTTGAAACGAACAGATTGAATTTTCCGAAAAATTGATACATTTTGCAATCCAAAAATACCTTTTTTTTTATTTTCAAAAACATTTAGGATCATGTTTTAGACACTAAGGTTAGAAAGATTTATATCAAATTTCATCAGAATTGGTCGATAAGTTTTTTAACTATACCTCCGCCATTATTAAAGATTAATAAAGTAAAATACCATTTAATAGGCAAAAGTAGTAATAGAACATACTCTTATCTCAAAAATAGCGATGAAACGTTTACTTAAAAAAAAAATTATGAAAACCAACCAATTTTTTCCTCGCCTAAAGGTATCTCCCCCCTTAAGAGTTTTTGTGATGTTTTCGTACGGAAAATCTCACCAAGTGTCACATTTATTTACACCGACGCGCAAGTTGTATAACCTACAATTTTATGGCTTATAACATCGTGACGTCAGAAACGCCAGCGTCCAACAGGCGACGTTTCGCCTTAGCGTCTACAATTTGAGTTTTCGTGATTAAATAAAAAATGATTATCTTTACAATTATTATTATTTTTAATCCCTTTGCCATTCTCTTTTATTATCACAAAAAAACTGTTTCCGTATAAATAAAATCGAACTTTTTTTCAACAATCTAATTGTTTATTGGAAAAATGGGATATTGCACTGTTGAACATTTTTATTTGATTTATCTAGGATTTGATTATTTCCTAGGAGAATATTTTGTTTTAAATAAATTTTTTTAAATATGTTTCGAGCATTCCATGATGTGGGGAATTCGATAAATACGTATTGAAATGATCATTGCGATATTACGAAATGAATATTATGATCAATCATGATATATTATTGATTTGAACATGTAAGAGATATGTTTGAACAAAATTTCATTTTCATTTGCATGCAGTAAACGTGACGTAAATGCAAATATATTGATGTTGCGTACGAATAAAAATTGTACTTGAATTACTAGTATGTCGACTTCCAACCAAGAAATTTACATTCATCTGTGCTGTCGAAAATCCTCAATGGTGAAAAATTATAAAAAATATTTAATTTTTAATTCGAATAAAAAAGTGTAAACAGACATATTTAGTATATACGTCTGAATATTCCAAATACCAAAACTATTCGAAGCACAACAATTTTTTATTACCCAACGGTCTTAAAGAGATGTTGATTTAAATAAATAAATATATTTGAAATTCATCTCTCGAATACTAGAATCGAAAAATAAAAATACATTGATTTTACGAAAATGTTAGTTAATTCAAATAAAGAAAGAACGAATAAACGTATTCAGTTGATTTTAATCAATCTGTTATATCAGTATAAATACTTTAAATAAAATGTATCCCACCAAACTAACGAATACTTGCAATAATCAAATATTCTAATGTTTTATCTCAATATTTTGTTGGCCATCTGCGAATGAACAATTTCGTTGATCCAAGTGATATTTTTTTTTCTAAACTTACCAAAATTACGCGGCCTTGTCATTCTTCAGTGACGAACTGATTACGTTTTTTTTTTCTAATACGAGATTCTTAAAGAGATTCTCATAAACTTTACAGTCCCGTTCAGAGTCGTCAAAACGCCCAGCCTTTGCTGTCCTCCGCGCTGGTCTCGCGGCTCGAGAAAAATAATTCACCGAGCGAATGAGAGTACGGGTGTCGTTGGTCAAGTGACGAGGTTTAAGTATCGAAGCTGCGGGGCACTGCATTCGCGATCTACGTACTTGTACTGTAATCCTTGATATAATTTATAAGGATATATATGTATATCCGCGGTATAATATACAATCGTTCGCCAGTCGATAATTTTGAAGTCGACGGGGATGTAAAATCGCCCGCGGAAGACTATTTTTATGACTGGGGGAAATGAAGTCGTCAGACGGACGATGTCAACTCCAGATTTTATCGATCTGTGATATGTAACAAGTTTAAAATAAACTTCGTACCGGCAAAATTAGTATGATTTTCTTTCATGTGACTACACTCACAGCAAAATTCTATTGATATTATCTAACCGCGTCCATTTGATTTAAAAAAAAATCGAATTTACTAGATTTTTCGTGAAATCGAATTTTTCCTATTGTATTCCATTATTGGAATTACTCATTTTAAATACATTTATTTATTTAAATCAAAATCTATTTAATGCTATCTAATAACTAAATGATTTGCTCAATCCTAATAAATACAGTATTATGCTTACTGTATATTGTAAGCACATGAAGATTCATTTGAATCGAATTTTGGATTATTCAATTTTAATATATTGAATATTTAAAAAGAATAGCTGTAACGAATTAAAAAATATCTTTGAAACAAATAAGATCGTAGTAGGCCGTGAGACAAGGAAAAAACCTATTTGATTTACATAGATCTTAAATTAAACAAAAAAATTGGCAGCGTACTGGTGAGACCTACATCAACCTATATTTCAAGTCACTACACAGGGTTTTAAAATTATTTTTTTATTTCCTAGTGAGTGTCGTTAGAAGTTGATTTAAGAACAATATTTTATTGTTTTTTTGTAATTATTCGCTGTGATAATTTAATTTTCGTGATACGGCGAAGGCAGAAAAGCGAAGACGATCTTGTTCGAACTACCCTAATACATTTTTTCATACAGGGTGTTGTAAAAACCGACGATAATATTGCAGGTGCTGACAGGCCAGCTCGTGATGATCCAGAATAACCAAATATGACCTCATTTAAAGTGTCATAGTTTTTGAGACATTCACACTATTTTGAAACTCGCGAAAATCTCTAGCCCAAGGCAATATTTCACATATCACAGGTGCAAATACGGATATTTTTCGGTTCGGTTTTTCGGTTCGGTTTTAAGGGGTGAAATGCACCCTCGAAAATAGGGGTGTTTTTCGTTTTTCGTCGATAGTGTTATCGTTCTCATCTCCAATGTATAGTACGCAAAAAAATAAATATTGGTGCAATTTGAATTTTTTAAATATCTCGTACCTTTAAAACGTTATCGACGAAAAACGAAAAACATCCCCATTTTTGAGCGTGCGTTTTACCCCTTGGAACCGTTTTTCCGCCGGTAAAAAAATACTTGTCTCAGTTTTTGATACTCTTCCACATAAAAAAGTTTCAACCAAATCGGAGGAGGACACCAAAGTGGTGTTCCTTGCGAGCGACGAAAATGCAAAAGAACTAACAATGTAATTATTTACGGTTGTTATTGATAGCACGAAAAAAAAACCGAACCGAAAAATATGGGTATTGGCAGCTGTGATATGTGAATTATTGCCTCAAGTTAGAGATTTTCACGAGTTAACAAACGTGCGAATATCTCGAAAACCATGACACTTTTATTGAGGTCATATTTGCTTGGTCTGGGTCATCATGAGCTGGCCTGTCAGCACCTGCAATATTATTGTTGGTTTTTGGGACACCTTGTATGTGCAGAGGGTATGTTATTTTAAAACTTAGAAAAACGCTTACAGATTTCGTGAAAAGTGTTTTTTTCTTATTTTTCTATAAATTCTATAAATTCTATAAATTCTATAAATTCTATAAATTCTATAAATTCTATAAATTCTATAAATTCTATAAATTCTATAAATTCTATAAATTCTATAAATTCTATAAATTCACTACAACAATGGTGAAAATTGTGTTTCGAAAAGCGATTCAAAAAGTCCGCACGTCGTGTTATCTCGCGGAGCGGCGATGTAAATTGGCCACCGAGATCATGCGATTTTTGTCGTCATATGGAAGGAGGCGGCATCTACAAAAATTTCGAAAATGCGTTTTACTATACAGAACGTTGGGAAATTTTGTGCTGATTCCACCGGCACCAAAAACGCATTTTTGATTTTTTTTTGTTGATGCAATTCAATGGAATTTATGGAATTATATGGAATTCTTCCATATAACGGCAGGTTTGACGTCATTGGACTTTGTTTGATTTATTCTTTGGGGGTTTCTTAGAGGAAAAGTGTATGCCAATGATCCAGAGACCATTCCGGACCTCAAGGAAGCAACTGGATGCACCATTAATGAAATGAGTCCGCAATTATGCCAAAATTTTATTAAAAATTTCGTCAAAAGAGTGAACACATAACCTCCATTTTTGTACCTCATATTAAAATAAAAATATTCGTACTTTTCAAATAAATAATACGTTTCGTTAATAAATAAAAATGTCGGGTCATTTTAAAACACTATGTTTAATGATACTTACATTTTTCAATGAAATTCGATTTTATTATTGAATTGTATATGTCCGTGTTCTTACGTAGAATATCAATATTGAGTGTTAAAATAGGATCAGTATAGAGATAAGATTCAGAAAAAAATATATAGTTTCACGTCACTGAATCGGCTGTTCAGCTGTGTCATTAGCTGACACGACGTCACATCGCGGATAATATATCACAGCACTAAATATCGCTTAGTAAGGATCCCAAGACTAAATATTACCACGGCAAACAAGTTTTCGAAAAACTTCAACTTTTACTGTACTCGGAAGCCTTATATATCTTTGAAAAAAAAGTATCGTTCTTTATTTCTATGCGATTTTTTCTCGAAATTGTGCCAAATTAGCAAAAATCAATATTTCGGATTAATCGTGTGTACTTCGCTAGCAAAACTCATGTAAATTACGAAAAAAAATTATTCGCTGTTCTAGGCGCTCATGAGCGGCTCCAACGAGTCCGCCCGTGGAGGGCCTAAAAAAGACGTTCTCTTTCTACCGGCCACTGGGCCGCCATTTTTTATTTTTTTCGATAATAAAAAATTGATTTGCGTACCTACAGATATGTAAAATAAACCCTCCAAACCTCATTTTGATTGCTTGATTAAATACTATTTTTTTTTTAATCTCAAAAAGTCTTGTTTTCCGACTATCCAAAGGTATACAAGGCATTATGTGACGAGACATTTTCCGCTAATTACGAATGTCACGAAGTTTTTGACTAAAGGCCTCAAAGTCACATCGGCTAAAGCAAAAAACTTCCCCATACTCGTTCCGATACATTCGGGGGTTACGTGGGATCCAAAGCCAAAAAGGCATATTTTCTGTATTGAAAAAAAATATAATAGATAAATTATTTCATTCAAAATATTAAGCACATAAAAGAGCACCTTGTCAACAATATTAAAAAAAAATTCATCCAAAAATTAGGAAAATTCAGCCGGTGGGACCTGGTTTCTGGAGAGCACTTAAAAAAAGTGTTCTTATGGTGGTCAGGATAACTCATGATAGCTTTATCTAAAATTAAAAAACAAATTTTCGTCTGTTCGTAGATAAGTATAGCTCGTGATTGAACAAAGGATTTAAACAAAAATGAAATTTTTGGCAAAGTTGTATGCAAAATATTTCAATTTTTGGTACAATTTATATTACGCAGAGCCTTGTAAAATTAGTTGTAATCGAAAAAAAACCTTCGTTCAATCACTAGTCAATGCTATTTTGAAGAAGTGAGCAAAATTTTTGAGAAGTCGTGTCCACTGACTTCAAAAATAGTGTTTTGAAAAAAATGCGATATATGTCGCTCCCGGTCGGTCTTTCCCAACGGGGGGAATTCCCAAAGGCTCTCTCTCCTAGACTTTTACTCCGATTGACTTAAAACTTTGGGGAAATATTCTAGACATATTGTACTATTGGATAATAAAATTTATAAAAAAATGGAGTTAAAAAAAAATGTTAAACCCACGTGACCCCTTCAGCGAGTAAAGATGCATGGACATGAGGCCCTAGAAAAAAGAAAATAAAATAGCCCCTCGCATCACGCCGTTATCCGTTTCCGTTTCCTTCCGAAGGCCGTTTCTACCAGCCGGTCAATTGTGCTTGTTACATAAGAAAAGCTTTCGCAGCGCTCGGATATGCGAGAGTGACCGGAATGCCCTGAACCGAGGAATCATCGCGGGCCCTTTTTTTCGCGCGCAGTCGGACCTCGCGGTTTCCGGTCTCCGAGGGACGCCGCGCTCTCAGCTTCTCGTCCAGATCCTCGATCTCTTCCTTAAGACTCGTCCTTCTTCGTCACCGGTCATTATGTCCACCGATCTCCTTTTTCCCCGAGAGATGTCTCTGACGTGGCGGCAAATTCACGAGACCCGGGAGAGAATCTACGAGGAAACGAAGGCATCCTTAATTTGCGGATGTAATTTCAGCGTCACCATTTTTTCGTCGTTTTTTTTCATGCTCTCCACCAGTCTTCTTCTCGTGCTCTGAGTGTTGTTGGCCAACGTCTAGCCCTGTAATAAACTGGGCACCCTTAATCCCAAAGAACAGCCTGGCGGAGTGTCCAATGAGGTATCTCATGTCCTTCGAGCGGACCTCTTTTTTTCATTCGTGGGTGAAAAAGTCGTCGAATAATTACACATACATACATATTATATATATACACACACACACATAAAAACATATACAGGATGTCCCAAAACCGACGGTTGTCCCTGAAATGGAGGGTTGGGGGTGAAATTCTGAGTCGATTGATATAAGTATGTATGGGTCTCAGATCAAACCCTGAATTATTATTAATTTTTAAAGGCGGGCCAATCAGGCGCGCCCAATGAGCCAGCGTACGTCGGTGAGTGATACGCGCCTGTAGTGGTGCCAGTAGGTGCGGTCCTCCCGCCAGCCACCACTACACGCGCGTATCGCTCACCGACGTACGCTGGCTCATCGGGCGCACCTGATTGGCCCGCCTTCAAAAATGAATAATAATTCAGGGGTTGATCTGAGACCCATACATACTTATATCAATCGACTCAGAATTTCACCCCCAACCCCCTATTTCAGGGACTACCATCAGTTCTGAGACACCCTGTATATATATATATATATATATATATATATATATATATATATATATATATATATATATATATATATATATATATATATATATATATATATATATATATATATATATATATATGGATACTACTTTAATTGAGTTAGTTCTCCGAGTGTCGTGCGAAGCTTTTCTCTTTTTCCTTTCCGTCGCGTAAAAAGACTCGGTCGATTCGAAGCTCGGGGATAATATCGTGCTGCGCTCGTTACGCGAATCATATACGGGCTAAAATGATTAATGGATTTTATATACGTGATCACGTGTACAGGATTTATATATTTGTGTAAGTGTTCGTCTGTGAAATGAGTTCTCCGCTGATATTTGCCTTTTCTGGTCACTGATGATCCCATCTATCATCCCTGATGGTCTCTCATCATCATCGTGCAATGTGTACAGTTGGGCCTCTTGTCAGTCTTCTCTTATCACTCGTATACACTAGTTGGGAAAAATGGACTTGCTGGACTTTGCAGACATCTTGTTGAGTCGTCATTCTTTCCGATCCTGGCTAATTGCAGTTGAAAGGGTGCACATTTGTGAGGCGATTGCTGGAGGACTTGGATACGGAGGCAGTTGGAAGTTCCATGTTCGATACGACCAAGGTCGCCCCACGGAATGTATCGGTATCGATTCGTGCAGCAATTTGCTGGGGTGTTCCCAGATCCTACCACATCCTTATGGGGATTTGATAGAGACGCCGCACGGAGTTCCACTTGGATTCCACATTGGAATCCAAGTGGATTCCGCGCTATCTCCCGATTGACGTCGTTTGAGGATTTTTTATTTGAATTTCTCAACCGGAATATGTTGGATTTCAAAAAAAAAGTATCCTTTCGTGATCCCGTGCACGGATTTGCTGGGGCGTGCCAAGGTGTACCTACATCTCTATAGGGATTTTTGGGAACACTGCACACAGCAAGTCCTCATTGAGATCCAATTAGATTCTGCACTGTTCCCCGGTGAATACCGTTTGAGAATTTTTACTACATTCGAATCGAAAATATGTGAAAAGTCACGGGAAAAAACTGGGCGTGGTGAAACATAACCTGTACGCTTGGTGAGCGTGTACGTGTGTTGTGATATTATGTCAAAGTGTAGTCAAATAAATAACAAATGATAATTACAGTGGATTTTCACTGATGTGGTTCAAATCGATTCCTAATATATACTTTTCGAAGCCATTGATGTACTTTTAAAAGATAAGATTTATACTTTCTTAAGGGTGGAGATACCTTGAGGCGAGGAAAAAATTGCTAGTTTTTATTATGATTTTTTCTAAAGGAAAGATTTCTCCACTATTTTTGAGACTTAGGGTATGTTTTATCACTACTTTTGATTGTTACATGATATTAAAAAAAAATTAATCCTTAAGCCTCCTTGGTCACCGTGGGTAAATTTTACTCAGACCTAACATTGGGTCTAAATATCTATGGTTCCTAGTTTCAATTAAGGCGTTACCCCCACTTGTAGCACAAAAAAGGCCTTTTTCATGAATTTTTTTAAAGAAAACTACAAAACTTTTTTAATCGATCAATATACCATCTTAAAGAACACATCTTGAAGAACTTTCAGTAATTTTCTTATTGAAAAATATTACATTGTTTAGTGGCAAATGGCCGTCAATGAAATAATGTTTTTATATACACGGTTTGCGGTGACCAACATTGCGGCGAAGTGGATCATCTGAAGAAAAAAATGCGGATGGATTTAGTCAAATATAAGTATAAACTAGTCTTTAATCGAAGGATTTGAAAAAATATTCATTTTTCACAAAATGGCGGACAGTCAAAGTTAATGGTTCGATTTTAACGAAAAAAAACGGCCGTTTTTTGGCTATAAAACGGCCATTTTTTTTCGAAAAAAAAAAAATCGAACGATTAAAGACTACATTTTTATGTATTAAATAAGCCTGCAAAATTTCAAGAAGATCGGTTCATTAGTGTTCGAGTAATCTTGGTCACCGACTTCAGAAATGCCATTTTGAGAAAAACGCGTTTAAAGTTTCTCTTTCAACGCTCTTTCAACGCGGATTCTTCTCTTTCAACGCTCATATCTCAGTCAATTTTGTTCGGATCGACTTGAAATTTTCAGGACATATTCTCAGATACTTATACTTCAAAAAAATGCAATAAAAAAAATCGATTTTTTCAAAATCGCAAGTGGGGGTAACCCCTTAAAGCTCGGCCCTCTAGGAGGCGAGTGTTTAAAGTACCACTGTGCCACTTTTTTTTCCCTAGAAGTACCACGTCTGACAAGTATACTGTTCCAATTTTACCAGAAAGTATCGAGAATTCAGAAAGTTATGATTTTTCGCGTGAAAAGGTATATTTTTTAACAAATTAACCTGTTCACGATCTTTTTTTAACATGTTGTCATTTAATTTTTGACATACCGACCTTTGACACACGTCTAGAATGTTCAAAGTATTTTCTAGTATTTTTTCAATCCCGATCGGAATGATAGTTTTCAGACAGCAACCATTTGGAACGTGGCCGCGTGAATTTCACCAAGTGTCACCACTATGTTATTCTACCGAAGTGCAACCACGGAGGGTTGAAAACGGCGGAAGTATGGCACGGTTTTCTAAACGGGTTGCGGCGGATGTTCACAAATGGCGTGACACGTAGCGTCAACGGAATCAATCTGAACAAAAACCAACGAAGATTTTTCTTTCATTTACACACTATTTACATACGCAGAATATGAACCAAGATAAAGTGAGAAATTTTGAAAATCGATTAAATGGTACGCTTTGAAACAAAAAGATTGAATTTTCCGAAAAAAATGTCTACAATTTGCAATATAAAATACTTTTTTTTTCATTTTTTAAAAAACATGCTGCTTTTTTTTATTGTGGGTCATGTTGTAGACAATACGGTTAGAAAGATTTTTACCAAAATTCATCAGAATCGGTCGATCAGTTTTTTAGCTACACGTCACGCCAGTTTTGGAAATGCAGTTTAGAAGACCGCGCCATACCTCCGCCATTTCTAAAGATTAATAATAAAAAAAATGAAATACCATGTAATAGCGAAAAGTAGTAATAAAACATACCCGAAGTCTCAAAAATGGTGGAGAAATCTTTCTTTAAAAAAAAATCATGAAAATTAGCAATTTTTTTTCTTCATCTAAAAATATCTCCCCCCTTAGGATGTACTTATTTTAGCGATGGATAAATTTTGAAAAAATTAGATTTATACTTTCTCAAGATTCACTCATTTTGTATACCGATATATTTTTTCGAGAATGGTGCCGGGTTCTTTTCGATGATGTGGGTGATGATAGTTCGATGATGTGGATGATGACGATTCTGTTCGATGATGTGGATGATGATCCAATTTGAGTTTTCTAGGATTCAAATTGGATTCGTACATTGGATTCCAATGGGGAATCCCGATTAGAATCCAACACACGAGTACGACCTTTCAGTACAGAGATCCAATACCATGATCCATTGGATCCCCATCAGGAAGTGGAAACAAGTATGAGCATCTAATTGGATACCTACGACAATTTCTGCACGGGAGGTACCATTTTCTTCTCCGATCCTTAAAATGGCTTCATGAAAATCACGAGGAATTCCAAGAGATCGTCTCGCGTCTACACGTTCCTCGATTTTATGCAAGGATTTTTATTTTTTCTTCACATGACAGGGAGTGCGCGTAAAAATCAGTCAACGAATAATAATTTGTAACACGATTTTTACGCTCGTCCCGGTTTGGGATTGAGGCAAAGAAGGATTTTTAACGAGTCCAGGACAGGTTCGTTTTCATCAGGTGTGCGTTCTTCGTATAAAGCAAGGAAGGGGGGGGGGGATTCGCGTATTGCTCGGTGCACGTCGTCTTGCCATCCGATGAATCTCCAGGGAGAGTTGATCGCGTTGCTCGCTTATTAAACCGTTGTTTATGACTGGTCTCTCACGATTCACGTCGTACACGTGGTTTTGCCGCTCCTCGGCTATCTCCCACCAACACACTTCGGTCATCACAAGCTTTTCCAATCTCGTTAACACCGCGGGGGGACGCGAGACATTTAACCGGACACGAGGCACCCCTCTTTGCTCTCTCTCTCTCTCTCTCTCTCTCTCTCTCTCTCTCTCTCTCTCTCTCTCTCTCTCTCTCTCTCTCCCTCTCTCTCTCTCTCGCCCTCTGTCCCTCTCTGATTGGCTATAAACGATCGTTAACGAAGAGAATAATGGCACGTAGCGATCTGCGATCCGACATATTATTCCACTGATATATCTGACAGTGGAGGGAAAACAGCAGGTACATTAAGCGAGCCTGATGAACAAAATCATATTTTAAAAGTCATCACCACTTGTTACGCATATATATATAAATATAATTTATATAAATATATATATATATATATATATATATATATATATATATATAAATAAATAAATTATATTTATATAATTTTATATATATATATATATATATATATATATATATATATATATATATATATATATATAATTTTCTTCACCCAAACTATATATAACAAATAGTGCCGCACGACCAAGTTTATTTTGACAAACGACGATTTAGGCATATTGAAACATCTTATGACGAACATTTGTTCAGCTGAAATCGACAAACGCAATCGAATTCTAAAAGACCCTCTACGTGTCGTCGGCTCATTATCTCGCGATAAAAAGTACTCGACAAATTGAATTTGAGAACAAAATATCGACCAACTAATTGTGATTCACCTCACGGAAATAATTGAATCACACAAGTGTGCTCAATCGTACATTTCGAATATCGTTACGGACAACCTGAAAATACAGTTGAGAACGAATTTGAAAAATTCTCATTTCCATTCATACTCAAATGATTATTTGAACATCTGAATGCTGCCGCGATCGTTACTCGGCTGTTATTTCGTTTAATTGGCTCATTTCCAATTGAAAAAGGCAAAAAAAATGGCTAACGCGAATCGCACGAAGCGAACAAATTTAACGGATTATGCTCAGTTGTAACGGTCGAAAACAGCTAATTTTTGGGATTTAAAAAATGGAAAATCGAGATTTTTAATTTTTACAGAAATTAGGTACTTGAAAAAGTGTTATCTGAAGAACACACTGGAATTTTTTTGTGGAATAGTTTTTAATTATAATCGATTTGCAGCTGACGTTTGGGACGCACCGCACGAAAACGTTTCTTTTTGCGGTGAGCAATGCTCTTCTGAACCAGGTTATTTAATATAAAAAAACAAACAGCTTTCGTTAGTATATGAGTTAATCCTATAATGATTCGAAAGAATTTGCGAAACATAAAATTTAAAAAAATTGCGTGCATTCAAAGCTAGAGTCTTCATTTTTGCAAAACATGGCCATTTTTCGTTCATCGAATCGAAAGTGTGAATCGGAAAAAAATAATCTACGATCAACTACTACAATTTTACATCTAGAAAAAACTCTAAACATTTCAGAAAGCCTGATGCAGTAGTTTTTTAAAGATATTTCGCTCACCTTTGAAAACGGACTTTCGAGAAAGAAGCGTTTAAAGTTTCGAACGACGCCGCGAGCGTTCCGACGGGCGCCAACATGACAGCCTATAAATCTGTTAACTTTGATCGGACCACCTTAAAATTTGCAGGGAACATTTGTAAGGTAATATACTGTCAAAATATATCGGTTTTGAAAAAAGTGATTTTTCGACTTTAACAACTAGGCATAATCCCTTAATGTAATATCGCACCGGAAGTATTTTTCGATGGAATTTTTGAATTTGATATCCGTCAAGGCTCACAAGGTCATTCACTCACAAGGATTGTGCGTAAATCATCCATGGATAGAAATCAGGTTTTACGCGACCAGAAAAAAGGCACTCAAAAACACGTCACCGAAAATTGATGTCTTGGAAAATTATATTTATTTATTTTTAAATCGATACATGTACGAGGGGATCTCGGGGAATGAAGATCGATCAGCAATAAAATCTCGTTCTCGCCTGCTTCCAATATATTCGTAATCATAACTGAAAGAAGAGTGTTTGCGTTTTGCGTGTGTCGAAATAAAACTTGGGTCGCTTAATGCGCGGCTTTCATGACCGCAGTAACTCAACCTAAGTAACGGGTGTATGCTGTTCTTATCTGAAAGTGACTTCCTGTACCCGTCTCTCTCCCTCTCCGCGCTGTAGACGTGCGCTTCACCTGGGTCGAAGAGGCCTGACGGCAGACCGCGGGTTGAACACGGCACACGTGCGTAATTTGGCTCTTCGTGTCTGCAACGCTCGCGTTTGAGAAAATGCGGGTAAATGAGACATCCATGAAAAATACACACGTAACTCAATCGCTCAGCGGAGCCAGTGCTCACATTTATGTACGTTAGCCGCTGCTATTCGGACATGGGTATATACTGGAGGGAAAACAACATAGGGGATGGTAGTCCATTTTTTGTTGTCACACAGGGTACCAATGTAGCACAGATTCGGAGAAGGTGGTGGTGTAGAGTAGTCGTGTACAGTTGGTTGGTGATACAGAGAAGCCATATTGGATCGCCATAATGATCATGCTTGATGAAAAGTTTCTTTCGATTAACCCGCATACATGTTTGACTGGTACAAAGGGCATGTGTTGATATGTGGTTTGATGTAATGTATGCTTTGGACTTATAGCCAACTCTTTGATAGTCAACATAATACAGGGGACAATCTACTGAAACCCTTCAGTAGAAGGCCGTCTAGCCAACCTAGCCGTCTAGGTAGGTAATACAGGCAAGTTGAGGTAATAGAAATTACAATCTGCTGGAGGATATGACTAAGCTAGGTAACGTATTGGACGTTTCAATCTACTAAGAGATCTAGCTGTGTAAAAGTAATCCTCCTTTGACCTTGGTTGAGAGGATAAAAATGTATGTATTTCAACTAGAACGACGTGGCTGGTTGAACACTGTGCTGGGTGAAGTGGCTGAAGGACCCATCTAGCATAGATAACATAGTGTAACCCCCCAATCTACTAAGAATTCTCCTAGCCTAGGTAACATAATGGAAGTTACTGTCTACCAAATGATGCACTAACCAATAGTAATCCTACTTTTGCTATGGTTGAAAAGATGGAAATGTATGTAACCCAACTAAAAGGAGGTGGTTGATTGATCACTGTGCTGAGTGGAGTGGCTGAAGGAGCCATCTAGTGCAGATAACATAGTGTAACCCCGAATATACTAAAAGTTCTCCTAGTCGAGGTAACATAATGGAAGTTACTATCTACTAAATGATGCATGAACCAATAGTAATCCTACTTTGGCTTTGGTTGCACGAATGGCAATGTATGTACTCCAACTAGGGGGAGGTGGTTGGTTGATCACTGTACCGGGTGGACTAACTGAACATCCATCTATACTAGGTAAAGTAGTAAACATTACGATCTACTGAAAGATACATCTAGGCTACATGACGTATTGGAGGTTATAATCTACTAAGAGATCCAGCTGTCTAATAGTAATCCTCCTTTGACTTTGGTTGAGAGGACAACAATGTGTGTATTCCAACAAGAAGAAGGTGGCTGGTTCACCACTGTGCTGAGTGGAGTGACTGGAGGACCCATCTAGTCTAGATAACATAGTGCAACCCCTAATCTACTAAGAGTCCCCCTCGTCTAGATAACACAATGGAAGTTACCATCTTCTAAATGATGCATCAACCAATAGTAATCCTACTTTGGCTTTGGTTTCAAGAATGACAATGTATGTACTCCAACTAGAGGGAGGTGGTTGGTTTATTACTGTGCTGGGTCGACTGACTGAATATCCATCTAGACTCGGTAAAGTAGTTAAACTTGCAATCTACCGATGGATCCATCTAGTCTAGGTAGCATAGTGCAATTACCGATCTACTAGGAATCCATTTAGGCTAGGTAACATAATGGAAGTTACTATCTGCTAAATGATCCATATAACAAATAGTAAACCTACCTTGGCTTTCGTTCAGAGTATAAACTAAGAACGTGTGTGGTCCAATTAGAAGTAGGTAGTCAAACACTGAGCGAAGTGGACTGGCTTGTATATTTCTTTACTACTAACGGTACTAACATGGTTACAATTGCCAGGCAGGTAGTTTACGACTTGCAATCTTTGATCCCTGCAACTCACATTTCACGGTGTAGAATTCTCACCACATCATGTGGTATTCAGTTGAGAACCATCATGTCAGGTAGGAATTATGGTACCGCCAATTACATTTTTTGTGCGCTTAAGCGTAAAATACTTTTTATACGTGCATCAATAAGCGTACACACATGAGGGATGTTCATAGCCGGATATACATAGGGGCCGTAGGGTATCCATGGTAGGGCGACCAGCTGTTCTACCAGGCAACATCTAGACGATATTTCCTTCGCTCACTGAGACAGCCTTTCGAACTCGATATCGGAAATCATCAACACCGCAAATTGATCCCGAAATCATCAGAGACCTCTGGCACGAGAACCCCTTAATACCGGTACCCTACGGTCACCCAGTCCCAACGTGATACATACTCGATCTGGCCTTGCGTCTTTGATGTCAGATTCGTTATCGGATTCGATGTGATAACCAAACATTCTTCCGACTGCGCATCTGGTCAGCTGTTTTGATTTCCCGAAATATAGAGTCCAACATATCTGACAGCTTCGCGATCCTTGATGTGCCTGTCATCAGCAGGGATAAAAAGAATACCCGGAGTCTTACCAACCACAAAACGCAATCGAACTCTTCGCGTGCTCCTCAAACTGCCATTGAGCATTCTTTTTTCTTTGACATACCGAGTGTCAAATCGTCCCAGCCGCAATCAAAATTCATAACTCGATTGGAGATTGATCCCATGAATAATGAATAACAGTCATAACGACGGAAACCCACGATCGTAAATCGGCAGTTTCGCCGTAGATCTAGACAAGAATCTTCAATTTATGGACTCGCCGGATCCCTGTCCTTCTTTTTCTCCCTCATGGACTCATAAATTCGCATTATAACGACCTAGAATTATCGCTCCACCGGATTCTCCAAAAATACAACACAAAATCCCCGACCCAAATTCCAGTAGCCCCTAGAGACATTCAGTCCCACCTATAAAATGACCATTTCTGCGCCTCGCTTCATCGGAATCGTAGAAATGCGACGTAACCCCAACTTTTCTAAGCGCATATTGGCGGTGTTCGCTGAAACGACTTTTAGCCCTGAGCGAAAATCAAATTCATTCAAAGGGCCAAAAAAAAATTCGGCGAGCGCGTCGAAAGTACTTAAAGGAAAAAAGATGCCAAAATTAATAGATGGAATTTCGAAACCTGGCGCAATGACGTCAGGTTTGATGTTGATATCTGTTATAGGTGACCACTTTCCTATACGCATACATACTACATCCGTATATAGACATATTATGTATACACGTGTAGTGTATTGCCTATAGCGAGAGGCACATAATTACAGGCTCGAATACATTGCTTACTGGGCTGGTGCACCCGAGCACGCCCTCTGTTCTCCTTCATTAAGGCCCCGTGTAGACGGTAGCCGCCTGTTATATACCTATACCACTTACACAGGTTACATTTTACCTTCATCCTGCACACTCGTCCCTCACCTCATCACTATGTTCCTTGCCTTTTATTCTCCTCTCAGGTATACCTAAAATGGTGCGTTCATCGAGCCTCTCTCTCTCTCTCTCTCTCTCTCGCTCTCTCTCTCTCTCTCTCTCTCTCTCCCTCTCTCTCTCTCTCTCTCTCTCTCTCTCTCTCTCTCTCTCTCTCTCTCTCTCTCTCTAAACTCCGCTTACACTAGCCATATTTCGTTCCCTTGGAAATACGAACCTATCGCTTGAGGTGGAAACACTCATGTCTGAGTGCGAGCGAGTCGCAACTGCAGTTCCATCAAAAGTATCGCCAGCGATTTGGACAATAGGACTTACCGTAAAATGGGGTTACTTTGAACCGGTTTTGGAAGTTTTGTGTAGGTAATTTCTTTTTAACATCACAAATTCCAACTTTTTTTGCTCCAATAGACCAATGTGTCGTTTGGACATCAAATTAATAATCAAGTCGAGCCCCACCATCCCTCCCACGTCTTTATATATATTTTTATATTTTCTTTAGAGTAGTAAAGTTACCTCGAGTGTGGGGTTTCTTTGACATCATTTTGATAAAAAGGTAATTCTTTAGCTAAGTTACTTCGCCGAAAAAATAGCCGAAATTTTGTTTGCGCTTTTTTTTTCTCATTTATTGGGTTATAAATGATGATATTCAGCCGAAGGAAGCGGAAATTCACCCCCCCCCCCCTCCCCATAAAAAGTTATGCGGTTTTGAAGTCCGCGGAAACACGTTATAAAATAGAGCATTTTTTAACATTTCGATTCCGATATTGGCGGTGGAGGGTGGGGGGATTTATAAAGAAGTCTTCCTGAATACAAACAAATCCAAACAAACCCAACTCCCTCCGGCGTGAGGGGGTTGAGTTTGTTAGGGGTTGCTTGTATTCAGAAAGGCTTCTTTTATAAAAACCCCACATTTGGGTTGTGATACGGGAGTTTTTGAAAGATTCAAAATTATTTTTAATGCTTATTGACTCGTAAAAAAATTTTTACTAAAAAATGTCAGCTTCCCCCGACTGAATATCATCATTTATAACCCAATAAATGAGAAAATAGAGAAACAAAAATTTCAGGCTCATTTTTCGGAAAAGTCACTTATCTAAAAAATTACCGATAAAAAGTTGGTGTTTGATGCATTATACATGGAATTAAATTAAAAACAACGATTTTTTACAATGGGGTGGTCATCATTATTAAAGAAACATGTTACATAAAAATATCAAGTTCTTTCGATACTATTATAGGCACCCTCTGACGTGAGGGGGTTGGGTTAGTTTGGATTTGTTTGGGTTCAGAAAGGCTTGTTTTATAAATCTTCCCACATTTGGTTTTAAATACATGAGTTTTTGAAAAATTCGAAATTATTTTTAACGATTATTTGCTCGTAAGAAATGTGTTAATGAAATATTTCAGCTTTCTCCGACTGAATATTATTATTTACAACCCAATAAATGAGAAAATAGCAAAACAAAAATTTTAGGCTCATTTTTTGTAAAACTCACTTATCTCCAGAATCACCGATAAAAATTTAATATTTGATGCATTAGACATGGAATTACACGAAAAACAACGATTTCTCGCAATCAAATGGTCATCTTTATTAAAGAAACATTTTACATAAAAATATGAAGTTCCTACGGTACTATTATAGGCATTCCACCGGCTGGATTTCCCAAATTTTTTTGATGAAATTTTGAGCTTATTATTTTTAATATAATCATTTATATATTATATTTAAAAAAAGAGAAAATATGCTTTTTGGGCTTCGAAACCCACGTAACCCCTCAATCAGTCTCATAATTATCACTGCGATCAAAATCAACTTGAACAACATTACAAACAACTTTAGCAACATTATACTAAACTTGAACAACAAATTTAAACACATTCAAATGCGCACACATTCAAACCGTATTTTGGCGCCCTCCTAAAGTGTCCCCAAAAACTGTCAAAGTTACCTTTAATGTCAATTTAACCTCGTTTTCCGATATGTCTTATTTGTCAGACAAACCCGTTGGCCGATTACGTTTGAAGAGTGGACGACGTGCGAGTGATGATAAATCGAACTTCGCTTAGGTGATAAGTTTGAAATCGAAGTATGAATATGTACGCTGATAGCTTCAATGTTGCTTATCACCAATCACTTTGACACGCGATTTTTTTTGCTGCTTTTCGCGCTGCCGATGATAATTGTCATTGGGGGTCTTGGAAGCCGACCAAAAACGTAGAAACATCGCAAATAAATTGATCCGACGATAATCTCCCCCTCCCCTCGGGACTAATCTCGACGATTATCGAACTGTTCGACAATCACAGGATTTCGAAACGACGCAAATACGTGGTCCGACTTATAGTCTATGGATTTCGGGCGCTTTCGTAAGTGGATGCGTGCGGCATAAATTAAGTCTAGAGGCCGCGCATTCTTCATAATTTAAGACGCGTTATATTATATGTCATTTGGACTGACCATTTTCCATCTGCACTCGTAGATATTGAAAAAAAAAAATAAACAAAAATCGAAAGCACGTATCATTTCGCATATGGATCCACGCGAATTCAATGCGCGGCGGGGAGGTGTATCCGTGAAAAATATCCCTTCGACGCGCACACACCGTGCGGGGCTCTATCATTTGTTAAGCTGGACAGCTTCGGCCCATCATTACGAGCAATCTCACTTGATTATTTTTGTCTACACATCAGTTACGAAAATACCGAACTGTTCGATGGATCGTAAAAAGGGGGTGAAGCAAAAGATTATATATATATATATATATATATATATATATATATATATATATATATATATATATATATATATATATATATATATATACATGTGTGGATATATATGTATGTAAAAAAAGCAAAAGCTAAGTGGTCTGAGAGGATCGTGAATGGCGATGAAATAAAAGAGAGAGAAATAGAGACAGTTCAAAGAAGTTCCCGCAGGTAGAACAGAGAGAGAGAGAGAGAGAGAGAGCCCTGCCAAAGAAAATTGAACCGTAGTACCATTGGGTACTTGTGTACGTCTATATGCACACATGCATACAGGGTGTCCCATTTCAAAAGGGATGGTGGCATATCTGCAGATAAGTGCACCATATTATTATTATTATTATTATTATTATTATTATTGTTCGATCGAAGGAAGAATGAATGACGAAAAGAGCGATTTACTGGTGATGCTGGTTAGGGCCTTAGGCCACAGTAACGGGTATAAAATCATGTGCGTATTGAACAATTTTTTTTCGCATGAAAAATTGATTCACTCATAAAATTAATTACACATTTAGTATGAATGTCTATTTAGTATGAATATTATTTAGTATCCTATTTATTTAAATAGTATACAAAATATTATTTAGTATACTATTTAGTATACTATTTAGTATACTATTTAGTATACTATTTAGTATGTATTCATACTAAATAGTATGAATACTTTCTGAATAGAATGAAATTTTTCAGTGAAAATTCATTTCTCAAGTTCGAATACCTACAACTTTTGAATAAAACAATATTTTTCAAATTCCGTACGTACTTCTCTAGGTATTCTAATGTAGATTGACGAGAATTTTTGTTTTCTGTTCTACGTAACAAATTGTGGATGCTAAATGTCACGCCGCGGAGTGCCTAAAAAAAGATAAAAGAAAATATTAATGGTCGGCCATTTTGTATATCGAAAAAAAAAAATTCTCACAGCTTGATATTCATACAAAATAGATGTGTAATTATTTTTATGAGTGAATCGGTTTTTCATACGAAAAAAAATTGTTAAATTCGCACATGATTTTATACCCGATACTGTGGCCTAAGGCCTTAAAGGGGGGTGAGCAGGCTTGATCGGTTAATTGATTGTTTATTTTTTAACTTGAATAGCGATGCGCTAGAGAAGAGGAGAGCGAGAGATAGCGGAAAGCTTGTACGCACTGAAATCCTTAAAAAAAAATAAAGAAATAAAACCAGATCTAGCGGAAGTGGAAATGGCGGCGAAGGGGATGAAGACCAAACGAGGAGGCCCATTCGTGCTTGATTACCGTGATGCTAAGAGATATTCGTGCTCCACGCACGGAGGACGAGCTTCACGTGCTCACATGCCCATATATCTATATATATGTATATATGTATGTGTGTGTATATATATATATATATATATATATATATATATATATATATATATATATATATAGATTGGATATAAGTACACTTTCATCGTTCCATGATCGATCTCGCGCGGATTCAAATCGTCGAATTAAGGGTGCGATCGCGCGGAGTAGGAGGAGAAAGACGAAGGTCGGGAGAGAAAAGGAGAGGACGAAAGCCGAGTATCGACGCACGATCGATGCAAAAGAGATCGAGAACTCGCCGGAATACAGCGAATAAGATTGCACGCAGATTGACGGAAGATTCGAAGCGGGCGATCACTCGTAAGAACAAGTTCGCGCATATGTTGGTCCTCCTATGCACACATACATCCGCCGAGCTCTTCGATGGTATCGAAGATCGAAGCTGCGCTGTAATATCGAAAACGACACGTCGTTTTCCACACGGAATGATGTTCCGGGCTAGTTGAGATTCCCGCTCGCTCGACGAGATCCGATGAGCTGAAGCCAATTTGCATAGGATGTAACGCTATTTTTTCGTACAGCTCTCTTTTTTTATGGCGTTAAGCCCAATAGAATATGTACCATAAGTCTGAATTTCAGGACTTCGGGATTTCGAAGAGTGGCTAAAAGAGCCGAATTTTGCTTTTTGACTTTTAGATGATTCGGAGGGTTTATATGATGGAGTGTTCTCTGCTGGTTGTAATTATTGGAGAGTTTCTGCCAACAGCTCGAAATTACGCCGGCTGAAGGCGGAAACCGATTTTTTATACATATTCGACGATTTTTATTGGAATTGAGCATTTTGGGGGGAATAAATGGTGAATTAGTCTTCAGGAGGAAAAATCACATCGACAGGGGTTTTAAAAAAAGTGTACTAAAAATGTGTTTACTCGATCGTCGATCATTTATCTTCTCCTTTGATTTGGAACTCGATTCTGTGCTCATTCGCTTCGTTATCGTTTGCTCTTCAAAATGCCGTTTGATTTATTGGGTTCCGATGATTGTTCGATTTTTGGCAGAATTTCAAAGGTGGACCATCGATTTTCGGAAATTTTTCCATTGCCCCTTTGCTTCTTTTTCGGCCATTTTTCGAGGGCATTTTTCAGATAAACTAATCGAAATATCGGTATGATTCAAGCGACATTCTCCAAGTCTATCAAATTCTCTTTCAGAAACCCCCCAATAAATTTGATAAAGTGGCGAAAAGGGTCGAAATCTTCGTTTTTTTTCTACTTTTACACCGTTTCAAAAGTTCTCTCCAATAGAACATTTTCTGCCGACCACAAATACCACGGAGTCTTTGTCGAAAGTTCAAAATCAAGCCGGGTAAACGTGGAAACAAAAATTAGAAATCCAAATTTTGTTCGCACCTTCGCCAAAAAAAAAGTGTCTCCACTGATCGACGCTCACTTCTTCTTTGTTTCGATTAAAAAATTTATTCTGCGCTCGTTCTTTTCTTAAGCGTGTTCTTTTTAAAATGCCGTTTGATTCGTCTAGCTAGGATTATTTTTCGATATTTGGAAGATCTTCAAATTCGGACCATCGATTTTCGTGAATTTGTCCGTGCTCAGCTGATGACACACCGGGATCATTCAAGCGACATTCTCTAAGTCGGTCAAAATCTTTTTCAGAAACCCCCCAATAAGTCTCAGTGGCTCGAACAGGATCGTCCCTACAGATATTTGTAAGTTCAGGAATTTGGCGTTTTTGAAAATGTGGCGAAGCGGGTCGCAATTTTCGTTTTTATTCGACTTTTGCACAGTTTCAAGGGTTTATCCGATAGAAAATCTTCCGCCTAATACAAAAAACACGTTTTTGTCGAAAGTTCGAAATTTAGCTGGACAAACGCGAAAAACTTTTTTCCATATACATAACATCATATACAGAGTGTCCTATTATGAATGGATAATCTTACAACTGTCGATAGGTCAGATCATGTCCAACTTAATGCTGCAATTTCAGTTATTGGTAAAAGTCCCACGGTTTTTGAGATAAAAATCATCTGCTTTTGGTTTTCACATGCCATTCTTACAAATGATAACTTTTCTTGACCCGGTTTAAAAAAAATACTCTCGATTATTTGTTTTATCTAGAAAAGTGTTCATTTTAACTTTAAATGTTAAGGAAACTTTATGCAAAAAGATCTTTTGCAGAATTTTCATACAAACCAATTCGAACATCTGACTTTGAAAGTCTGGGGTCCAAAAAAAATGTACTACGCATATCGTGCCAATTATTTAAAAAAGTTGCTTAGTTATTGTCGATTCATATTTTTTGTAGAAATGGCATAAAAAACCAAAAGCGGATGTTTTCTTTAAAAAAATAACATAAATCTCAAAATCTCGATAACCGTGGGTCTTTTTCTAAACTGAAATTCCAGCATATACTTAGTAGGACATGATCTGACCTAGCGACAGTTGCAGGATTATCCATTGACAGCAGTACACTCTGTATACAAATCTTTGACATTAGCAAAGATAAATTAAGATAAATGTCCCAATTATTGAACAGCTAAGGATCTGGGGGATTGAATTCGGTGAGAAAAAAAATATAAAATCAAGACTAGACCATCGCTTTCATGTTCAAATGATACTTTGATATTTTTACTTTCGAAAAATCACCCTTTAAATTATTTAAAAATGATTTCAAATGAAAAAAAAGAATCACAATGTGAAGCATGCAAATGTCCCAATTATTAAACACTGGAAGTGCCTATGTCCCTAATATTAAACAGGCATGTCCCAGTTATTGAACACTCTCGACAATTCTTTTTCCGTTCTGAAAATATTATTTTGGGTACAATATTAAGAAATAAAAGCAAAATCAAACACTTAAATAATCTTTTATTAATCATGTAAAAATACAAAAATATATATTTAGTCTCTTTCGACAGGTTTTTGGTTCATTAGCATTTGGTTTATTTTTGCTTTTCATCTCGAACTTTATTTTATATTTCTTTTCAGCTTCCTCGTTTTTATGTTCTGTTTTTGTTTGATTTTGTCGCAGCTTGGCTCCCTGAAATATCGGAGAGCAAAAAATATTGATCATTACATTCGTATTTTTAGGTTACATTTAGGTTATATTTTCTTTTTACTTTTCTTTTTATGTTTATTGCACGAAAATACAAATAAAAAATATATATGACGATCTTAGAGTTATTATTAAAAGAATAAAGGTAAGTTTATTCAGGAACTTACAGTTTTTGTTTGAATAAATCCGATTCACACGATCTGTCACACGTTAATTGTCTCGATGTTTTGATGGGTTTAATGACGTCATCTTGGAGAATTCGAGTCTTCAATAATTGGGACACACTGCATTTTCTATGTCCCAAAGATCGAACACCGTATTTTTCAACAAATAATTAATTAAAAAAAATATTTAATTGGTATTTGTAAGAAATTTTCTGAGGAACCTGAAACGCCTTTACTTTTTGAGATGCGACACTTTTCGATTTTTTATGCCCTTACGCATGAAGCGGCGCGTCTTAGCAAACACGATAAGCAGTTACCACGAGACGTCAAATCGTGTCACCGTTGCTGATTAAATAATTTTTTTCTCTATTAATTAAAGTTTTTATTTGCGCAAGTAAGGTAACATTGCGATAGCTAAGAGTTCCATATATGTAATGAAATTTTTATAAATAAATAAATGCATGCAGGTGAATGAGAAATAATAAAAGTACAAGATAGTGTTCAATAATTGGGACATTTACCTTATTTTATATAATATAATCTAATATATATATTTAAATATCAATATAAATATGGATATATATGTATGTATGTGTATATATATATATATATATATATATATATATATATATATATATATATATATATATATATATATATATATATATATATATATATATATATATATATATATATATATATTGTATAACATATCACGAAGCGAATTCGTGATTTCGTTGGGGAACGAGCCGATAATGACGATGCGGATTTCAATGGCGTCAGACAGACTCCTACCAATTTCACGGCAATTTACCCGCTACCACGATGAAACAACGAAGAAACCCACCCCCAAGTATATAACTCGTATTACCCACGCTCTCTTTCGATCAGGTCTCCTTTTTATTCGTTGCTCAGGTATGCCGAATCGAAACACGCCAAGTGTACGTATATCGTGCAAATTTCGTACACACAGAGTGTGTGCCCTTAAGCACGGCTTACCAATGTCCGCGATGATAAATCGACGCTATTGATCATACAACGAGATTTCGGTGTCCCCTTGCGCCCCGCCCCCGCCGGCTTCTCGCCTTTCCTCGTACCGGAAGTAAATTGTTCGGTCATCGTTTCGATGCAATGATTTTAAAAATGATGGGCGTGTGGGTGGAACGTTAAGGGGTGAGTGGAATGAAGTTTCGAAACTTCTTTGAATACGATGGAGGGAGGGGGGGTTCTTGGGGGGTAAAGTTGTAATGTGGAAATTGGGATCGATAACAGGAGAGTGTTATTGAGACGTTAGGCTGGATCCGGAAGTGAAATCGAAGGGCCGTTGCGTGAAAATGCGATGGGTCTAGAGGCGTACGTGTACCTGCGTGCACGAAGTCTCGTGAACAACGCGTCGGGAAAGTTTCAGTAATTACAGGCCGCGGAGTGCTCCGCTTTTTTCGCCCCCCTCCCGCCCCCGCGTTTCGGGGACTTTCGAGGCACATAATACACCGTGCGACCACCCGCGACGAGAGAATCGACAGGTTCATTTTTTTTGGTGGTTCCCTCGCCGGAACCTTCTTTGTGGGAATTAGCTTAATGATAAAGTCGAGACGAAAATTCGGGTTCTTTATTGTGTTGCGGTGTCTCTTCTAATAGGGCGCTTCCTTCTTGCGTAAGGTGCATTTTTTTTTTTACGAATCGATGTGGCTTTTTTTGAACAAATGTTGATGAGGATTTCTTAAGGGGGGAGATATCTTTGGGCGAGGAAAAAATTGCCGATTTTCATTTTTTTTGTTAAGAAAAGATTTATTTACCATTCTTAGGGTATGTTTTATTGCCAGTTTTGGCTGTGACAGGATATTTTTTTCATTGATATGCAAACATGGCGGAGGTAAGGCACGTCTTCTAAACGAGTTGCGGCGGATGTTGTCAGACGGCGTAACACGTCGGCAAGATTAAGGGGTTAGGCCACAGTAACGGGTATAAAATCATGTGCGAATATAACAATTTTTTTTCGTGTGAAAAAGTGATTCATTCATAAAGTTAATTACACATCTATTTAGTATGAATGTCAAGCTGTTAGAAAATATATATATTTTTTGTCGATGTACAAAATGGCGGACTACTAATATTTCCTTTTGTTATCTTTTTTAGGCACTCCGCGGCGTCACATTTAGCACCCACAATTTTTCACTCAGAACAAAAAACAAAAATTCTCGTCAATCTACATAAGAATATCTAGAGAAGTACGTGCGGAATTTAAAAAAAATATTGTTTCATTCAAAAGTTTTCGGTATTTGAGTTGAATGAATTTCCAGTGAAAAATTTCGTATAAAACTGCTCATAAAATGAGAAATTTTCGATTTATCAGAAATTCCGTTTGTACCTCTCTGCGAAATGCAATTAGGAACATATCTTTGAAATTTGAAGTAAATCGAGTGAGAATTGTTGAATTTATTTGTCACGCCAATTGAAAAAAGCTGTTTCGAGAAAAACGCGTTCAAAGTTTTAGGTACTCTATGGCCGTGCCAGAGGTGGACTTACGTTATACGCTCAAAGTCGATGAAAAAAATTTCTTGCTATAAATCGAATAGTAACTTATTCTTATGATGAGCACCGTTTTGGCGAAAAAAAATCGATTTTTTGAAAATTCTACTGTGCCCTACCCCTTAATCTGAAAAAAGACCAACGAAGACTTTTCTTTCATTAACACTCATACGCAGAATATGAGCCAAAAAAGTGAGAAATGTTGAAAATTTATGAAATGGTACGCTTTGAAACAAAAAGATTGGATTTTCCGAACAAAAAGTGGTTACCTTTTCCAATTAAATTTTTTTTTATAATTCTTCAAGAATATTCAGGGTCATGTTTTAGACAATACGGTTAGAAAGATTTATAAAAACAGCCAAAAGTAGCAATAAAATATACCCTGAGTCTAAAAAATGGTGAAAAAATCTTCCAAAAAAAAACATGATAACCAGCAGATTTTTTTCTCGCCTAATGGTATGTCCCCCTTAATAAATTTGAAAAAAATACCAACGAAGACTTTTCTTTCATCAACACTCATACGCAGAATATGAACGAAGAAAAAGAGAGAAATGTTAAAAATCGATGAAATTGTACGCTTTGAATAAAAGAGATTGAATTTTCCGAACAAAAAATGTCTACATTTTGCAATTAAAAATACTTTTTTGTTAAATTTTTCAAGAAGTTTTAAGGTAATGTTTTCGAAAATACGCTTAGAAAGATTTATAGAAACAGCCAAAAGTAGCAATAAAATATAGCCTGAGTATAAAAAATGGTGAAAAAATCTTCCAAAAAAGTCATGAAACACAGCAGATTTTTTTCTCGCCTGAAGGTATCTCCCCCTTAAGGTCCCTCAGCATGGTACGAGAGTGTAGAAAAAAAATGTTCGTCAATAATCATCGGGTCACCCATCCGAGTATTGGCATTATACGATCAACACGAATTCGACGTGGTCTCGATATCGTTGCTTATCAATCAAATTTATTCACTATTGAAATATCGATACCATTTGCCTCTACAATCGTAATAATTCACCCCCGAAGTTCTCGTCATCCCCCTAGTCGCCACGCGCTCAACACGAAAGAACCGCGAGCTTTGAATTAGTTTCCAGTCCCTTCGCGATGCACCAAAAGAATTGAGGGAGCATGAGCGAAAGAGCGACAGGGAGAGCGGAATGGACCCGGCGGATATTGCATTTCGATGAATCCCTCGTGCGCTGCACGCGGTCTCGTTAAGGGATTCGCGGAATCGAACGTCGAAATTAATTCGGCTTGCGAGAGGGGGTCTACTGTCTTGCTATGCGCGGAAGAACATGCCGCGGGACTATTGCATCCCAATACACTATGCGGATCATGTATTTCATCGTTACATTCAATTTATTTTGTTTCTACTAAGTTTTAAAAATCTACATTATCATTCGAAATTAATTTTAATTTTATTGATTTCATTTAAATTATCATGTACAGTTATTTTTTATTTGACTGATTTCGGTGAAATGGTCGTTTACAATTAATTTAAATTTGACTGATTTAATTAAAATGATCATTTACCATTAATTTAAATTTTTATAATTTCCCCGAAATGATCGTGTACAGTTAATTTTAGTCTTATTGATTCAATTAAACTTACCATGTACAATTGAGGCACCACACCACACTTCGGGCGCGGTACGAGGGTGTATTTTTCGTGATTATTTTCAAGCAAACGATGAATGGAATTTTTTTCATTAACACTCATAGTCAATATATACATATAGAAGACTGTATACAGATTTTTGTACTCGAATCTAAAGTATAGTTTGCGGTGTACATCGCTTCCGGAAGGACACTCCGACGAAATTGCTGCTCGGCGGTTGACAGCGATTAAGCCATACGGTTCATTTGAAAAATAAAATAAAAATATATTCAGAAACTAGATATATAGATTTATAGCATCACGTAGGGAAATTTCGATATCTAAAAAAAATGGCGGACAAGCGATTTTTATTTCCGACATTCATAAAAGATGTTCGTCGTTCATAAAAAAAACAGAAGAGGGCACTTTATAAAAAAAATCCCTACGTGGTGTCATAGAGACTGGATTTTCGAACAGTTTAAAACTTGGCGCATGCAAATCGGATAAATAGTTTCTTTAACATGTTGTCAACCAGGTTGAAAAGCGTAGTTTCGAGAAAAACGTGTTCAAAGCCACACATGTGCCGCTCGGCACCGCCATGCGTTGCGAACGGTTTCACATAAAATGCTGTATCTCCACCAATTTTACAATTTTCTTTAAAAAAATTGGTGAGAATATTCTGAACAAATGTATTCTTCAGAAAATGAAAAGAAAAAATGACAATTTTTTTTTAAACCGTGGTATGGTGCCTCAATGTTAATTTTATCGATTTCATTAAAATGATCATGGACAATTAATCTCATTTGTAACACTAGAAACTGACACTAGTTGTCACGCAGTGCGACGATCTCTCTTGTCAAGCAGCGTTATTCGGCGCAAATACTTGGATGGGTGACCACTGAGCTGCATACACGAATATATATATACACGAAAAAAATGTTGAAAAATTCTAACCTATTTGAAGTGAAAACTGTTCGAAATGTTAAAATTTCAGTGAGGCGTAGTTTGAAATGTCGAGTACGGTTTTAATTGATTGTGAATTTTTTAACCGTAATCAAAATGTAATAAACGGTATATAATTAAATTTTTCAGCTGTAATTGAAATGTAATCAACAGTATTTAATTGAATTTTTCAACCGTAATTAAAATTTAATCAACCGTATTTAAATTATTTTGGTAACCGTAATTAAAATTTAATCAACCGTATTTAAATTATTTTGGTAACCGTAATTAAAATTTAATCAAAAGTATTTAATTTAATTTTCCAACCGTAATTATCATACAATAGACATTTGACAGTTTTCGGACTGTTCGAATCTTCCAATCGTACTTAATTTTAACCCAAACAAACTAAAGTTCGAATAGGTTAGAATTAAAAAAAGGTGCTTCATGTTTTATGTGTATGTGTATATACATACACACATACATACATACATACATACATACATACATACATACATACATACATACATACATATACATATATATATATATATATATATATATATATATATATATATATATATATGTTTATGTTTATGTACTGCTGAGAAACAATACGAGAGAACAGTTTTGCAATCCGCATATATATCACTATATATGTATATATATATAAAAGATTTTACAGTCTCGTAATCTTGACTTGCGGTTTTCATTCCAAGGGCTTCAGACGCGCTCGCTCCTCAAAGCGCACGCCACAAAAGAGATGTACGTGTATACGTATGCCTATAAAAAAATCGACAAGTACGATGGTGTACGGGGTATATAACGCGAGCGCATGTGCCCACGAGAAAGAGCGTTCGTGGCATTGTTGGTTTAGCGATATTATCGATAATTTGACAATCGCGGCCGGTGTGCTCTGACCGATGCTCCGCGGGACCAGATCGCCATTTATGCCGCCATTACAACCACCACGTGTGTGTTTCCCTCTTTCTCTCTCTCTCAGTCTACTTAACGGCATGAGCTGGCAACCTTTTGCTGTTGGTATGTGAAACCCTCCCGACCATATTTCTTTGTATCGATTTTTATCTTCACCCCCTCTTTTGCCCATTACAGGACACTTATATCGAGTGTTTTTCATGTGTGTATATATATATTTATATTTGCCATCCCGGCGTGTATAAAGGTGTGTGAAAAGTGGTTCGACCGAAGAACCCATAAATATACCTGATTACAATAAATATATACCGAATATAAATGGGCGTACGTATATCTCCGGGAGAACAAAAAGAGTCTACGTACTCGGCTGTTATCTCGTTAAAATGAACACCATAGGCGTTTGTTTGCTTTCTCATTGTGATTGATAAAACAAAATTATGAGTCATTCCATTTTGAGTAATTTTGAAATCGATTTTCTGAGATTTCTGTGCGTTACCGCGATTAACCGGTATGATCGGGAGTATCGATATGATAGTGGTATCGGTATGATCGGTAATATCGGTAGTATCGGTATGATCGGTAGTATCGGTATGATCGGTAGTATCGGTATGATCGGTAGTATTCGTATGATCGGTAGTATGGGTATGATCGTTAGTGTTGGTAATATCGGTAGTATCGGTCCGATCGGTAGCATCGGTACGTTCGGCAGTGTCGGTATGATCGGTAGTATCGGTATGATCGGTAGTACCCATAGGATCGGTATAATCGGCAGTATCGTTATGATCAGTATGATCGGTATGGTCCATATGATCGGCAGTATTGGTACGATCGGTAGTATCCGTAGGATTGGCAGTATGGGTACGATCGGTAGTATCGGTAATATCGGTAGAATCGGTACGATCGGCCGTATTTGTATGATCGCTAGTATCGGTATGATCGGTAGTATTGGTATGATCGGTAGTATTCGTGTGATCAGCAGTATCGGTATGATCGGTATGATCGGTATGAACGGTACCAACGGTAGTATCGGTATGGACGGTATGGACGGTATGATCCGTATCGACGGTATGATCGGTATGGACGGTATGATCAAGAGTATCGGTATAGGCGGTATGATCGGTATGGAAAGTATGATCGAGAGTATCGGTATGGGCGGTATGATCGGTATGGCCGATATTTTTGTCATTTCAACCTTTGCGCGCACTTTAATTGAGTGAGACATTGGTTCTTACAGAACATTGGTTCTTACAGTGTACGAGGGCCAAATTGAAAAAGAAGCCGATGAAAGAAATCAGCAGAATACTGTTCTTCTGCTTGTTTTTTTTTTGTCGTGGATCGAACAAGTGCAAATACGAAAAACGCCACAAAAGGATATGTCGAAAACCGCAAAGCCACTTTTGCGCGCTTGTTCTTCTGAAACTCCTTCGGGTTCCTCTATTTTGTTGATTTGCTCCGCATCTCTCGCAGCGTAACAAGACCGCGCTGATTCTCTTTCGACAGAATATTTGCTCCAATTTGCTATCGATACGGATCTCGAGCATGTATATTTCTTCTGTCGAAACTTCACGACCGCAACGATACTCTACTCAGTCTCTCTCTCTCTCTCTCTCTCTCTCTCTCTCACTCACTCTCTTACTCTCTCTTTCTTTGTCTTTCAATCGGGTAATCGACGGCGTGACGCTATCCAAGTATGGATTCTGTTTTACAACCGATTCACTGCAGGACCCGAGAATAATGAACGATAAAAACGAGTCTCGTTATTCTCCGCTCGACGATAAATTTGCGCCACTATTTGCAAATGGCGGAGTCTATTTCAGTGATTCACTTTCGAAAGGTAAATATGATTAAACAAATATTTTTACGTTTTTTCAAGAAGAAACATCCTTCTTTGGTATTTTTTTCTCCATTTTCTGAAATTCCCTTTCGTAATTTATTTCACGCCGGTTGTTGATCAGTGATGCTTATGTTCCGTTGGCTCGCGATCAATGACGCTCATGTTCTGAAGCTCAGGTGAAGAAGCACGAGAGTTCTGCCGTAATGCCGCCATGGCGATAAAAATAGAACGCATTACGTCGTTTGTTCCAAGTCTCATAAAGTTTGGGATCGATCCACTAATTCGTTGGAGAATCATGACAGTTTTGATTCGCAGTAGTTTTTTGCAGGCGTTCCTGGAAAATGTTGTCTTACTCTCAGACATAATGAGGAAAAGCTCAATGAAAAAATTATACAGTTCGCTTGAGATTTTCGGTATGGCTAATTTATGTACATTAGAAACTTTTTGGAAAATTTCATAGTCACCCGCTTCGTAATTGTAGAGTTATTAATTGCAATGGACTGAAATGCTGCTGATTCTCGTCCGGCTCTACCATACGTCTTTACCAAACTCTGTGGTCACCTTGCAGAGAGTCGAGGGCCTCGAAAATTACGGTACCATCGAGATGCGGCATATTCACCCAAACAGCCTTTTCCTACGAAATTAAGGTTAAGTTTTTACCTAACGAAGTTAGGGTAGGTTTTTTCCTAACAAAGTTGAGGTATGTTTTTTCTTAACAAAGTTAGGTTGGGTTCCTTCCTAAAAAGTTAGGTCAAGTATTTTCCTAACACAGTCAGGTCAATTTTTTTTTCTAACAAAGTTAGGTTGAGTTTTTCCCAACAAAGTTAGGTTAAGTTTTCTCCTAACACTGTTAGGTCAAGTTTTTTTCTTACAACGTTAGGTTAAGTTTTTCCCAACAAAGTTAGGTTAAGTTTTCTCCTGACAAAGTTAGGCCAAGTTGTTTGCTAACAAACTTAGGATAAGTTTGTTCCTAACACGGTGAGGTTAAGTCTTCCTCTAACGAAGTTAGGGTACGTTTTTTCCTAACAAAATGAGGTCAATTTTTTTTTCTAACAAATTTAGGTCGAGTTTTTGCTATGAAGTTTGGTTAAGTATTTTCCTAACAAAGTTAGGTTAAGTTTTTTTCTTACAAAGTTAGGTTAAGTTTTTCCCAACAAAGTTAGGTTAAGTTTTCTCCTAACAAAGTTAGGCCAAGTTGTTTGCTAACAAACTTAGGATAAGTTTGTTTCTAACACGGTGAAGTTAAGTCTTCCTCTAACGAAGTTAGGGTACGTTTTTTCCTAACAAAATCAGGTCAATTTTTTTTTCTAACAAATTTAGGTCGAGTTTTTGCCATGAAGTTTGGTTAAGTATTTTCCTATCAAAGTTAGGTTACATTTGTAACTTAATTTCGAAGTTAGGTTGAGTTTTTTCGTTACAAGGTTTGCTTAATTGTTTTCCTAACAAAGTTAGGCCAAGTTGTTTGCTGACAACTTAGGATAAGTTTGTTCCTAACACGGTGAGGTTGAGTCTTCCTCTCACGAAGTTAGGGTACGTTTTTTCCTAACAAAATGAGGTCAATTTTTTTTTCTAACAAATTTAGGTCGAGTTTTTGCTATGAAGTTTGGTTAAGTATTTTCCTATCAAAGTTAGGTTACATTTGTAACCTAATTTCGAAGTTAGGTTGAGTTTTTTCGTTACAAGGTTTGGTTAAGATTTTTCCTAACAAGACTTGGTTAAGTTTTTCCTAACAAAGTTAGGTCTAGTTTTTTCTTAACAAGGTTAGGTTAAGTTTTTTTTCTGACAAAGTTACCTTAAGTTTCGTGCTCGCAAACTTCGGTCAAGTTTTTTCTCAACATACTTAGGTTGAGTCGTCCCCTAACAAAGTTAGGTTAAGTTTTTTCCTAACAAAGTTAGATAAAGTTTTTTTCCTGACTAAAAAACGGGCAATTGAAAACGAGCATTGAAAGAAAATCGATTGCAACTTGAAATTTAAGGCTCGTTCTGCACACTATGCAATTTTCCACACATCAAAGTACTTTACTTCAGGACCATTCTTAAGGGCCTATAAAACCCTCGACGTTCGCGCGTCCCGAGTCCGTCCGTCGCAAAATAAAAATCGCGGCCATTGTTCATGAAGCTTTATCGCTTTCGTATCCTGACGAAGAATTCGTTTCCGATCGCGAATCGCAAGCGATATAAAATGAAGATAAATAGAATTCTCGTCGGTAAAGACGATGTGGAGCTCGTTCGATGCGGCTCGACAGCGTATCGAGCGGAAGTTGTAAGTTTTCGACCGCTCTCGTGTATACGTGCGGGTCGTACGTGTCTCGTTGTCCCCGGTAAGTCGGCGAATGTAACAACTGTACACAGGCCCGCGACGTATGCTCCATTGTGAGTCAGTGAATTCCCCAGGATACACTTTTGCTCCTGCACTTAGTCCGACAGGAAACGAGCCTTGTCTAATTTACGGCACGCCGTGCGAGCTTCCACCTTTTCCTTCTCCGGGATCACTCTTTGCCCGAGGAACACTTAAATGCTGTCCGTTAATTGTTCAGTTAGGGAGGAAAGGGCGAAACGATTAGGAACTCAACACCGCGTAACGTATGCACGCTTTTTCTTTGTTTTCTTTTTTTTTCTTCTTATTTACACGGAACACGAGTAAATGAGAATTTAGTGGGAGAAAAAGATTAAGGTTCTTTATACACACATACATATATACATACATATATGTATAAACCTAAATTTTTTTATTATATATTTATTATATATATATATATATATATATATATATATATATATATATATATATATATATATATATATATATATATATGGGCTACGATGGGCAAGATGGGGTATTTTTCTTTTAAATGTTTACAGAAGTTCAGTTTGCGTTAATTACGTTGTTGGGAATGGTTTATCTCGGTGCTAAATTGGCCAAAAAACTACATCACTAAGAGAACACTGATAGTTGTGGATCACACTGTACATATAATTTTTTCAATTTTCATTCAACCTTTTCTGTCATCCCACCGCGGAAAATCCATCAACGTAAATTCATTGCGGATTGATTAAGGGGGGATTGTCTTTTTTTTCGCAAAATTTACCGCTTTTTGGGAATTTTTTTGTGAAGAAAGTATACAACGGAAAACTTGTGAAACTTGGCATATAGTTTTATTGATCTGTTTACTATATACAAAAATTTTTTTAAACAATTTCATCAAAAAATCCGCCTCCCACCCCCCTCGACGCGCGATGGTCCTTTTTTGATGGTGTGCACGATTACAGCCTTCACGTTCATCCTGCAACAAAAACCCAAAAAGCATTTTACTTTAGACACATATAGCTATCGTTCGATGAAGGGAAAAAAAAAATTGACGATTTGGTGACGTTTTGAACTTGAAGTATCGATTTTTCGAAAAAAATTGATCGATTTTTTGTTATAAATAAAAAACTATTAAACATATTGCTTTTTTGCTTCATCAAACGATAAAAGGATGTCAGCTGAGCATTCTGTCCAAATTTGAAGGCAATCGGTTGAATAGTTTTTGAGAAATCGTGCACACCAGTTGTGAAAAAGCTGTTTCGAGAAAAACGCGTTTAAGGGGGGATTTTTTGATGAAATTGTTTAAAATTTTTTTTGTATGTAGTAAACAGATCAATAAAACTATATGCCAAGTTTCACAAGTTTTCCGTTGTATACTTTCTTCACAAAAAAATTCCCAAAAAGCGGTAAATTTTGCGAAAAAAAAGACAATCCCCCCTTAAGGCCTTAGGTCACAGTAACGGGTATAAAACCATGTGCGAATTTAACCATTTCCACTCATAAAATTGGATACACGTCTATTTAGTATAAATATCAAAGTTAGAAAATATATATATTGTTTTTCGATGTACAAAATGGCCGACTACTCGAAACTTCTCGAAACAGTTTTTTTCCAATTGGCGTGACAAATAACTTCAACAATTGTCACTCGATTTACTTCAAATTTAAAAGTTATGTTCCTAATTGCATTGCGCAGAAAAGTACGTACGGAATTTCTGATTAATCGAAAACTTTTCATTTTATGAGCAGTTATAACGAAATTTTTCACTGAAAATTCATTTCTTAAGTTCAAATACCTACAACTTCTGAATAAAACAATATTTTTTAAATTCCGTACGTACTTCTCTAGGGATTCTAATGTAAATTGACGAGAATTTTTCTTTTTTGTTTTAGGTAAAAAATTGTGGGTGCTAAATGTCACGCCGCGGTGTGCCTAAAAAAAGATAACAAAAGAAAATATTAGTAGTCGGCCATTTTGTACATCGACAAAAAAATATATATTTTTTCTAACAGCTTGATATTCATACTAAACAGATGTGTAATTAATTTTATGAGTGAATCACTTTTTCATACAAAAAAAATGATTAAATTCGCGCATGATTTCATACCCGTTACTGTGGCCTTAATTTACTGGGTAATCACAGCACGAGTCCTTGCGCGGTCAAGCGGTCACCCATCCGAATATTGACCCGGGCCAACGCTGCGCGACACAGGAGATCGCCGCACCGGTTGGCAATGAGAAATGTATTAGCATTGTTTCTCTTTGAAAAAAAAGTAATTTCACCGGCATCACTGGGCCCGCGATGATTCGTTAATTTCTTTCGTTGTGCGACGAAAAAAACAAATACAATAACGTTTTTTTCCGCGCTCGATCGATGTGCCCGCCGGAAGCCGAGATTAACCAATCAAACTCGCATTGCCACCTCACAATAGACGGCTTAATGAGTATTTGGCCCCCGTGCGATAGAAGTATACACAGATCGCCCGATACGATCATCCTCTTCTGTCACGACCTACTTTTGAGTATGGGCCGTTTCGAGTCGAATTAGCTGGCACTGACATTTTCAAAATGCCTGACAAACTCAAGCAAACCACTCCCTCGGGATAATAATACCGCGTCATCGAACCTGGAACTTTCTTATATCGAGGTTCGAAAAAAAATTTATGGGATAATTGGAATAAAAATTGTTGATTATTCTTTTACTATTTGTAACAACGTATGAAGTAAGAAACTTCCCGCTGATTACGAATTCCGAGCTGGGGTTTTTTGCAACACATAAAAAAGTAATTAAATAATAGATTATTCGTTTGAGTTTGTTTGGGTTTGTAAATAGACATAAAAATGAAAAAGTAAGAATTAAAATAAACCCCTTATAAAAATGTAAACACAGTAGATTATTTGTTAATTTTTTTATTCGTGGCAAAAAGCCACCTCGGTATTCGTAATCAGCGGGAAATTTCTTAATTCGCACGGTGTTGATACAGTGAAGGAACAATCAACAATTTCATTTTAATTTTCCTAAACGCAAAAAAATCAGAGAATAAAATAAAAAGAAGAAGAAAATAAAAATGAAAATTGCCGATTACTCTTTCACTGTTTTAACACAATATGAATTTAGAAATTTTCCGCTGATTATGAATACCGAGCTGAGTTTTAGGCCACACATTGAAAAATAAATGAATAATAGATTATTCATTTGTAAATAGACTCAAATATAAATAAAAAATATAAGTAAACCCCTAAAAAACGTACACATAGTAGATTATTTGTTAATTTTCTTATTTGTTGCAAAAAAGCCACCTCGCTATTTGTAAACAGCGCGAAATTTATTAATTCATACAGTGCTAATATAGTGAAAGAACAATTATCAATTTTTATTTTTATTCTTCCATACCCAAACACACTCCCTTGGAATAAAAATACCGCCTCACCGAATCTTGAACTTTCTTATATCGAGGTTCAAAAATAAGTGAATAGGAGAATTAAAATGAGTATTGTTGGTTGTTCTTGCACTATCGGAACACCGAATGAATTAAGAAACGTTCAGCTGATTACGAATGTCGAGCTGGCTTTTTGCCACACATTAAAAAATAATAGATTATTTGTTTGGGTTTGTAAATCGACGAAAATGAAAAAGAAATGAAATTCAAATAAACCCAAATAAAAATTCTCAAATAATAGATGATTTGTTCATTTTTTTATTTGTAGCAAAAAGCCACATGTTAATGCCCCGGTTTACTTTTCGCCTAAAGGTGAAAACTATTAGTATAGGAAAAAGAAGAACGAGGACACGTTTGGAATTGCCTGTATATTTGTACCCGCTGCTTATAGGCTCTTATGTTCTTTTTATCCGCCGCCGCCGCCCGCCGTCAATGTAACTAACAATGGCCAATGCGCTCTCTGCGGGATATAAATACGTACCTGAATAACGCCTGAGATCGAATCCTTTCGACCTGTTCAATCTATATATATATATATATATATATATATATATATATATATATATATATATATATAGGGAGAGAGAGAACTTCTAAATCATCACGAACTACTGAACGGAGAAAAAAGTAACTGAAGCAATCTCTCTAGTGACTCAAAGCAAGCAGGTGCACACTAAATTCGACACGCTCTCCTCAATATTATCGGTCCACATAGGCGTCCCAGTGACTTTTTTCGCCTCCTTTTTTTTCCTGTTTTCTCCAGATATCAAATAATTCTACTGGCATAATCGCGGCTCCAATCACGCCGCGGATTTCTCGATCGCCTGGGCTTTGTTTTTTGCGGTCTCAAACAACATTTCGCCTGCTCCGTTTCGCACGAGTACGTTCGTCGTCGATTTTCTTCCGGTCCACGAGTGAACTTTGTTCTACGTACAATACTCGTTACGTATCAGGATTATTATTAGGGCTACAGTGCACCTGATGAATGAAAAAAAGGAACATTTGAGGCGACAGACGATGGTGAAAATTGAGAATGCGATGGGAGTCTTTCGAGCCCAACCGCAAAAACATTGCATGAATAAATGAAACTTAGTTTTTTTTTTATTAATCATATTGCTACGATTAATAAAAATTAATCATGTTGCTACGATTAATAAAAAAATGTAGTATCCTATGCTCTTGAATCTGAAAAAATCAAGTACCATTTTCTCTTGATTCTAACATAAAATATTCAAGTCCCGTTTGATCTTGAATCTAAAAGAAAATCAAGTACTATTTGCTCTTGAATCTAAAGAAGTCAAGAACCATATGCTCCTTGTCATATGCTCCTGAGTCTAAACAAATCAAGTACCATTTGCTCTTGAATCTAAACAAACCAAATACCATACGCTCTTGAGTACTAAACAAATCAAGTACCATTTGCTCTTGAATCGAAACAAATCAAGTACCATTTGCTCTTAAATTAAGTACCATTTGCTCTAAACATATCAAGTACCATTTGCTCTTGAATCTAGAAAATCAAGTACCATTTGGTCTTGAATCTGAAAAATCAAGTACCATTTGATCTTGAATCTAAAAAAATCAAGAACCATTTGCTCTTGAATCTAAAATAATCAAGTACCATGTCCTTCTGGATCTACAAAACCAAGTACCATTTTCTCTTGATTTTGAAGCATGCAAGCACCGTTTTCTCTTGAATAAGAAAAATCAAGTATCATTTGCTCTTGAATTTAAAGAAATCAAGTACCATATGCTCTCGAACCTAAAGAAATAAAGTACTATATGCTCTCGAATCTAAACAAATCAAGAACCATTTGCTCTTGAATCTAAACAAATCAAGTACCATTTGCTCGTGATTCTAAAAAAATCAAGTACCATTTGGCGTTGAATCTAAAAAAAATCAAGAACCATTTGCTCTTGAATCTGAAAGGATCAAGTACCATTTGCTCTTAAACGTAAAAAAATCAACTACCATTTGCTCTTGATTCTAAAAAAATCAAGTACCATTTGCTCTTGAATCTAAAAGGATCAAGTACCATTTGCTCTTGAACGTAAACAAATCAAATACCATTTGCTCTTCATCCTAAAAAAATCAAGTACCATTTGTTTCTGGATGGAAAAAATCAAGTACCATTTGCTCTTGATTCTAAAAAAATCAAGTACCATTTGCTCTTGAATTTAAAGAAATCAAGTACCATATGCTCTTGAATCTAAACAAATCAAGTACCATTTGCTCTTGAATCTGAAAAATCAAGTACCATTTGGTCTTGAATCTAAAAAAAAAATCAAGAACCATTTGCTCTTGAATCTAAAAGGATCAAGTACCATTTGCTCTTGAACGTAAACAAATCAAGTACCATTTGCTCTTGATCCTAAAAAATTCAAGTACTATTTGTTTCTGGATTTTAAAAAATCAAGTACCATTTGCTCTTGAATTTAAAAAAATCAAGTACCATTTGCTCTTGAATCTAAAACATTCAAGTACCGTTTGCTTTAGAATCTAAAAAAATCAAGTACCATTTGCTCTTGAAACCAAAAAAATCGAGTACCATATGCTCTAGAAATGTTTATTTCTAAATTTGACCGAAATTCCGCCTGTCTCATCGGAGGGTGTAGCCTGCGGATCGTCGTGGTGGGGGAAAATTGTCGGGGGAACGGACACGCGATAAAGCTCGCCCGCGGTTAATTCCGCGAGGTTCGATGTCGGACCATCGTCCTTTTCATTGGTCGATTACGAGGGCTCGTAGGCGTGGACAACTCGCACGGTAGGTTTTCTTTCTCTTTCCTCTTTTTGCCGTCATTGCTGAGTCAAACGTCCCCTCTCGCTCCCTCCAACTCCCTCCTTACCTACGACTCGTATTCCCCTCTCGCCCCCCCCGCTCTGTGGGTACAGATGTATATCCCGTTCCACTCTACCTGGCGAAGGTGCGGCGGGATTTCTCGTGTTGCGTGAATGTCGGCGAGGCGGGGTGGGGGAGCGAGGGAGGGGAAGTGCGGCGGGTTCCATCCAACATCACGGCACACCGGTTCACGCAGCCGCGGCGAACGGCTCTTAAAACAGAACGCTCACAGTCGTTTCGACGCTTTCCATCTCGTGGATTGTTACTCATATCTTTCCGTATAAAGAAAGAAAAAAAACAACGGCTTTTCGATCAATCTTCAAGGAATTTTCACTCACATCGGCCAGCCCTAGAGAAAGAGAGCCAGAGAGAGAGAGAGAGAGAGAGAGAGGGGGGGTGAGAAAAAGGGCCGAGGAGGGAGCAAGAGAGACGAGAAAAAAAACGGCACTACGATCACTCAAAGCGCACTAACTTTTTCTGCCGATTTTGCCGAATCGCCTCATCGTCGGCACACAAAACGCACGTGCCACGTACGTCGGAAAAGTTCGCCGCGGATGAAGTGAAGTGTTTGAGCCCTCGAGAGTTCGGCAGCCGCGGCCGTACGAGTCACCGAAAACGGGCCGTTTTTTTTCGAGCCGAAGAAAAAATCGGTGGAAAATCGAGACACCAAAAACTATCGGGACGCTCGCTTTTGAAAGTTCGGTGACGGTTCGTGGGTCGAGAAAAAAAACTCGACGAATGTGCGCGTGTGTGTGTGGCGGCGATCTCCGCACGGAGTGACCTACCCGAGAGTCCGATCGGCCGTCGAATCGGCCCTTTCTACTTACGGGCCGTAGAATTTCCGTCGGCAACCCCGACGAATTTCGGCGGAATTTGGAACATTAATCGATCTCCGCTGAGGCTTTTTTGAGAGCGCGAGCGCGCGTGATCCGCCGTTCGGTGCACGAGAAGATTGAGCGACGGCCAGGACGCGTGGGCCTGCGCGGTCGAAAGAATCGGCACTTTGCTTTTATTTCGGGCCTTTTGGTCTTCGCGAATTGTTCCGGCCCGACTCTCGTCAAACCCTGTGACTTTGTATTCTTTTTTTCGTTGCCGCTTTTGTCTTCGCTTGCCGTTTTTGTGGCAATACTCGAGTGATCGGCAACGAGGCCCTCGGTGTTCGGCGCATTGACGGAAAATCGCGCCGCTCCCGGCGACGAGCGTGTAATCCTGTCGACGCAGAAGGGTGAGTAATCTTTCGGTTACCGGGATGATGATGGAAACGAAAAAATTCGTGGCCGTTAATCCTACGTTGACACACTGGGTCATTTTGACCCGGACGATTTGCAAATAAAATACGAAACTCTCCAAAAGTAAACATTTTCAATAAATTTTTACGGTGAATTGTTTTGATACTTTTCGAATTTTAATTATGCAGACATATTGAGCAATCTTTAAAGTCTATTCGTGATTTTTTTCAATGAAAACCGACCGAAGGGCTGTTAAGGGACTATACCAGCGTGAACGCTGAAAATTTCGGTGATTTTTGGGATTTTTTTTTGGAAGAAATGTACTCAATTGAATGTTTCGGAAAATTAATAATATATTTGGCTATATTTGACCTATATTGCATATTTTTTTCATAGAAAAATATTGAGATCCAAGCGACTTATGCGCTGCCTTCGGGGGCGGCAAAAAAAGTTCCTCCACTGCTGACGTGATTTCGGCCGATTGAGTAGCTGAAACCGGAAAAGGAAAAAATGTCGTTAAGCTGGAAGGTATTTCCTGTGCAATGACGTAGGATTTTCGAAAAATATCAAAATCTAACAAAATGGCGTAGTTATGAAAAAAAGTCTGTTTTCGTGCCTATAAAATGGTCGTTTTTTTCAATGCCAAATCGTCAATTTTCATCCAATCAAAAATAACCTACGTCATTTTAGAGTGAATATATTCATGAGCACCCACTTTAAATTTCAAGTCAATCGGATAATTGCTCTTCGAGTTACAATGTCAGAAAATTTTGTAAATCTCATTTCATACTCTTGAAAGTATAAACTGTCGAAAAAGGCAAAAAAAAATCGATTTTTTGAAAGTGTCACACTGGTACAGCCCCTTAAGTGTGTCGACGAAGGGTCAAGAATCGCGGGCAGAAACTTTTTCCTCGTATTTTGCACCTTTAATTCGGAATCACTGGTTGCCGATTCTGAGCAATTGGAAGGATCGAAAGGACTCGGCATTTGAGAAATTGGAAGTATCGAAAGGACTTCATATTGAGGTTTGAGGACATTCAAGGCGCATCACTTTTAAGGGGGTTCAATCGAGAGAAAAAAAATCGTCTATAATGGAGGAAAAAAATATCGTTTTTCGACTTATTTTCCAATAAAATTGAGGAGAACGTCCGAATTTTTTATTCGACTGTTCGATTCCCTTGATTATTATTTTGGTAAATATTTTATTGAAATAAAAACCGCAATTCGCATCGTGTTTTTGAGAAACGAAGAAAAAAGACGCGCGTTCGTGCTCGCTCGACTGTCTCGTGCATATGACGAGTTACGTTAATTAGAATTATTAATGAGACTGACGAGTCAACGACGAGAGCGCGCGCGGGTGCAACCGCAGCTTAATGAATTTGAGAGCGCGCACGCTCGCAAACGTATCCTGCTAATGAAACTCGTACAGCCAAAGTAAGCCGTGCGTGCCGGCAACACCACAAAAAATCAAAACATTCACGAAGAAAAAAAAAACATCGATCATGCGCACCTTTTTTTCACACGTTTATTCCGATAAATATTCATATATTTTTTTCAAATGAATTCTGCATCGGGCCTGGAAAATTTGCGAATGAAAAAATCTCAAAATTGCCAAGGTGAAAAATCATTGATCATGCACAATAGAATCATTTTTTTTTTAAATAATTCTTCTTGGCCACGAGATATTCATTTAAATGCTAATAGGAATTACTATCATTATATTATTAATAAAAATTATTATTCATCTCGATTTGAAAACTGAAAATTCCTACTATCAATTTGCCTTTACAAGATTGTTTAAATACATTTTTGGATCATTTTGATCAATCTGAAAACTGGAAATTATCGTTAATCTGGAGACTGCAATTATTTTTGTGTTTCGAGAATACCAATGCGAAGAAAAATATCCCAAAACCGAGAAAAGTAATTTTTTTCTGTTCGAAATTTCCCCAAATATTGACGACGAAATGAAGCTCACATTTTCTGACGCTCGAGAATGCTTTTTCCTACAAGCACGCGAAAGCTTTCACTAGAAATGCGCGAATAAAAGACCGAATTTTGAAAATTATGAGGCGCAGTTTTTTGAGGATTTTTTTGAGTATGCTGAACAAAAATATTAGTTATGAGGACTCGGGGGGCTCGTCAACTTCTTGCGAAAGGATCCATATACGTATGTGCAGCTTTGCCACGAGCACGTCTTGAGCTTTTGCTCAGCAATATCCTGAAGCTTTTTCCTCCTGGCCGGGACAACTCATCTCAGAAACTCGTAATAAGAAAGAGAACGTGGTCAATGATGGCGTCGAGAGAACCGCACGTCCACCCGCTTTTAATTGGATTTTATTAGACTAATTCATTTTCGTTGTTAGTGACTGTAATATATATATATATATATATATAGTAAGGATAAAACGGACGAGGCGTGTGTTCGTCCTCATCGTTGCCCCCGAGGCGTGTCGATCCTTGAATTTTTACTTATTTATTTACTCCTTTTATTATTATATTCTTCCTCCCTTGTTCTTCTATGGATCATTCGAGCTTTTTCTTTTCTTTCTCTCTTCTTACTGTTCCTTTTTTTTATTTTTTATTCTCCCTGTCTCGAGCCAGCGAATATTTGCATATAAATAATAAGTCCCTCCGACGAGGCCTGAAAGTTGAAAATTCCTTTTTTTTTTCGCTCCATCTCTATTTCTTTCTCCTTTGATATTCGTTGCAGGAGGATCGTAAAATCATATTTCGGGAGATCCTCCTTTTCGGACGATAATTCTGATATTTTTATGAATTCATTCGGACTCGGGCGTGTTTTTTTTTTCCTCAAAGAATTTCGTGATTTTTCGGTATAATCTGACGATCGTTGCGATCGCAACTGACAGGTGCACTCGACTCGCGTACAAAGTGGATTTATATGCAAAACGAGGAAGAAGAAAAAAACATTGGAAATTTGTGTTTCGAATGTTGAACCAATATTTTTTGTTTCCCGTGTTAATATTGAAGTTTATACTTGTCGATTAGTTTGATCAGATGTTCCGTACGGAGAGAACGCGAAACGAAGGTGTATATAGATTGAAAAGAAATTAATTTTTTTTAAACAAGTACGCCGAGTCTATGGAATTATCGGGCAAGGAATGTCGAGCGTTTGGTTTTCTCGCAAAGCCTACAATTAGGAAGCAACCTGATGGATTTTAACTAGCCCGACAAATGACAGACGAGGTATTTTCATCATTGGCATACAGCAAGGTTTCGTTTTTTTTTTCTTCTTAAAATACATCACGGCTTGATGCCCACGAATTTATCGTTTTACCGAGAAATCCATCGCTGATTCATTAATAATTGTCGTCTTTTTGTTAATTTTTTATCTTTCTTTTTTTGTCGGTTCATTCGTCAGAGGCTCTCGACCATTTCTCAACCGTGTATTTTCTTCGAGTATACACGTATATATTTGTCAATAGCGCGCGCGGAAAGTCGTCGTTCAATGAGGCGCGAAATTCTCCGGGGAGTATTGCTGCGCGGGAGAAAAAAATGCATTGCCCGTTCGATCGCGTGCTCGCTCCTGTGTCTATCTGTATACGTCAATTGATAATTTTGTAAGATCGACTAGGTGTCTCGTATATACCCGGACCGCGGAATTCATTCTTGCGTTAGGTCCCGCAATAATTCACGATAGTTTTTCGAATGAGGCGGTGAGAGTTGCGCTTGCGTAACGCAAAGAAAAGCCATCGGTCATTTTCACCTGACTACATTTTACCGATATTATAAAACTGCGGTGTCCGTAGATTCCTTTTTTCTGGCAAACTTAAGGTGGTAGGGTAAGAATACGATGCTGAGACCATGTTCATTACTATTGGACATTTTTAAAAACGATTTTGGAAATGTCCATTAATTTTGAACAACTTTAAAAACCGTTTTGGATGTATCTATCGATTTTGAAAAAAAATTTAAATGGTTTTGGAGATGTCTATCAATTTGAGAAATTTTTCAAAATGTTTTGGAAATGTCTATCAATTTTAAAAATTTTCAAAACGGTTTTGAAAATTTCTATCATTTTTGGAAAAATTTTGAAACGGTTTTGTAAATGTCTATCAATTTTAGAAATTTTTCAAAATGTTTTGGAAATGTCTATCAATTTTGAAAATTTTCAAAACGGTTTTGGAAATTTCTATCATTTTTGGAAATTTTTTAAAACGGTTTTGTAAATGTCTATCAGTTTTGGAAATTTTTCAGAATGGTTTTGGAAATTGCTGTGAATTTTGGACATTTTTCAAAACGGTTTTGGAAATTTCTATAAATTTTGGAAACTCTTAAGAATGGTTTTGGAAATGTCTTTTCATTTTGGACATTTTTTAAAACGGTTTTGGAAATGTCTATCAATATTGGACATTTTTCAAAACGTTTTTGAAAATATCTGTCAATTTTAGAAATTTTTCAAAACGGTTTTGCAAATGTCTATCAATTTTGGAAATTTTTCGAAACTTTTTTGGCAATGTCTATCGATGTTGGACATTTTTCATACTTCCAGAATTTCCCTGCCCGTATGTGGATCTGTCAAATCTCTGTAACTCTTTTTTCGCGTCAATTTTCCACCGATCACTCGCGCACGCTTATCAATTCGCCTTGTCTTATCTGCAACGTTAAAAAAAAATCTTAACGACTTTCATATACGTGCAGAGGAAAATACACAATTCGTTGGAAAGATTTGCGTTTGAGTGGCGGCGTTGGAGAAACGAGTGTAGCCCCGATTTTTTTAATTCATAAGACAACATACTTGTGTTTGCGTTTTTTTATTGAAATATATTGGATTGATGCTACAATTGGTCGTTTTGTGGGATGGAAAACGAATGCGATTTGTTGGGATTAATGTTCTCGCGGTATTCTGGCACTCGCCGATTCTACAGGACTTTATTGTACCATCGGACAGCTGTCTTTGCAAATTAGTTCTTCCGCTTGTTTTTGAAGCTCGTAGCTTGCTTTGTTTTTGCATTTTTTTCGATATCGATCCAGTTTACATTCGAAAAGGAGCTACCATTTTTTAGGCAGTTTCCAACAGAAACAGCTTTTGGAAAAATCAAATGATGGAGGTGGGTATCGAACCCGGGTATTGGGACAAACGCGTTTTCTGTATATATAAAAAAAAATGCTGTACATGATAAAAAATAGAATGGTTTTTTGTATATTAAAAAAAAAAACATTCTTTATACGATTAGAAATTTAATGGTTTTTTTCATATTTAAAAAATCGCATTCTCTAAATAATTAAAAATGAAATGGTTTTTTATGTATTTAAAAAACCCATTCTCTATAGAATTAAAAAGAAAAGGTTTTTTTTTTCAATTATATTTAGTACAACTCATTCTCTATGTAATTATACTCTTTTTCGTTCGGACAGTAAGTCGTGCGAGTCGCCTCTCGAGTGCAAAGGAGAATGTTTTTTTAACACATTCTCCAAATAATTTAAAGCAAAATGGTTTTTCATATATTAAAAAATCACATTCTCCGTATTATTTAAAATAAAATTAGTTTCTAAATATATCGAAAGAATACATAACAAATATAGAAAACAAAAACTGCGTTTTTTTTTAAATAAAGTAACATCGAATAAAACCGTTTCCTATATAATTTTTATTTTTCCATTATTAGTGAAATATTTTGAATTTATTTAGGTTTTTTTTTTCAAAGCAATCGAAAATGTGTACCACAATGATGCTTTTACTTAGCGCTGTCCACAATAACGTCAAATGGGCGATGAGGCCGTTGATAACGGTAATTGTCCGTTTATTGCAATAGACTCGATCCATAATTTACGCCAAACGACAACCCTCGAACAAACGAGTACAACGTTGAGCGATTAAGAAAATAAAAAATTGTCACAACGGGCGCCAAAGCTTCGTGAATAATTACCGTAAATTGTAGCCTCATTTGAGGAACACATAATTCGATCATTAGGCCAAATATGGGACTGACGATTATGATAATTATTTAATCGACCCGGAGATAAGGTTTCGCTTCGGCATTATCACTTTTAATGGATGTATAGAAATTGTGCAAACAACGGCGTGTTCGTCATACACGTGTAAATAAATTTAGGCCTAACGTCACGACGAGAGCTGCGTCTCTTCGGCTCTCATGCTGTTACCTTGCTCTTTTTTTTTCCTCGACAGTGAAATCAACCAGTAGTAAAATTGACTAATTTCTCCCGAGTCGCCCGGAGTAGGACAATTTTTCGACTCGAAAAGTGGCGAGCTCCCAGGGTAATTCTTTAGATCAGTGACTTTTTCGAAAAATGAGCCTAACATTTTTTTGTTGCTATTTTCTCATTTATCGGGTTATAAATTATTATTGTTCGGTCCGGGGAAAGTGCAATTCACGCCCCCCTCCCCATAAAAAGTTATGGGGTTTTAGAGTTCGCGGAAACACATGATAAAATACGGCATTTTTTAAACATTTCGACGCCTATATAGGGTTTGTGTGGGTTTTTGAAAAATTCGAAATTGTTTATAAGATTTTTTACTCATAAAAAATTGTTAATGAACAATTTCAGCTTCCGCCGATTGAATATCATCATTTATAACTTAATAAATTAGACAATAGCAAAAAAAAATATTCGTACAGTCACTTATCTAAAGAATTACCGCTACCAGCAAGCAGATCTATTTTTTTCGACGTTTCGCATTATTCGAGACACCTGCCCGGATACACGATCAAAGAATCTTTTAAGAGTCACTCGCGCGGATTCAACCACTCGAGCGATCGTACGTTTGACTGCTGGATGATCGTGCTAAATCGGGTGTTTTCTGGCTTCAATAATTATTAAGGTGGTGCGACATATGATAAAAACACTTTTCGGAACAATGTCGATTCTCAATATTGATTTCAACATTTTTTTTAACGATTCTCTTCACCCAAAAATCATGTAACGATCAATGTTAAGGAGAGGCGACACCAGAAAATGTAACCTCGTTATTAAAAGTCCAGTTATTTTGGCTAAATTTGCGAAATTGGCTGTACCTCAAAATCAGTCGAAATATTTTTCCATCAATTCTTATCTTTTAAACATCATTCGACAATTAATTTTGTCAAGGGGGAATGGCAGAAGGCAAACCCAAAGAAAAAACCACTAGTTTTTTTCTTTGGGTTATTAATTTATTATTAAGTATAGTATTTATTTATTTATAAATTTATAATTTAATTAAGGTGCGCCAAATTTTGTTAGGGCTAATACCGCTACTGTACAATGAATCAGGACAATTTATGTCTTCACATCACTACTAGTGTGCAATAAAAGTTTGTTTGGATTTTAGGGCCTCCTCTTCGATAATAAATCGCCATATTTTTTTCAGTTAAAAAATCGTTGAAAATATTTTTTTACGCTTTTGAAGTGCAATCGTAATTTGACGGATTTACGTGCTATTTTGAACTGCTCACTCTTGGAGTCGTCTGTACGAGAGCGTTAAACAAAATACGAAAACGTCTATACGTAGACATAAATTTATATATATATATATATATATATATATATATAAATGAATATATATATATATATATATATATATATATATATATATATATATATATATATATATATATATATATATATATATATATATATATATATATATATATATATATATATATATGTACGTATAAATGTGGACAATTAATGTATTTAGCTCACTACTAGTGTGCAATAACAATGTGCCTAGGTTTGTAGGGCTTGCCCTTCCATACTATTGAGCGTCATATTTTTTTACGTGAAAAAAATCGTTGAAAAAAATGTCGACCAATTTTGAAGTGCAATCGTAATTTGACGTATTTACGTATTAGTTTGAATCCTTCATTCTTGGAGTCTATACGAGAGCGTTAAAGGGCTACATCTACCTAGAGGCCCGAAAAATGGCCAAATTTCGTTTTTTTTCTGGGAAACGGTCGGTGCAAAAGAAACGCATTTTTTTTATCACGAAGGTACATATATTGAGAGCCTTTGAACAAAAAACAAAAACTCATATACCTAGACACATTTTAAATATATATAGCCGAGTAGAAATGGTGCTAGCCTGTCTGAGTTACTACCTAGTGACTGGCTCGCCCAATTGAGCTCATACGTACTGACCAATAGTTATCTCGCTATGAGCTAGCTAATATTCTGAATGTTTTGTTATCCAGCCCTTGTTCAGTCACTGTAGGCAGTGACTGAACAAGCCGATCTTGGTCACACATGACAAAGAGAGGTTATGTGACTGCCTGTAGTTCCATTGAGCGATTGGCTCATGGCTAGCTAGCCAACTTGAGTTTCATTTGAGGTTCAGTTACTAGACGACTGAAGCGTTACAAGGCTGGGCACTGAAGAGCTAAAACGACTAGCTAATGGCGATTCGAAACATAACCCTACTAGCTGGTGGCTAGGCGGTACATCATCCACTCGGTTATTCCTGATTTTCAAATATGTATATATATATACAGGGTGTCCCAAAACCAAACGCGTTCTCTGAAATAGGGGGTTAGGGGTCGTAATTCTGAGTCGATTGATATAAGCATGTGTGGGTCTCAGATCAACACCTGAATTATTATTAATTTTTAAAGGGAAGCCAATCAGGTGCGTCCGACTTTAAAAATTAATAACAATTCAGGGGTTGATCTGAGACCCACACATGCTTATATCAATCGACTCAGAATTTCACCCCGAACCCCCCACTTCAAGGAACGCACTTAGTTCTGGGACACCCTGTATATGTATATGTATATGTGTGTATATATATATATATATATATATATATATATATATATATATATATATATATACACACACAAATGTGGACAATTAATGTATTCAGATCACTACTAGTGATCAATGACATTTTGTCTGGGTTTTCAGGGCTTGTTCTTCCATAATATTAATCGCTAAATTTTTTTAAGTGAAAAATTATCGTTGAACAAATTCTGACCGATTTTGAAGTGCAATCGTAGTTGGACGGATTTACGTATTATTTTGAATTACTCACTCTTGGAGTCGTCTGTACGGGAGCGTTAAACACAATACGAAAACGCATATACGTAGACACATTTGATATATATATATATATATATATATATATATATATATATATATATATATATATATATATATATATATATATATATCTGTATAATTCTAGGAAAGACTCCCCGAGCTCGCGACAAGATAGCAAAGCTCGTAATTCTTCACCCGCAGCTTTGACAAAAAGAAGAAATTAACATTGCAAATTTGGTAGATAAATTCTGTCGCGAAGAGACTTGGATGTACAGTGCGTGGCTTTAGAGGTGCGAGTAATTCTGCCCAGAAGAATTGGGCAATACGATTTCTTCTTCCTCTTCTTTTTTATCGTATTTTTTTGTTTGTTCGTCCAGCAAGCTGAGAGGCGATTTTATGAGTAATGCACTCTGCTCTCGTTCTTCGCTCGAATCTCCTCGCGGAGTGTCCTCTTATTTTATCGTCGCGGCCAGGTCACTCCCAAAGCCTTCACGTCGACTTCTGTCCTTCCTGAGCCGAGGAACCGATAGAGAGCGTCCCATTAGCGTAATGGCTCTGTGTATAGTCTTTGCTCGCAGTCGGCCCCTTAAACTCGCCCCGATATACGCGAGCCGCACTTGTGTAATGCTTTATCTCGAGCCATCTTGCCCGCCTTCGGGAACTCGCGATCCATTTTCTTCGAGTACACTCGATGGAATATTTTTCCGATTTTTCTCGACAAATTATTGTTCCTATTTTTCTGGATTCAATATTTTTGCCATTCTTCTGGATCAAATATGTTTGTCATTTTTCTCGATCAAATATTTTTGTCATTTATCTAAATCAAATATTTTCCAGATTTTTCGCGATCAAATATTGATTTTTCTGATTTCTCTCGATTGAGTATTTATTTTTTAAATTCTTCTCGATAGAATATTTATTTTTCGGATTTTTCTCGATTAAATATGTATTTTCCGATTTTTCTTGTTAAAATATTTATTTTTCTGATTTTTCTCGATGAAATATTTTTTCCTTCGATTTTTCTTCATAAAATATGTATTTTTCTCAATGAAATATTTCTTCCTCCGATTTTTCTTCATAAAATATTTATATATCTCGATAAAATATTTCTTCCTTCAATTTTTCTTCATAAATTATTTATTTTCCCGAATTTCTAGATGACATTTTTTGTTCCAATTTTTCTCGTTTAAATTTTTTTCCCCGGTTTTATCAATGAAATCTTTTTTCAATTTTTATCGGCTAAATATTTTTCCGAGTTTAGGATTTTTGGCGGAAGCGTTCAACAAATTCGTGCTGTAAGTGGCGGTAGTGTATGGATTCGCGACGAATAATTGGAGGCGAGTATCGCGGAAAATCAATGAATAGAGACGGAATAGTGGCGCGATAAAAGGCCTATTTGGAATAGAATTATACGATAGAACGGTGATAGCTCATTTGTTCAACGATCTCTCCGACCAGGCAACATTCGTCCGGTTGAATAATTCTCAATTCGTTTATATAATAGACTAATTGAGCCGCTCGAGACAAATTTCTCCAAGAGGATGTTTGACGAATCGTTGATTAATTCATTCGTGTGTGTTTAATCCGAATATTCGCCGATCGCGCCTGGCGCTGTTTGGCCAACCACTAAATTATACACGACAACCGTTCGTTTCGCCCATCATTACCGAGTTACCGTCAACCTTAAGGGGTATAGAAATCGCAGAATTTTTTTTTTCATTTTCAACGTCAGATGTACCCCAAATTCGACACTTCGCGATTTCCGGTCCCCGAGAGACACTCCGGGTTCCGTTCACCCATCCGAGTACTGTCCCCGATCAAGGCTGCTCGACACGCGAGACCGCCGCGTTTTTTATCCGATTGTTCAATACGCCAATTTAATTATCGTCAAGACTACGAGTCTCGGTCGTTCGGGTAAAAAATAATTTGCAAATCCGACTGTACGAGGAGCAGGGGATCGAACGCGGACCATACTGTATAAGTTTCGCGATAGCGGGGGCAGGTTTTAATAAGAGAAGGATTGAGAGCTTCTCGTTCCACACGGACCGGAGACACTAGCGCGGGTGAAAGAGCGAGAAGACGGACGCCCGACGAGAGGAAGCAGATAGCAACAATAAATAACTTGTTTCTGTGTGGCGAGGAGCGAGCGGCTAAAAGCATCGTCGCCGATGAAGAGTAAGAAAGAATCGAGGGTGTCTCGTGGAGAAAAGAAAGCGACGGGACGAGAGAGAGAGAGGGAGAGAGAGAGATATAGCAAAGATTGGCCAGGTACGAATGTTAATAATGCGTGAACGAAGAGAGAATCTCACTGAGTGCTCGGGGAGACTCTCTCTCTCTCTCTCTCTCTCTCTCTCTCTCTCTCTCTCTCTCTCTCGCTGTCTCTCGTTCTCCTGTCGTACCCCCTTCAGCTGTCGACTTACCATAGCCGGACCACGAATTTTTTCCTTTATTGAATATTAATATCCGATTAGCGTCAAAAAGCGATTTTTATTTTTCCCTCATCGAGCGCGCAGCCGCACAGCAAACAAATTTGTCAATCAAGCCATTCGTTTAAGGGAGGTTTCCACTTTGTTGGGTTGACTTTTTTTTCGATTTTTCACCATTTTTTTATGCGACAAATATTAAATACGGAATGTTGAAATTTGGTATGTTTACTAGGCGGTCTTCATTGAACGTGATCATATTTGTTGAAGTTTGACAAAACATGGTAGTGAGAGTGGGAGGAGCCGGTGGGAGGTGGCGGTGCGCCGGCAATGATATTTCTTCGCTTGCGGAAGTCCTAAGTCCTGAACAGGTGATCTGAAGCAGAAAAATCGGACATATTTTTACTTTGTACAATATTGTGTAGAAGTCGAATTAGAATCAAGAAGAAAAATTGAAAAATAATTTTTTTTTAAAGGGGTACTTTGGTTCTTTAGCAAACATTTTTTCAGTTTTTCGTTCATGAAATAAAAACGTTTGAATGTTTTTGGATAATTCTACTTTAACTAATGAAAATGTTTGCTGTGCACGTGCTTGCCGATTTTCATAACGATTGCTCGACTAGAGCGTGTGGGAGCACTTCCGCAAACTTGGAAAACGTGGTTTTGAGGAAAACGCTTTTGAGGCCGTCGGCTAGTGTGAAGACAGAGAAACGCAGTCATTGTTTGATTTTTTTCTCAAAAACCATCAGACATAGGCATAGACGTTTCGAGTTTTTGTGGGTTATCAAAGCGAAATGAATAACACAGTCGTTTTTGCAGATTGAAAAAATGTTAATTATTTACAAAATTGCACGTATATTAATATCGCTAGAAAAAATCGATGCCGCCGTTTCTTGAGCATATCTCAGCTTCCAGTAGCCTGAAACGAAAAATTAGAAAATTCTTATGATCTGTAAGCATGTCGCTATGACGTTTACTAGAACGAAAAAAAAATTGAAAGTATCGCAACGGTGTGATCGAACATGACGATTTTTCATGAAATAGTTTTGTATTGTGATGCATTTTAAAAAGAGTTAATATATTTTTATCGAGTTGATTCTAGTATACGTAACAGACGCCAGTATACACTACATGTGGTTTAAATTTGAAGTAAATCGGTCGATTAGTTTTCGAAATACCTTGCCCAAAAATTGAAAAATGTCGTTTTGAGGAAAAACGCATTCAAGTTTGAAGAACGGAACATGCACAGATATGACGTAAGCTTCAAACATACACTCAGCCTATGAAGGCCTATAACTCGGGTAATCTTTCGAATTTTGTAAAGGCCCAAAAACGAAAATATTCGGAAAAAATCATACTTTAAGAAAAGTTAATAATAAATTGATTTTTTCAACCCATCACCCCAGACAACGGCCTTAAAGTTAAACTGAAGTTTACATGCGAATAAAACGAAAAGTTTCATACTTACACCCAATCTGCTATGCCAGGACCATAGAGTACACTTTCCCCTTCCGATACCTCCACCGATACATCAACTTAATTTTTTCCTGGCCCATAACAAAAGTAGAACCCTCCCTTAATTTCGCCTACTGGACGTGCGGCTCGATGTTCACCGAGCCGATACTCGGATGGGTGACCGTCCAGCCGGGAAAAATAGTGCGTATCGGCACGGGTTTTTCCCAGTTTCCCTGTGCCCTCGAGCATCAGGGCATTGGAAATTGAGTGGCACTGGGCTCCTTTCTCCCGGCGGATAGCGAAGTGACAGATCCGGGGCAAAAGTGGAAGCGATCGGATCGTAAGAGCCCGGGAAGATTATACATCGAGCGCACGGTGAAATTTAAAAATTGAAATTACTCTTCTACTGCTGCACGGAGAAATATCGATTTATTCTCAACCACAAGCATTCCTTATTTATTCGCATCGGAATACAATTCACGCAAAAGCATTCAATTTGCCGCGAAACAACAGTTCACCTCTTCGTAATATCATTCACTCAAGCACATTGAATTTGCATCGAGAGTGAAATTCATCATCGAATAAATATGATTTTACCTGAGGCCTGAAAGTGTCGGAGGAGAGAGAGAGAGAGAGAGAGAGAGAGAGAGTACGATATTCTCGCGAGAAACAAGGATCTTACGCACCACCGGGTGAAATTAGGACAAAGGATATAGAGGAGAGAAAGAAAAAGAAATATCTTGCAGAGATATGGCTGTTCAGAAATTTTTACAACCGTCGGCCGCCGCCCTGTTATTTGCGGGGGTGGCCAGCCTCGGACGGAAGGGAAGAAAAGAGAAAGAGAGAGAGAGAACGTGTATTTGCCACTCGGTGTCTCGTGTTTTCTCAATTTTTTAAAGGCTTAAGCCGATGTATATATTCTTGAGTTTTCTCTCTCTCTCTCTCTCTCTCTCTCTCTCTCTCTCTCTCTCTCTCTCTCTCTCTTCCGTAGTTACTAATACTCCGAAGAGCTGAGAGGCAAAAGTAACAACCGGCTATCGATAACTGCCACTTACCCAACTCCATCACTTCCGGTTACGAACTACCGTTTATACGAGTTTACGGCCCACCAGTCACGTTCCTCTGTGACTCGGATACATTTTCTCTCTCTCTCTCTCTCTCTGTCTCTCTTTTACTTTCTCTGTTTCTCAACCAGCCTCTCTTTTCCTCTCTCTCTCCCTCCTTCCCTCCCTCCCTCTCTCTCTCTCTCTCTCTCTCTCTCTCTCTCTCTCTCTCTGTCTCTCTCGCTCTCTCTTTCATCCCCACACTGCTTACTACCCGTCAATCTCTAATTACTTCTCTGTATCGACCCCCCCTCCCCCCACTGTTTCCTTCGAAGTTCTCGCTCTATATCCCTCCCCTCTGCCACAGGGGTTTGCTTCACTTTACAATTAATATTCTTATAGATTCGAATGATGAAACTGCGGCCACGATAGACAAAACGTCGAATTCGTTTCCCTCGGATCAAAATGTTTCTGATTTCTTGACAATTGATTGAAAAAAAGTCGACCACAGCGAGTTGCTGAAACGTAATCGATTGCGAGTAAGAAATCTTTCGTTTGTTACCACGCATTTTCTATATAGATAGAAATATATATATATATATATATATATATATACATACACGGGTTGAGGCAACAACTATTAGCAATAGAATGATTTTCCAACCTAGCAGATTTAGGAGAAAAGTTTTCCTCCCAAATTGCATAGTTCAAAGGTGGTCATCGAGTCGTGGCGACGAGGGTTATCCAGGCGGATGCACTTCGGAGATTTCAAGTCCACCTTCTTTTTTTCTAATGGGACTACTATTTTTTTCTTACAATTTTATCAACGAACTGAAAATAAGTTTACACACCAAATTTCAAGATGATCGATCAAGATTTAGCAAGAAAGGCTCGATAAAAAATAATGCAATTTTTTTAGCCTAGAATTGATTTGAAAAAAGTTGCAAACACCTGCTCGTTTAGAAGGTTGTGAAAGTGATGGCCACCACATTTAATGCACGCTTGCAATCTGATTCGCTTTGATTGTATCGTCTTATTAATCACGAACTTCTAACTGCTTTTCAAAACAAGTTGATAATACTCTTGATTGCGAACAATGTAAACAAAGCCTCTTTTTAGGCTAAAAACATTGAAATTCCTGTTTTATCGATTTGTTATGCTAAATCTTGATCGATCATATTGAAATTTCGAGTGTGGACTTATTTTTAATTCATGGATAAAATACTGAAAAAAATAGTGTCCCCATTTTAAAAAATGGAGCTGAGTTCGAAATATCCGGAGCCCCTCCACCTGGATGAACCTCGTAGCCACCACTCGACGATCCCCTTCGAACTATGCACCTTTTGTAGACAACGTTTTCTCCCAAGTCTGATAGGCTAGAAAATACTTCTACTGCTGATAGTTGTTGCCTCACCCGGTATATATACACTAGTGGAATTCATTCTGGACACTTTCAATATAAATTCGCTTTTTTTATATTTACGCGTGAAATGTATATTTTGCTCCGCCGAAATGATACTGTAATGTTTTCATTTTAATCTATAATGCTTCTACTTAATACTTGCCTTAATGAACCTACTTTGATAAGAATATTTAATACAAGTCATTATAACGTAAAAATGATCAATAAATGCGAAAAAAAATGATAATTGTTTAGAGTTAATTCCACTAGTGTATATATATATATATATATTAGGGTGATTCGTTTCAGGGTAACTTTTTTTTTCTGACCCATCGTGCATGAAAATCTTTAGTCGGTACCCAAAAACGATGTTTCGTGAAAGGGGGGTGTTGTCAAAAAATATTTAGAGGTCGCCAATCAAAATTGAAGGTTTCCCATCTGATTAACATTGAAAAAAATGTTTTTCTCATTATTAGTGTTACCATTCCGCGAATTTTGATATCGCGATATTTTCCAAGTGGGTTCTCATAGGAAATATGATACTTTACAATAAAGTTCATTGAGCCAAGTCCGTAAATTCAACCGTTTCAGCGGTATCATTATTTCAAGTGAATATTGTATGAAAATATCTATTCAAACGGCTGTAACGCCTAAGCTATTAGATATATCGAAAAAAATTCAAATGAGAACTTTGTAGAGAAAGTAATTTGCTACAAAAAAGTCTTATAAGCCGAGCCCGTAAATTCAAATCTTTCTCAGCTATAGGTGGATGAAGTAAAATAGATTTTTTTAAATTAAATATCTATTTATTTTACTTCATCCACCTATAGCTGAGAAAGAGTTGAATTTTCGGGCTCGGCTTATAAGACTTTTTTTGTAGAAAATTACTTTCTCTACAAAGTTTTCATTAAAATTTTTTTCGATATATCTAATAGCTTAGGCGTTACAGCCGTTTGAATAGATATTTTGCACAATATTTACTTGAAATAATGATGCCGCTGAAACGGTTGAATTTACGGCCATGGCTCAATGAACTTTATTGTGGAGTATCATATTTCCTATGAGAACCCACTTGGAAAATATCGCGATATCAAAATTCGCGGAATGGTAACACTAATAATGAGAAAAACATTTTTTTCAATGTTAATCAAATGGGAAACCTTCAATTTTTATTCGCGACCTCTAAATAGTTTTTGACAACACCCCCCTTTCACGAAAGTTCGTTGTTGGGTACAAACTAAAGGTTTTCGGGCACGATGGGTCAAAAAAAAAGTTGCCCTGAAACGAATCACCCTAATATATATATATATGCACACTAGTGTAATTAATTCTGGACACTTTGGCATTTTTTTTCAATTTCGCATTTATTGATCATTTTTACGTTACAATCACTATATATATGTGTGTGTGTGTGTGTGTGTGCGCGCGTTTGTATGAATGTACGTATGTATGTATATATATATATAGAAAATGCGATCTAAATGCGATAGAAAAAAAATACATATATATACCGAGTCAATTCGTTCGCGCTCCGACGATAATTCCATTACGAAATTCTCACCACGTTGAAGTGACATTCGTGCGTAGAAAATCGATTGATTTCATCACCGAATCAATCCATTGTTCCCTTTCAATCAATTCCTTAATTTCTGTTACGCATGCCAACGGAAAGCAATAATGACGAGCACCACCAAAATTAAATCGAGCCAAACGCGAAGCGGTATGTGCGTTTGAAACAAAACGAGTCGATGATGAACATTACACGGGCCCATAGGCAAACCGAGCAAACGCTGAACAACACGCGCCTATAGACACGAGCTCGACCAAGGCGTTTTCGCATTATTCAACGTGCGCGCGCATACACGCTGAATAATTTGTATTTTATTCGTATTCCGTGTATTCGGCGAGTGCCCTCATGCGCACTTGCTCACCAATAATTTACCGCAGTACGCGGCATTTGGATAAACGTGAAGATAAAAGAAAAAGCGACTGCACTGAGGTGCGCGAGAACGCAGCGCGTCGTCGTCGTCGTGATTTGACGTTGTCACTGTGGTTCCAAACGAACCAGGGTCGTTTTATTTTTTTTTGCAAATTTTTACGATTTTTTTTGCAAGTTGCGACCTGATTTTCGATATACCAATTTTTGGAACATATCATGCAGTGTTTGAAGTATGTTCGTGATTTTTTTCATGGCCATCCGACCGATGGGTTTGTCACACTGGGTCACATTGACCCAGTGTGACAACGAATGGTTACACGGGCTTTTGGCGCGGTGTGGTTGCACACTTTGATTTTCTTTGATCGCCCTCATAGTATCGCAAATTGTACGAAATTACGTGGGACTGCGGGCAACACTTCGAGACGGAGACTTCTCGCTCGTTGCGCGATGTATTGCGAAGTGCCTTGGCGGGCGGGGAAAAACGCGAGAGGAAGTATAAATCTATGGGCAGCACCTGGCGCGAGACTCGCGGCGGCGATTCATTAGCCGTGTCTCCTGACCTCGTCTACTACTTTCTGGCGCCTGTAGCTTTTCGCGAACTCGAGACGATAGGCGAACAAAAAAAAAATGGGAACGTGCCTGAGCAGGCACGTGTGCCATTTCGCTGGCAGGTTGAAAGAAAATGAAGCTGTACGAAGACCACTGTAACGGGTCTGCAGCAGCCTGGGAGAACAGGTCGGATCAATTTTTTTTTTCCCCGATGAGAGTATTGCGACCACCGAGTCGGAATTTTAGACAGCATTGATACGTAGTCTTGCCGAGCTTAAGTTTTTTTTTAATTGTGGAAAATTGATAATCAACGGAGTTATTGTTATTTAAACAAAGTGCCACCGTTGCTGCGTGGGCGAGCGGTGTAGGTGGTTCAATTTTTTTTTTCTGGAGAGTGCATTGCGACAGCGGTGTCGGAATTTTACACAGAATTGATACATAGTCTTGCCAAGCTTGAGTTTTTTTTTAATTGTGAAAAATTGATAATCAACGGGGTTATTTTTATTTAAACAAAGTGCCACCGTTGCTGCGTGGGCGAGCGCTGTAGGTGGTTCTGACAACGAGGGTGATCTTCAATGAGAAGCAAAAAATGTACTTTTAGCATACCAATCACACTTTCGTATGACCGGATACTTTTTTGAAATTTTAAAAATTGCAATGAAATTTTAAATGTAAAAAAAGCGTTCGATATTCGATCGCGTAAATTCCTTTCATCGTTTGTTATCGACAAATGGATAAACGTATCAAAAAAATAGTTTGGTCATGCGGGAGAAAATGTTGTCAACTGTGCTTCGTCCAAATTTGAAGTGAATTGAACGGATAGATTTTGGGATACGATTTTCACCGTTTCAGGGAAGAGATTCGAGCAAAACTTCCCTTTTGAAAAATCGTCACAACTCAGTCATTTTTCGGAATTTCGGTTGTATTATATTCTTGATTGCAAATTCAGGTAAGACCCGAGACTATGGAACTATGATTTTTTAGGCAAATTTTTCACTTTTCAAAAATTTGCCTAAAAAATTGTCAGATAATTGTTAATAACAAATGAACTATGCAATATTAAAAAAATCCTTGTCTGAGTTATGTTTCCGGTCAACTTAAAAAATGCAGTTTTGAGATTAACGCTGCACAACCGCCATTTAGAAATTAATCGCTTCAAAAAAATTATTGTATACAGTCACTGATATGTACGATGAACACCTTTTTTTGTAATCTCGATTTATTTTGTAGTTTTTTTATTTTTTTAATTCCCAAAAAGCCTATATTTTCGGCCTCTAGAGTGGCCTAAGGCCTTAACTATCCTGTCCCCAAAATCAATGAGTCCAAAATGTTAAGCAATATATATATATATATATATATATATATATATATATATATATATATATATATATATATATATATATACATATATTGTAAGAATACACGTTTGATTGCTGCTGCACTATAGTATGTTAAACCAGCACTTGGTCCTGCAGAACACCAGCAGCGGACCCACATGAAAATGATGAGGACCAAAAAAAGGATTCATTTTTTGCATTATATGGTATACATATTTAGCATACGTGTAACCGATTCAGCAGTCCCTTCGTGTATATATATATATATATATATATATATATATATATATATATATATATATATATATATATATATATGCACGAACGAGGGAGAGGAAGAGAGAGGGAGAGAGAGAGGACCCTGGGCATCACTAGTACATACGTAATAACGTGCAAATTTATTCCTCCGCCACGCTCGCCCGTTTACGTCACGTATAATCCAAGCGAACGCTCCGGGCATCCCTCTCGCGTCCCTTACGCTACGTTATATCATTCCTTTTATATATACTCGTGTGTATACATACATACATACATATATATATATATATATATATATATATATATATATATATATATATATATATATATATATATATATATTGTAAGCAAGCCGATATACACCGTGCGTGTAAAATATGATATTACATACATACGTATATACACATATGTACAATACGCTACAAGCGCGTATCAATTAACCCTGCGAAAGTGCCGCGGGTTATCGCACACCCACGGCGTTTCACGGACGCTAAGAAGAATCGCTTTTCCTGCCGCGATCGGGCACCTTCAATTTATCCTTTAATAATGAAAAATTGCTTGATTGGCCATTAGCAATTACACGCCGGATCCTCTTCCCCCCGTAGCGAGAAGTATTTTCCCTCCGCGTATTCACGTGTAATAACGTGAGATATTCCGTCGTTCGCACACACGCACGTGTGTCCACGTGTACATGTGTACGCGAAGATGAATGAGAAATTATCGCGCAACGCGGCCGATTGATCGATTACATTGGCAATCGATTGTCCGCGGTGACTGTGTTACTAGGTTTTTCCTTTCGACGAGCGCTTGTCCCAAGGTGATTTTTTGTTGGGCAAGAAGATCTGATGGGTTGTCGATTTTCTGGAGATCGAATGCAGTGATTTGTGGTGGTTCGGAAGTCACCCTAAAAATTGGAGAACCTTCTCTGATACACTGGGTCGAAGCAGCTGTAAGGATAAAAACAACGAGTTTTGGCAGAGGCGAGAAAAACTATTTTCCCAGAGTCCTGTCCCAGGCCAGTCCTAAGCTCAACAGGGCAAGACTCTTCCAACCTAACCTCACCTGAAGTCAGCCCGATAGATACGTATGACGTTAAATTGACCGATACTCATGCGCGGAGACTCCGTAACTCATAGTTCTCGTGCTGCTCGGCAGAGAAATATTACTGACTCGCTTCACCTTGCAACATCTCCCGTTGCACAAAACACACCGTCGAGGCTCACGGTGAACGATGAGCCGAGCGAACGCTCCGTGCTGGGTGACGGTGAATGTTGGCCAAAGTTAACGAGAGTCATTGACACAGGCGTTTACTCATTCGCGATGCAGCAACACGCAGCGTTTTCCAGCTGCTGATGATTGTGTAAAAGCATCGGGGCGAACAAAAGAAACGGAATCATACGGGTTACCGGCTCTTTTTGCCACCAATCGCACGCACGTGTGCCCCGAGTGGCAAAGTAAATGGAAGTGCCCCATGCACGAGAGTAACTGATGAGGTCACATGTCCCACAAATCTTAACGCATTGAAACGAGCAAACGCTGCATCAAAGTGCAATTGGGTGTATCACGAGACCTACTTGGGTGTGATAGTTCGCGAAGAAACACTAACACTGTAGTTACAATCGTTCAATGGGCCAGGTACGTTTCAACTGCCTAACATTGGAGGTGCTTAACTACTAATATGGTGTCTGTAGGAATACTGATGTAGCGCACAGGAACGTTGACTATCAGCAGTTTTTATAGGACCAGGGAAAAATCCGATGTTTAGGTCCATTTGGGATCAGGTCCATTTAGCATTTGGCATTTAGTTGAGGTCCATTCAGCACTGGATTATGATAATAAGGTCCACTCAGCGCTAGATCGATCACCCCACGGCAACCTCATTGTGATAAACCAACCACCTCATTGCGCTGGATCACACGGATCATATACACCGAATCAGAACAGCCACCCACTGCGTTAGATTAAACAGCACCCACAACCACTTGTGTCAGCTTTACTGGTGCCAAGATAGGGCCACGTATACCATTTAGCCAAAACTAAAAACAAGTTCATCGAAAGTGGATTTTCATGAAAAATGGTCGTGTTGGCACTGAAAGTCATTCGTGCAATGCACATGGATGGCATCCAGCGCGAAACCGCTAATCGTCCTTCCTCTTTGAATCATTACTAGATGATCACCTTGATCCACCTGAAATCTGAACACTTGCGATTACTGCTTTTGAATGGGGAAAGTACAATACGTTCGTGCGAGTTCCAAAGCACTCTCCTACGAGGCCTACAATCTACCATTCGCAAACGCAGAGAGGCAACAATAAAAAAACAAATAAGTTGCAGAGTAAAGTCAATATATTACTGGGCTTCATTCCGAAATGTTCGGTACTCACCAGAGACAACCCAACCTTTGCAGCAATCGTGTAATAATTTATTAGTTGCGCGTTTGCCCTCGAAAACATTTGCCTGGCTCTTTGCGGGTTTGCCTCTGTGTGTTGGTGTTCATGTGAGTTCTGACTTGTGTATCGACGTGTGCGCGAGGGAGGAACGGGACAGCAAAAGATGGACGATTCGGGGGAATAGATCGGTGGAACATGTGTCTCGGGGGCCGAGGAAAGAGACGAGGAAAATTAGCTGCACGGTGGCAGGTAGTGGTTAGCTCGAGTGAGCTCCCAGTTAATGACAACCCCTGCCAGCCCGCGAACCTGCCTTTGCCCTGCCTGTTCCATGCATCAGCTGTCCACCATTTCTTCGATGCTCCTGTAGCCACACAGAATAGTGTTTTGCCATATCCTCTTCTCTTCCCCTCGCTCTTCTCCATCTATGTCTTCCACCTCATCCATTTTATCCGCGCAATCTCAATGTGAGGGCCTATCGCTTTTTCCCGCGATTTACGAAGAGAGATTTTATCGCACACGTGCACCAGCATCTAATGCCCTGCTGTGTCTAATCACTCCCAAATTGAGCCGAAACTCGCCACGACATCCTCGCTGACAGTCCTCTCAAGGACGAAACCATTGGAGCACCATGACCAATTGCCGCGAGCCCTAATCGCTGAAGTGTTTTGTTCTACTCTGGTCGTTATTATTCTTGCGCGGCATAGCTTATTTGCCCGATGACTAGCTACAAGCTGTCATTCGGCAGCTGATGGAATGTATCGCCACCATGATCTTCCCTCACTCGATTGCAGAGTTCCCAATCTTACTGGTTTCCAATCTTCCAGTTAATTCCCTTTGGACGTCACATTGATTGGCTCTCTTCGGGACAAATTTCACGAGTATCGCTGATTCACTCTTCTGTCCCCAAAATCAGCAGTTGGTTGAACAAGGATCGAGGACAGTTAAGACGCCTAGTTGTGTTGATAACCAACATTCCTTAGATGTGACCGGTTCAACACATCCTTTCCCCATGTAGCGTAGAGTGCAAGCGTATCTACTCCGAGACTCTTGTTCCTGCGCTATTACAAACTCTAATTACAAGCCGGTTGGCCACGCAGTTGTGGCCTCAGCGAGGAAAGGCCATGGTTCATCATTCAGCCTTGCCTCTGGACAACCTTTCGCGGCTCACCCATTAACGCGAACAGCCGACGATCTTGTAGCAGGATCTTCAACGTTTACCGCGATATCTCTCGAACACACTTTTATTTTCCGTTCCATTTTTGCCTTGCCAAACATCACGCTCATCCAAACTCACCAGGGGGAGAAATGTTTGTTACGCGTCAGAAGGATTAAACCCGCACACATGTAGGTATCTGCTGCGAGCTTGTGTACTCCACGGATGTGCACTTGTGGTACATTGGTCGAAGGATCGGATTGCTCGCAACCAGCACCAGGGCATTTGTTGTGATATCGACGTTTTGATGGCGCTGGGTTGTGATTCGTCTGGAGATTGGGTTTTCCATGGTCGGTTTGGATCCCGCACGACGATGATCTGATATGTGGTCCCATATGTACTTGGTCACCTGGAACCAAGTCAGTACGGAGCTCGAACGATAAAAAATGTGTGTTGCCACGGTGCACTTTTGTTCCTCAGGCCCAACCCGCACCGCGTCACACCGCCACAAAGGCAAAAAGAACTCGCGTTGGGGCGCGTGGAAACGAAATTTCGTGGCTAATTGGGTTTCTACACGCGAGAATGCTTTTCACGTGTTCCAAAGTAAGTTTGTGTGTATTCACAGGTGTGGTACCGGAACACCCTAGCCAGGCCATGGCTCATTGCGGGTGTACGTGCACTCGTATCAGCGGCATTGTACACAGTCGCCAAGGAAACGCCTCGAGTGCCGCTATTGGGCCACAAAAGGTGTTCCGAGCGGAATTTCTCTTTGTTCTTCCGCGCCCGTAGCAATACTTCTTTCCTCGTCTTTCCTATTCGAATAGCTGGGAAGCTGTGCTGTGGGCGAATGTGGCAAGGCAAAAACCATCAACGGTGCACGGGCGATCGTGCTCACTCTTCGCGAATGGCTTTTTTGTATTTCTTGTCGTTGCGGAATGCAAAGAGTTCCAACTGGCAATTGCTCTACTGTATTTGTCCGATGGCCGATGTAACGCGATCACAAGTGGACGCACACAAGGCATTTGTACAATTGTATCTGTAAACTTTGCCGATCGATCGAGTTGAGCAATACCGTACATCGGTGAACATTCTCTTCGCCCGAACGTCTTCATCAAGACAGAAAATCCACTGACCATCCCGGGAGTTCGGTAAAGTCACGTGAGATACCGGGGGAGGACGAAAAAAGCAAAGTGGACGAGTCTTTCTTGCGCGCAGTCTCGAGAATCTATAGAAGTTTGTTCGGTAAGGCTGCTGAGTTAGCTTGACTGATGTGTCGCGAGTAAATGCGACAACACCGTAATCCAAAACGGTTCAGATATCCGATCGCTCGAGAGAGTTCCTTTCCTTGCTCTGCTCGATACTTGTAAACATTTTTTTTTCTTCTTTTGTTTGTATCGATTATATTTTTTAAGATATTTGTTACTGACGTAATGTTTTCGAAAGCTATTTACAACGAATTCGTCACTCTTGCGATAGGCTCACAGAAGACAGACCTTCGGTCTTGAACGTAGCCCCTATAAGCAGCGTAAAGCAGCAGCATTTCAGTGACTTACCAACATGGATTTGGTGATTGAACATGCTATGTGTAGAATCCTACAGTAACTGATAAGTTACTAGAACGCTGCTGCAGCATACTACCTATGACAAGGTAACCCAAACTCGGATGAAACCTGAGGCTTTTATCCCTCAATGGCCCATAACTCAACTGCCACAACTTCTACCGCTGAATTGCCAATTTTTGAAGTAGGTACCCCATGGCACGATTCTTGCAGTATCGTGCAGAGTCGCGAGAAAGCTTCGGTCGCGGAAGAGCAATGATTGAAAAGCTCTTTTCCGACGTGTCTTCACGTACGTAGTCAGGATCAACAGCTGTTTTATTCATGAGGCCCGTGGACGGTGGCGGTACCGGTTGATGGGCAGATCTTCAAGGGTTTCTCAAGATCAAGAGACACATATATAAGTAGCCATATACGCGGGAACAGAGGAGGGGGGGAAAAAACGGTCTGAGTGGGTGCAGAATCGTCGATCATCAGGTTCTTTCGTCGATCTTACGCGTACGCGTACATGGAAGCTACAAAGTGCTCTTGTCGACTGTGATATCCTGCAGAGAGTAAAATCGATTGATGGAAGAGAGAGAGAGAGATTCCGGTCGCCTATATGGCAACGAGTAGCTGAAGAGATCACGTACCGCTTCCACGATGCAACAAATGATCGAGATATACGGCCATTTAAGGTTGGAACACCTGTTTTGTCTTTTATGGAGTCGTTTCGTCGCGAGTCTCTGTAGTCCCTGGCTACTTCGACGTGTCATCCGGTCCCCTTCCTTCTCCAACCATTTCTCGCTCTCGCTCTTGCTCTTTTGCTCTCTTCCTCGATCATCTGGCATCTTTATATCCCGCTGAAATTCTCCGGGGACAGGTAACGATTATGTTTGATGACGGGATAATTTAGTTATGCTTCGAAGAATCCCACGGACTCCGCGAGCTGTTCCTTACGGCTCGTAATACAGCAATTTCTTTCCTCGGACGCGTACTACACTCGTCACAACTGTTCTAGCAATAATTCGTCGGTATAAAATCGCAGTTTATTCAACTACTTTATGATACAGAAGGGCCTTAATCGAACGAAGATTCTCAAAAGATGTCATAAAGAGCTCCAATAGGAAGTCAACCTTTCGAGAAATAACATTTACGGAAATGAAACATCTGGCAATAGACAGAAGCAAGAACTTCCCAAAAAACAATGCAAATTTCACTGAATTTCACGGATTCCTCAACAGATAATCAATTTTTTCCCTCATCGTCCAACTGTTTTCTAGACCCCGCAAGATTCCCCCAACTGGAACCTTCGTATCCTCCATCGAAGCTTCGATCCACCTCCAATCGAATGGACACCCTCCAGTGTATCGAGTTCTGGTGAACTGCTCGATCAGTTTCTCCAGTTTCTTTTCACCTCGTTCCACCCAACGGAATGAGAACGAATTCGGAATAACAGTTTAATCGAGCGCATACCTCGATTTCTCTCTTCGGTCAATTTCTCACGAAGGAATGTCCCCGCGGACTCCACTTTCGCGAAAAGAACAAAACGGACGAGAGTAAAGGACGCGACAGATTGTTTGCCTCGTGGATTTTTCGTGGGCACCAAATTTCTGGAGAAAGACTATCGTGCGAGATCCGCGGTCTGACGGAGGGTTGAGGATCGTTTCGTTGATGATGGAACGCTAGGAACTCGCTTGTCGAACGGGCGTCGCGGTCCGATTCAATGGAAATCCAGTCGGCAGTGTCTTTCTAAGCACTACGCAGTCGCGGCTTCGTAAAAATTGACGAAGAAAAAGGAAATGGTCGCGAAAGACTTGGGTCTGATCGATGTGCTTGCGAAAGACCGAGAAGTAATAAATACCGGTTGGAAACGAGAGCGAAAGGGACGGAGAGAGAGACAGATCATTTCTCCTTCCTCTTGTGTGACAAAGGAGAAGATGAAATAAGTGAGAGTGGCCCACCGTGGGTGTGCGCCTCCAAAGAGACCGTTTTTTTTATACACGGAATTGACTCGTCGTCCAGGGTGCTTCGTACAGTCGAAAATACAGAGGGAGAGGGCTCCAATCGGCGCATAACATCGCGGCTCTTCGAATGGAGAAAGAAGAGATCCGACACGGCGAGTTTATGTTAAATGGATTAGACAGGGGAATGCGAGCTCTCGATGGATTGCTACCGCAGCGTCTCTCGTTTGCTCCCGCGACGCGTTCCAAGAACGCGCGGTCCATGGGGTTGATCATCGTCAGAGGTCCTCCTTGCGATGTGGAGAAAGCGAGAGAGAGAGAGAAAGATACTTCACGAATGGTTTTCACGATGGCCTCTTCCCAGTCGTCTCTTCGGAGTCACATCCCTCCGTCATCAAGTAGGCAGATGAAAAAGTGACAGGAATGTGGATGGAGGCATACATACAAGCGCATGTCTACATATATGTTGGTGTGTGTACGTGTACGTAAATGGATACTCATGGGCCACCTGTGATCGGTACCAGATGGTCCTTTCCAACTTGATCCGTTTGATGTCCGATTTCTATCAATCTCTCTCTCACTTTTTCTTACCTCTCTCGCTCTCTCTCTCTTTTCGATGAAATGATCGCCACTCCGATCAATTAAAAATCCACCCCTCTCCAACTCCGTAACAGTTGGATCGAGCTCTTTCGCGCGAACCACGACAAAAAAGAGTCCAGCGTGATGGGCTCTTCTAGAAATGAAAGCCTTCACAGTAGAACTCCGCATCTGCATAGAAGAAATTTGGGAAAAGTTCCATAAACGTCCAGCTGAAGTATTGCAGAAGATTGGCAACAATCAAATCCAACGTGGCTGTCTTCGATGGAATATACGAAGCTGTTGTCTCCATTAGAATGGACAACCCGGCTGTTTCTAACGAAGAAGATGAAGCTGCTTTCACCTCGATGTCACCATCCTTTTTACCATCTCGTCGGGAGCCATTTGGATCATTGTATCAAAACTTTCATAGCGCTTGAAGGAACTCCTCGTAAATGTGGTTTACCGACAAATTCGTATCGCTCTTTGATTGGCGAGATCCGTCGATTATCCGTGGGCCCACGAGTGGTAAGTTTGCGCCATAAAGAGGATTAGCGAGCGTCATCCAGGAGGTGATGATGCTTAGTACAGGAACGCGCCCACGTGTTCACGGTCATTCGGTTTGGCACGCGCTTCTCTTCCGTGGGTACGAGAGACAAGGGGAGAAGGAGAGATAGCACGAGAGAGATGGAAATACGAAGAGATAGAGAAGCAGCGAGAGACAAGGATAAACCGGCGAGGTGTCTCGGAGATACGATCTGGAAGTCTTGGATCCTAATTCAGGGTGTCGTCAGGGTCTCTCGCACGGGAGACCCTTATTTGTAAGCGGCGACGCTTTCTTCGCCACCGCGGATAACGTGCTCGCAAGAGAGACACTCAGAGAGAGAGAGAGAGAGAGAGAGAGAGAGAGAGAGAGAGAGAGAGAGAGAGAGAGAGAGAGAGAGAGAGAGAGAGAGAGAGAGAGAGAGAGAGAGAGAACGGGCGATCACCCGAAGATGCGATCGTATAACGTCAACTGGGTCTTAAGGTGCCAGGGGTGCCATCAGAGAAGGAAAAAAAGAAGGGGGGCAAAGAAGTCCGAGAGATTTCGGATGAAGACCGGATGCACTTTGCCATCCGTGGGCCTAAACTGGGCCTTCCAAAAACACTCTTTCGCTCAATTATACATCTGTTGATCCTTCGCGAAGGATATTACGATCATATCGTCCTTGTATGCTCTCTCTCTCTCTCTCTCTCTCTCTCTCTCTCTCTCTCTCTCTCTCTCTCTCTCTCTCTCCCCCCCTCACGTCTCACATACATTTTCAATCCCGCACTACTCACGGACACAATTTAAAAAAACTCGAAAGCTCTCGCTCGAGCAGAAAAACCAAGCGGACCAAAGTAAAATGATGCCTTGAGCGCTCATCACGCGCGGCAGGCGTACAAGCGTGTCCTCGTCTTGCCGAGGTACGACCATATGCAGAGAGAGAGAGTGAGACTTTCCGTTGTTGCCCCGGTATGGTGGAGAGAACTCTTGGATTAATCGAGAACAAGCCAAACACATTATCGAAAGATACCTGAGGAGCAGGCGGAGACGCGAGAGGAGACGGTGGACGAGGAGGAGAAGCGGACAGGCTGAGATAGCGTTAGGCGCCACCGCGACAAGGAGAGAGCTAGGAACCACCCATGAAACTCCGAGAATCCGACACCGCGGCTTTTCGAACCGTAAAAGAGAGAAATGCGAGCGGCATCCTCCTTCGTACACACAGTGAGAAAGAGTAATTGGTCGTCGTTCTCGTCCTCTTCCGAAAATATCCTTTCCCTCGCACACTCTCTTTCTCCTTCTCTCTGTGTATTTGGAGAGAGAAAGAGAAAGGAGGTTTTGGAACCGTTATTTCAATGTGATGTTGGCTATCATCACATCTGGCTCCTATGATGATTGCTCTCGAAGTTGTACAACAGAATACGAAAAAAAAATCTTTGCGCATATATGCATGTATGTGTCTATATACACAAAAAGATTTTTTGTATACATTTTTTTTTTATCAAAGATGATATAATGCGCAAAGATTATATATATATATATATATATATATATATATATATATATATATATATATAAATTACAAAAGTTCATATTCTATTTGGTAAAATCATTTTGAGTTAAATCAGAATTGTGTATACGATGAAACAAGCAATACTGTTTTTAGGAAGATTTTTAATACTTGGCGGCCTTTTTTTAACTTTTTAAAAGTTTTGAAGTTGAGATATATATATATATATATATATATATATAGCTTAGGCTCTCAACTTCAAAACTTTTAAAAAGTTAAAAAAAGGCCGCCAAGTATTAAAAATCTTCCCAAAAACAGTATTGCTTGTTTCATAGTATACACAATTCTGATTTAACTCAAAATGATTTTACCAAATAGAATATGAACTTTTGTAATTTTCACTCCACCTTTTCAGCAGAGTCAAGAGCCCAAGCTACATATATATATGTATATATATATATATATATATGCATATGTAGCTTAAGCTCTTAACTTCAATTTGCAGCAAAGATGGCGTAAAATTCAAAAAATGGAAAAACGTTCATATTCTATTTAGTAAAAATATTTTTAGTTGATTCAGTATTTTTTTATACGATCAAACAAGCAATATTGTTTTTGGGAGGATTTTTATTCCTTGGCATCCTTTTCTTTCACTTTTTAAAAGTAATTTTACAAACTTTTAAAATGTTTGCTGCAAATTGAAGTCAAGAGCCCAAGCTACATATACAGGGTGTCTCTCTTATCTCTGCCACCGGAAATAACTCGGTAATTATCGACGTCACAAAAGAATGTTCCGGACATAAGTTGTACGGTGTGAAGGGGGCCATCAAATGCGACCAGTGCGTGCATTTATAAAGTGTAACTTTTATATCAATATCTATAATATAAACCTTTAAAAAAAATTAATGAAAATAGCCTTTTTTAGCGTTTAAAGTGAGAAGACCCCTTAAGCCCCACTATCACAATAATCTCACTATCCTCAATTGTTTTCACGCAACACAAAAGAGCGAAAAGGATTTGTAAAAAATGATTTACAATATTATCAGTATTTCGTAGGTTCCATCGCCTCCATGATGTCAATTATTATTTGTCCGTCGAAAGATTGGACTGCTCAATAATTCGACACATATGCGCATACCCACACGCACACGTCGCTGTGTGCACTCCCGCATCCGAATCGCGTTGACGGGTTAATCCTCCTTTCTTCCTGGAAGGAACGACAGTCTGAAAAAACGCCGCAGAAAGTTTAATCGTGTAGCTCTCGTAGCCGGGACCGGACGTGGAATCCTCGAAACCAAGGCGACGCGAACCCAAAGGAATCCCGGGCGCGCGGATGTCGCAAGAAGCCGGCACGATATAAGTCGCGATGTCCTTACGACGTTCGTATGCACGAGAGCAGATCAGCCTTCCAAGTGGCGATCAGACGTCATTCCAGATCGTTCGAAATTTTCATGACTCATACGTGGGAATCTTTTTGCACTTCTTTTCCTCGACTTTTTTCCTTCTCTCGTTTTACCTCATGCGGCGCAAATGGTTCAGTTCAATTTGCGCTTTCCGAGTATGGCTTGGTTGAATCAAGTGCATCGCGATCTTAACGAATTGGAGCTTGGATCGTAGCTTTTTCGATTGCCGGTATTATTTCGATTGAATAGGTTGTAAAATCGAAATACCGGTATTTCGCTGTTTTTCGATATTTATGGGAAACCTTGATTAAAAAGTGAGACCACAGTATTTATTGAAAATGACGGTCTTTTATTAAGGCGTTACCCCCACTTGTAGCGCAAAAAAGGCCTTTTTCATGAATTTTTTTAAAGAAAACTACAAAACTTTTTTAATCGATCAATATACCATCTTAAAGAACACATCTTGAAGAACTTTCAGTAATTTTTTTATTGAAAAATATTACATTGTTTAGTGGCAAATGGCCGTCAATGAAATAATGTTTTTATATACACGGTTTGCGGTGACCAACATTGCGGCGAAGTGGATCATCTGAAAAAAAAAATGCGGATGGATTTAGTCAAATATAAGTATAAACTAGTCTTTAATCGAAGGATTTTAAAAAATATTCATTTTTCACAAAACGGCGGACAGTCAAAGTTAATGGTTCGATTTTAACGAAAAAACGGCCGTTTTTTTGCTATAAAACGGCCATTTTTTTTCGAAGAAAAATTGAACGATTAAAGACTACATTTTTATGTATTAAATAAGCCTGCAAAATTTCAAGAAGATCGGTTCATTAGTGTTCGAGTAATCTTGGTCACCGACTTCATAAATGCCATTTTGAGAAAAACGCGTTTAAAGTTTCTCTTTCAACGCTCTTTCAACGCGGATTCTTCTCTTTCAACGCTCATATCTCAGTCAATTTTGTTCGGATCGACTTGAAATTTTCAGGACATATTCTCAGATACTTATACTTCAAAAAAATGCAATAAAAAAAATCGATTTTTTCAAAATCGCACGTGGGGGTAACCCCTTAAGGGAGAGCCTGAATTAGAAAGTGTGAAACATCGTTTTTGTATTGCTCAAATCAATTGAAGCGATTGATATTTGATATTGATATTTCCTCCTATTGAAAACTTTGAAGCGCGTTTTCTCCAGTTTTCATTTTCACGATTTTTTCAAATCGGCGGACGTGATAGTAAAAAAAGTAAACGAACTGTTGAATCAAACCAAAGTTTATTTTCTTCACTATGAAAATCACTTCTAAGTGAATTAAAAAAGTCATTGAAAAAGTTTTTTTTCATCATTTTTATAGCACGTTGAAGTGTTTTTTTTTAAACACATTTTTTTTACCCGAGAAAAATTATGATTTCACGATTTTTCAGCATTTTCTTAATTCACCCAGAAGAAAAATATATGACAATTGAAAATGTTATTGGTTTATTCGGTTCAGTGAAGAATTGCGAGCTCCATCTTTCCCGCCGACTGGGGACTGCAGTGGCAAGACGCACATAGGCTGATAAATCTGAAGTCATTTATCGTTTCAGGTTGAACATTTTTTGTTTACTGGGCTCACTTTCTTTCCCTTCTAAAGAAATTCCCGAAAAAACGCTTCTTTTGGACCTTCTATTTCAGGCTTCCGCCTTAAGGCGCGTGATATGTTTAAGCGAGAAAAAAACTGCTGATTTTCATGATTTTTTTTTCAAAAGTAAAGATTTCTTCGCTATTTTTCAGACTTGGGGTATGTTTTATCACTACTTTTGGCTGTTACATGGTATTTTTTTCTTATTAATCTTTAAAATTGGCGGGGGTATGGCACGATCTACTAAACGAATTGCGGCGGATGTTGTCAGATGGAGTGACACGTGACATCGGCGGGATTAATCTGAAAAAAAAAAACCAACGAAGATTTTTCTGTCATTAACACTCATACGCAGAATATGAACCAAGAAGAAGTGAGAAATGTTGAAAGTCGACGAAATGGTATGCTTCAAAACAAAATGATTGAGTTTTTCGAAAAAAATGGTTACATTTGCAATCAAAAATAATTTTTTTAATTTTCAAAAATATTTAGTCATGTTTTAGACAATAAGTTTAGAAAGATCTATACCAAAGTTCATGAAAATCGGTTGATTAGTTCTTTAGTTATACGTCACGCCAGTTTTGAAAATGCAGTATAAAAGACCGTGCCATACCCCCGGCATTTTTAAAGATAACCAAAAAATACCATGTGACAGCCCAAAGTAGTAATAAAACATATCCTTAGTTTCAAAATTTGGCGAAGAAATCTTCGTTTAAAAAAAAGCATGAAAATTGGCACATTTTTTCCTCGCCTAAACGCATCTCCCCCTTAAGATCTTTATTTATTATACATTTCTGTGCATACTCTGCTATGTTCTCAAATATATCAAACTCAACATAAAATGAATAAACAAAAAGGAACTTTTATGCAAATCAAATAAGTAGTAAACAATGAAAAATAAAATGAGGCAGTTTTATGCGAGTCAGCGTAGTAGTAGCTACCAGAATGTAAACAAATGGCATAGCTTGTAGCAGGCACGCAACAGCATGGTCACTTTAATAAACGAGCCTAAGATTGTTGAAACAATGATCGCAAAAAGCAGAGGGTAGCTGAAGTTTCGTCTCTTAGAGACAACCTTACCATACCTAAGCATAAAGGCGTTTGTGCTTCCACATTCGCGGATGAATAAGTGCCACTTCGTACATATTTAACAGGTAGTAGAATTTTAAGGCTGTTAAACCTAGTTAAAAAAAAAACAAGCAAAAGTAACCTACAGAAAATCATAAAATTTACAATATTTTAATTTTTCAACACTGTACATATTTACTGTTGGTGATAGAATTTTAAATTAGTAACAATTACAAAAGTAACTTAAAGGAAATCATAAAATCAACACTGTACATATTTACTGTTGGTGATAGAATTTTAAATTAGTAACAATTACAAAAGTAACTTGAAGGAAATCATAAAAATCACATTAATTACAATAAATTACAATAAGATTTTTGTTTCGATGTTCCGGTTTCCCGGAATTATCGAAAAACGGTATCCATGTTCTGCACCAAATTGATTGAATTGGCGCAAGTGCAAAAAGAGTGCTGAAGGATCGATGTATTTTTACGTATTTTGTTGACCCCGATCAGGCGGTCAATTTGACATCAATCGAAAAAGTGGAATTTCCTAGACTAGAAACGAAGTCCAGAGGTGAAAAAAATTGCGTTTGAGTAATTCATGAGGCTTTTAATTTTCGTTCGATTCGTGATTATTACGAGGCTGCTCACAAGTGGGGATGGAAGGGAGATTGAAACAATTAGGGTTTGTTGGAGCGATGCGAAAAAGACAAAGCACATCCGGAACGCGAGACAAATCATTTTTCTCCCTTCTCTCTCTCTCTCTCTCTCTCTCTCTCTCTCTCTCTCTCTCTCTCTCTCATTTATATATATGTAAATACAGCAGCAGAGTAAGGACAGCTGGCTCATCTAATTGTTATTGTGTCGTAGAAAATTAACTTTAGCGTTACGGGGAGAGCTCGAAAAGAGTCATCGTCGCATACGCAGGAGAGAATTCGCCTCGTTGCACTCGGCGGTCTCTTCTTTTCCACAGGACGATTAAAGAGGCAAAAAGAGGAAAAGAAGGTAGACGAGAGTTAACTTTGTTCTCGTATTTTTATTTCCCGTTTTTTTTTCTTCATTTTATTGTTGCTTCGCCGGTCTTTGGAGAGCCGTGGCGAACGACGCGGTCGACGTGTCGATCTTTATCAGCGGACTAATACCGCAGCGCGCGACTCGTGAGGTCTGCTCCGTGAGTTCAGCGGTTCTACGAGGGATCCGGCTAGTCATACGATGGGCCAGTTTAAACGACGTCTATATATATATATATATATATATATATATATATATATATATATATATATATATATATATATATATATATATATATATATGAAATGTGTACGTGCATGAAATGTGTGCACATTACGATTCTATTGAAAACAATTCCCGGTAACGCGACAACCAGACACGCCAGACTATCATTAAGGTCGGTAATTAGTCGAAACCATGAGGGCGGCAAAGGGAGGGGAAGGAAAGGTTTGTCATCGTCGAAAAAATCACGAAATCTTCGCAGGTCTTGTTCTAATAAGCCATTATTTCCGAAACTCATTCGTTCGCGAGTTAAGGAGTCCGTCGCGGAAATGACTTTAATTTGGGCACCGAAAAATGGACTTCTGTCAAAGAGCAGGTGTTAGTGCATACTTGAAAAAAAAAAAAAAAATGTCTTCGGTTGTCACGGATTGATTGCATAGAATTTTGGATACTTGAACTATTGGCGTGCTGGCATGGTCACTGCGAGCACGTGATTTCGGATTTTAATTCGAATTATGTTGATGGGTAGCTTGGACCATGGAAAAAGGATCGATTTTCAATATTTCTTTTCTGAGGGAAGTTTTCGAATGACGAGGTAGGGATTTTACACACTATTGATACATAGTTTTGAGAAGATGGAGTTTTTTTTAAATGGAAAATATTGATGAAGTTTGAGGTTATTATTGTTTAGACAATGTGCCGGAGGTTGCTGCATGGCCAATCGGTGTGGGAGGTTCTGGCAAATGTCATCCGAAATGACAAATAGAAAATGTACTTTTAGTATAATAATAAAATCTTCGGATGATCGGATACTTTCTTGCAGTTTGGAATATTCGGAAAATGGCGAATTGTGTAACATTTTCTGTTTTCCACAAGAAAACAACTTCAAGGGGTTACATCTACCTAGAGGTGCGAAAAAAATGGCCAAGTTCCGAAAAATTTTTTCTGGAGAATGGTTGGTGAAACGAAACGCATTTTTTTTAACACAAAGGTACATTTTGAGAGTCTTTAAAAAAAATCACCAAAAAAAAACAGAAAAGGAAAAAAAACATGGCCGCCGGCAAATTATGAAATTTTTTTCGCGACGTTTGGCGGTGGACACTCCAGCTTAAACGGTCCATCTGGAATCTGAATAACCAAACGAATTATTCAAGTTAGCAATGAATACGAGTCGTTGACGATCGTCAGTTTCGAAAATCATTTTTTTCAACAACGCGGTGACGAGTTGAAACTCGAACGTAAAAAATCTATGAAAAAAGTCGTCTATTTTACTTAAACTTAAAACACTTTACTTTAACTTAACTTTACTTTAACTCTACTTAACTTAACTTACTTTAACTCTACTTAACTTAACTTACTTTTACTAAACTTAACTTTACTTTAACTTAACTTTATTTTAACTCTACTTTAACTTAAAAGAAATGAAGATCTGTAAATTTGGAAACAATCCATCAAGTGGTTGTCGAGATATCATGGCCATCGACTTCGAAAATAGTGTTTTGAGAAAAACGCGTTTAAACTGTTAGAATCACTTAAACTCATATGAACATCATATAAGTGTTAACTCATTCAATTTTGAGAATATTTCAATTAAATTTTCAGGGAATATAGCTAACACGTGATATTATCGAATAAAATACTTTTGGAAAAGGTAATTTTTCTTTTTTTTTTTTTTAGATTTAGTTTTAGTTTTACCCACCTACGTAGATGTAGCCATTAACAATTTGTTGTTAAAAAGTGGATAAAAGTATCGAGAAAATAATCTGGTCATACGGTGGAAAATGTTATGAACTTTGTCCGACTTTGAAGTGAGTCGGACGAATCGATTTTGAAATATGACCCACACCGTTTCATAAAACAGATTTTTGAGACAAACGCAGAACAAAACTTCACCGTACCCCAGTGGGGATGATCTGACCCTTCACAAAATCCATCATAACTCGGTCAATTTTTGGAATTTTTACAAAATCCTTGCTGCAAATTGAAGTCAACCTAGACTATAAAACTACGCCGAAAATCCGGACTTAAAAAATGTCAGTCTTCTGCCGACCCCTTGGACGGTAAATCCCCGGACGAGTCAACGACCAGGTACCTAAGATGAACTGAGGCTTTGCGGAAAGTTTCTCGAATAACAATTGCCCAAATGACAATTTTCCGAATATATAATTTCTCAAATACAATTTCCCGACAGAACAAATCCTCGAAAACAATTTACCGAATAAACAATTACCAAAATGAACAATTTCTCCGTTTTGTCTAAACAAAAATACCCAAACAAACCAACCCAAACGTACAAATCCTAACCCTAACTCTAAAATATTTTAAGACAAATCGCGCTTCGGTTTTGTCTAAGCAAAAATACCCAAACAATTCAACCCAAACCCGAACAAACCCTAACCCAAACCCAAAAACATTTTAAGACAAATCGCGCTCTCGGTTTCGTCTAAACAAAAACACCCAAACAAGTAAAGTCAAACCTAAACAACGACAAACAAACGCAAACCAAAAAACTATTGTGCGGCGCCAAAAATCCGTTGAAGGGTTGTCTTAAAAAATTAAATGGAAGGTTTGGGCAAAATTTCAGCTCAATCGGAGAGGGGTGGGGCTTCGGAACCTTGCCCAGTTCCCCCAATGGACAATTTCCAGGATGAATGATTTCTCGAATAAAACAGTTCCCGAACAAATATTTTCGAGGATTCTTTCGGGAATCCAATTTTCTCGGGTCGAATTTTCCTCGCATCAATTTTCCTATTTTTGATTTCGGCATCAACAGGCGCCGGTTTCTAAACATACGTTCCTACACTTAGCATAACCCAGAATCAACGACGTGGACGTAGTGGGTTCTGGCTACGTTTTTTTCTTTAAAAAAAAATTCTTTAGTTTATTTTTTTTTATTTAATATTTATATTTAATTCAAACGAACCCAAACAAAAAATTTGTTCATTCGGGACATTGCATTCGAGAAATTGTTCATTCGCGAAATTGTGTACGAGAAACTGTCCGTTCGATTCCCTGTGTTCGGGAAATTGTTCATTCGGAAAATCATTTTTTCGGGAAACTGTATTGAAGAAATTGTCGTTCGGGCAATTGTTTTCGAACTCGTAATAACATGTGCACCCTCGTAATGAAATTCTTCAAATAAACATAATACTGAACATGAATGTGCACACGCATGTAGCCGCACGCATACATAAGTATACACATATACACGAAGAATGTCAAGGGTGTCGGTTACGGGATCTACATCGAAAATTGGCCGGGCGCGCAATGTCCCAGTCACGCCAGAATCCGTCGGCTAATGGGCTTTAATTGTGCTCCGGTCCCGCGAACGGGCAATTGCCCCGGAGGCGTGCGGCGCGCGAAAGGCCAAGAACAAAGTTGTCAGAACGAGGCGCAGGAAAGGGACAAGGTGGAAGGGTAGGGTTACCTTTTTTTTCTTTCGGTTTTCTTTTTTTTTTCGTTTTTTTTTTTATCGGCTTTCCTCTCTTCTGGTATATACGTACATATACGTACGCGGGGACAGAACCGCTTGTGACATTCGAGTTAAGATAAGTACAGTTACGGAAATTGAATAATAATTGCTGCTCGAGCCTGCGGGCCGAGACCCCGCAGTCGAACGGAATATATACGTGTGTCATGTTTATAGGTACAAACGTGTATATTCGTGTGTGTGTGTGCGTGTATACGTGTGCCTATTACTATGACGAATTACTGAAATATAGTGGAGGTGAGGAGCAGAAGAGAGAGGGAGAGAGAGAGAGAGAGAGAGAGAGAGAGAGAGAGAGAGAGAGACTTGGAAGGTTTGTGACGATAAAACGTTCCTACGAACGTATACAACCCTGTACACGTGTGTGTGTGTGTGTATATATATAGGGTGGTTCGAAAAGTGACTTCCAAAAGTAAAATCTACATGCTTTGAATCAATACCTATCCGAATCATCGCTGCGTGTATGTTATTCCACATTCTTTTTCACTTTTCGAGACAAACACTTTTTTTTCTCGATTTTTCCTGTAACATGGGTTTTCTTATTTTTTGCTCTTTTGTTTATGTACTTTCTTTTTACAAGGAACATCATTTGGGGTATTCACTTCACGAACGCGAATACTTGAAAATCAACTGATTATCGTCTATAATTAAATGAAAATACTTCCCGGTATACTGATAAAATTGCAAGCAAAATTACCGAACTTTTAAGGCGTTACCCCCACTAGTAGCGCAAAAAAGGCCTTTTTCATGAATTTTTTTAAAGAAAACTACAAAACTTTTTTAATCGATCAATGTACCATCTTAAAGAACACATCTTGATGAACTTTCAGTAATTTTTTTATTGAAAAATATTACATTGTTTAGTGGCAAATGGCCGTCAATGAAATAATGTTTTTATATACACGGTTTGCGGTGACCAACATTGCGGCGAAGTGGATCATCGGAAAAAAAAAAATGCGAATGGATTTAGTCAAATATAAGTATAAACTAGTCTTTAATCGAAGGATTTTAAAAAATATTCATTTTTCACAAAATGGCGGAGAGTCAAAGTTAATGGTTCGATTTTAACGAAAAAAAACGGCCATTTTTTGGCTATAAAACGGCCATTTTTTTCGAAAAAAAAATCGAACGATTAAAGACTACATTTTTATGTATTAAATAAGCCTGCAAAATTTCAAGAAGATCGGTTCATTAGTGTTCGAGTAATCTTGGTCACCGACTTCAGAAATGCCATTTTGAGAAAAACGCGTTTAAAGTTTCTCTTTCAACGTGGATTCTTCTCTTTCAACGCTCATATCTCAGTCAATTTTGTTCGGATCGACTTGAAATTTTCAGGACATATTCTCAGATACTTATACTTCAAAAAAATGCAATAATAAAAAATCGATTTTTTCAAAATCGCAAGTGGGGGTAACCCCTTAACGAAAAATTACGACTCTCAAAATCATGACTATTATACGGCACTTTATGGAGATGACACGCCCGCGACATTTTGATCTAGTGGTTTATATTATTTATATTTATATATTTATTTCTATCAATATTTGTATATTAATTTCTATTCATATTTTTACGATCTTTATTTATACATTTATTTTTTTATCAATATATTTGTTTTTATCGAATAATGTATACACTAATTAACTCTAGATGTGTGACATAAAATGCTTTGCGCAGGTGAAAATTCTGAAGAATTCGTAACGATAACAAAAAGAGGGGGGCACCGTATATTTAAAGGAAGTATTGACGATAAAACTTGGAAAAACGTGACCAGCAGGACAATTTTTGTACACACGACTTTTCAGAGAAAATGTAAAAATGTATAAATCTACCGCATTTGCGCGAATTTTTTTATTCCAACTTATCGTTGGGTATATAATTGATGGTAACTTAGTTTTTTCATTAAGCGCTCTGTAATTTATCAATGATTCAGAAGGGCCTTATGCCCTTACAAAATTCGGCCCTCCGCGAAAGGAATACCTTGAGTGTCCGTCTTTGATTTTGTTGAACCTTATATATGTTTTAACGCATTGAAAGTTTTGTAATAGTTACTAGAAACGTATTTTTTTTATCGGCTGAAAAACGTTTTCAAGGGAGGAAACCACCCCTCAAATAGAGGTGTGTCGCTCCTTAATTTTTTTCAATAATTCCATGGTGGATTTTTCATCGCTTTAATTTAGAAAATTTTTGGTTTTTGTTTCATTCAGATCGGTGGACTGCTCGTGGGCGAAATTGCAAAATCACCCCTAGACACGCCTTCTTTTAAGGGGTGGTTTTTCCCACCTTAAAACCGTTTTTTCGCCGTTAAAAAAATACGTGTCTAAAAGTTTTCGATGTTATCCCATATACAGGGTGTTAGGAAGGTCGATGGAAAGTCTTAAGGGGGTGATAGATTACCTCGTTAGGAAAACATCTAACCTAGGTTACCTTAGTCCAAAGTCTAAGGATTTCGAGTTATCATCATAAGTATGATTTTTGAAAACAATACCAAAATTATTTTTAAAAAATAGCATTAACATAAGAGGTATTTTGTATTTTTTGACCAGTTTTTACAAATTCAACACGCTCCATTTAGTAAGTTGTGTGGATACAGATGATTGTATTGGTGTTTGCCGATTGAATACACATTAAGCTAAGACGCAAATAAGTTTTTAGTTGCCAATTATTGTTTGTTTAAACATCATGAACGAGTTAGTACCTAATTTTGAGAAATTTTCCAAAAATCATACTTACAATGATAACTCGAAATCCTTAGACTTTGGACTTAGGTAACCTAGGTTAGATATGTTCCTAACGATGTTCCTATGACCCCCTTAAAGCTTCGCATCGACCTTCCTAACACCCGGTATGAGTTTTAACAAAATCAAACGCGGACACTTAAGTGGCGTTCCTTGTTAGCATTTTTTCAAAAGCATTTGCATGTCACTTTTAGACTAGTATGAGTATTTTTATCATCTGAACTTCAGTGGCTGATCCTCTCAAACCCATTTTTTTAACTTTTGATCAAAATCTTCGGGCTTTACGTTAATTTTCAGTTCGTCATTTATTTATTGCTTAACAGTCCACTTCGCGCGAAAAGTACTTACTCAAAAATGAAAAATAAGAAAATGCTTTCCTCTCAAAAAGTTAAATAAAACAGAACATACATAGGGATGATTCGTATAGGTATCGATCGAGGCATCTAGATTTTCCTTTTGGACGTCACTTCCCATGTAGAGATTGACCGTTGGGCCTGGGACGGGCCTTCACAGTTAGCTTTTCCAGAATATTGGGCCGTGAGTATTTTCCAACGAGGTGCCTTTGTAGACATGATAAGAACGGCCCGATATCGGCCAACAGAGCCAACAATTATTGGGCCTATGTTGGTGATTGCACTTGGCCCTATGTGGGCCCTCTTAAAGGGCCTATGTAGAAATTGACCACTGGTTCTATGATGGGCCTTCACAGTTGGTCTATCTAGAAGTTAGTCTATCTAGAATATTGGGCCGGGAGTTTGTTTGGGTTGGTTTGGGTGCGTGATAAATATTCAAACTATATCGGGCCAAGATTGGCCCGAGATTGGTACTTATGGATACATATTTCATGGAATAACCTTGAATTAAATTGTGATTTGCGTATATGACAGGTTTCAAAATTGGCATATTTTACTTACTTATGTTGGTTGTTTACAAATGCCAATAATAGGCCAAGACTTGATTACAAAAACTGAACTACAAAATATAGACGATTAATACATGACGTGCAAGTTATTTGCCTATTCTGGCACAATATACAGATAATGAATAACCCAAGGCTTAAATAAAATAAAAGCAGGTATGGTTTGACCCACTTAGCCAATAAAGGGCTTAGATTAATTAAATGTAATTTCCAGTATTTTAGCATTGCCAGTTTTAAAATTGGCAAATTTGGATGATCTATCACGGCTGTTTATTGGTTTTAACAGATGGGCCCGGATAGGTTTTAGTAATGGGCTGATAGTGTGCCAGTTCTCAATTTATAACGGAACAATAATGGACCAATGTAATTGGCAATACCTCAGCATCACCAGTTTAAAAATTGGCAAATATTGTTTATCTTCCATGACTGTTTAATGAATTTAAAAGATGGGCCATGATAGGTTTTAACTATAGGCCGAAATTGTGTCGGTTTTCAATTTAGAACGAGACAATAATGAGCCAATGTAATCGCCAGTATTTTAGGATTGCCAGCTTTAGGATTCGCAAATTTAGTTTAACGATCACTGTTGTTTATTGGTTTTGAAAGATGGGCCAGGATAATCTTTAGTAATGGGCCGATATAGTGCCGGTTCTCAATTTATAACGGGACAATAATGGGCCAATGTAATTGCTTGTATTTTAGCATTACCAGTTTTTAAATTGGCAAATATAGTTCAACCATCACGGCTATTTATTGGTTTTAAACGATGGGCCGATATTGTGCCGGTTTGCAATTTATAACGGAACAATATTGGGCCAATGGAATTGTCAGTATTTTGGTATCCCCAGTTTTTAAATTGGCAAATTTGGTTTAACTATCACGGCTGTTTATTAGTTTTCAAAGATGGGCCAGGACAGGCTTTAGGGATGGGCCGATTATGTACCAGTTTTCAGTTTAGAGCGGAACAGTAATGGGCCAATATTATTTCTCTTTTGTTGGCTTTTACGATGGTCCCAATATTGGCCTGATTGTAACATTGGGCAACTCATGGCAACCTCTACATGGGTTTCTGACCCACCCTGTATATACAAACATATGACAAGATAGCCGCACTCGGTCGGCCTACCTATCTCTCGATCTCCTTAATTATGATTCCGTCGTTGGAAACGCGAAACAATGGGGCAAGCTCGCCGTGCTCGCGATACTCGAGCATTCGTATCCGCGACTTGCATGCATACGTTTTGTCCACAATGCATTTTTTCCACTGTTCCTAGACGGATCGTTGTCGGATAAACTAAAAACGGTGAACATGTAAAATCCAACGTTCGTACGTGCTCTCTTACTTCACAAAGAATTCACCAATGTGCATTTATGCCCGTTCGAATGTATCGGAGCACATTGCCTCGCGATTGTCAAGAACAAGAGGATCGTGTATTTTTTTCTCTTACGATTCTCGGTTGAGGAATTGTCGACGAAATTCCGGGCGCAACGTAGACTGCAGAGAGCAATACTTTTCATTCGCGCATGGGGAGGATCGTGTGCCGAATTTTTTAAGTTTATCGATTTTTTGAGAATTTACTTGAGTTCGGTAAAACGAGTTAATCAATAATATAAATTTTCGACTATATATATACAGGGTGTCCCTCTTATCTCTGCCACCCGAAATAACTCGGTAATTATCGACGTCACGAAAAAATGTTCCAGACAAAAGTTGTACGGTGTGAAGGGGGCCATCAAATGCGACCAATTTTTTTAATTTCGGTGGAAGCACTGACGCACAGTGAAAGTTACCTCCATTTTTTAAAATCGAATGGTACATTTTTTTCAACCATCTTGTGGAGCACCTCAAGCCGCATGAAAAACATTTGGGGGTCAAAGTCGTTAAAGGTCAATCAAAATCACCTATTAAAATAAAATACAAATCTAAATATCTCGGATCGCTACCAAATATTTGGTAGTGATCCGAAATATTTAGATTTGTATCATCGATGCTGACCTTGAATGACCTTGAACGACCTTGCGGTGCTCCACAAGATGGTTGAAAAAAATGTACCATTTCATTTTAAAAAGTGGAGGTGACCTTCACTGTGCGTCAGCGTCTCCAACGAAAAAAAAAAACAATTGGTTGCATTTGATGGCCTCCTTCGAACCGTATAACTTTTATTTGGGAAATACTTTTGTGACGTCGATAATTACCGAGTTATTTTGGGTAGCAGCGATAAGAGGGACACTTTGTATATAAAGCGTGTCGCGAAATCATCTGACATGTTTATGTGTTCCGCACATAACCTCCATGTTTGTGCCTTATAATGAAATGAAAATATTCGTACTTTTCAAATAAATATTACTTTTATTAATAAATTTAAACGTCCGGTCATTTTGAGACACCTTATATATATATATATATATATATATATATACATACACATACTCTCGGTGAAACGGAAAAATTCGTCAGGTTTTCGAAGATCGAGGAATAAATGCAGTTCGTGACCATGGTGAACGCGGTATCGCCGCGTGTTCAAAGGTTCAAAATTGAACGTTTTTAAATTACTCACTGAATAAGTACACTCAGTGATGTAGTCCATACGTCGATGGTTAATGTGCAAGCTTAATCGGAATTTTTATAACGTATGAAGCACACACGTACACATGAGATCTTCGAGGACGTGAAAAAATGTTGATGGCGAAACAGAAATGAAGTAGGAAGCAAGGCGGAAGAGAAAAAACGAGGGAGAGGAACATTTATATATATATAGAAAGAGAGAGAGAGAGAGAAAGAGAAAAGAAAGATCCTTAATTCCAGACATCGAAGCTCGGCAGCTCCCTGACTTTAATTCCCTCCTCCCGCGTGATACCAGCCAGTTAAATACCGCTTCGAAACTTCGCCCATACGGCCTCTGCGCTTCTTTTCCTTCTTCTTTCTCCACTTCGTAATTTTTCGCCCAAATTTTGTTTCGAAAACAGCAGCCGGCTGATTCCCTCTCGATTGTAATTCACTCAATTACGCTGAATCGCCCTTTTCGACAATTATTATGCAAAGCGATTGACCGTTGACGTGTGTGTGCGTGCGGTGTGGCATGATCGCGCGAGAATCATCTCGTTCGAGGCTCTTTCAACGATCAACGGTTTTGTTGTAATAAAAACTAGTGGTGGTAGGAACGCTGCCGCATCGACGCTGATGTAATGTAAGGCTCGGGTTGACAGCGCAGGAAAAAGGTCATTGAACCGGCGCTGTCAAATAAAATCATATATTTGACATACACACGTATATAAATAAATAAATAAATAAATAAATATATATATATATATATATATATATATATATATATATATATATATATATATATATATATATATATATATATATATATAGTAAATTCCACGCCATTTCACCTAGCCCGTGACCCCGACCATTTTTGGTTTTTCTGATTTTTTTTTGTAAAATTGTACCCCATGTAATATTCACACCAATTTTTAGGTTTTTATCTCTTCTCTTTTAGGAGTCATAATTTTCCAAAAATGTCGATTTCGGAAGTTTTGTAAACGTTCAAACGCTGATAACTCCTGAACTAATTGAGATATCAACAAATGTCACTATATATTTTTTTTTCATTTCGAAGCATACTTTCGTTGAAAAATATGAAAAAAGTTATCCATTATCAATGTCAACGTTTTTGTTGCTTCTAAGTTGAAAACTATTTGTTTAAAAAATGATTGCCTTGTTTAATATTTTTCAAAAAAATTTCTCAAATAGAGTGACCCATTCTATGATTTTTGAAGACTAGTCGCATCGCGGGCCCATTTTTTCTTCTATTTTTTGTCGAATTAATGAAATTTTTTTTAAGACGATTTTTATCATTTTAATGTCCAAAAATGCTATTAATGATTTTGTGATTTCCAATTCGGCTTCGAAAGTGATCGAAAGTTTTCCAATGATCTGAAGAGTCCGAAAATATTTGGCCAGCAGTGTTTTCATACATATATAGATGGGGTGTAAAAGGACCATTATTGTCGCAAGGCGTTTAAACCCTATCTGCACTGTATTTCTGGTCTGCTTTTCGAACTAAGAGCTAAGAAATCAGAACTGTGTGCAAAGGGATGAACGTTGCATCGATGGGATGCAACGATTTTTTACTCATTTTTCATTTCTTGATTTGTATTACTATCAAAAGCCTCATTTCTGCAAATTGAGGTCGTAAGTATTTAATTGGAATACGTGAAAATGGTCGAGAGATATTCACGGGCTAATCCGGCAAAAAAGAATTGAGAAATTGGAAAGAATTGATTTTCGTTCCATTCGAATGATGCAAAGTTCAACGTCGTGCTAAGAGAGAGTTTATTGCGTTAATTTGTCACTTCTCATCGTGTCTCGCGCCAATCACAGGAAACGGGTAATTGTTTACCCGTTTAAAAGTAATATTTACTTTTATTTTTTTTATTATTTTTTTATATTTCAATTATTTAAATTATTTTTTTTTATTTTTAAATTATTTTTATTTTAAAGTAGTATTTACTTTCAAACGGGTAATTGTTTACCCGTTTAAAAGTAATATATATATATATATATATATATATATATATATATATATATTTAGAAATTTGGCATCACGATTTTGCAAAGAAAAATCCCAAAAATGAGCTGTTTTCGACTTTTACAAATCGGCATAACCCGTTTAAAAGTAGTGTATATATATATATATATATATATATATATATATATATATATATATATATATATATATATATATATATATATATATATATACACACACACATTACTTTCAAACGGGTCGAAAACAGCTCATTTTTGGGATTTTTCTTTGCAAAATCGTGATGCCAAATTTCTACAAAGATAAGTCTTTTGAAAGAAAATCATGTGAAGAACACTCTGTAATTTTTTGGTGTAAAAATGTTGAATTATCATCGATTTGCAGTCCAAAAGCACCTCTCGGAAACGTCTTTTGCTGTGAGCGATGCCCTTCTGAACCAGGTTATCTAATATAAAAAAATCGAACAGGTTTCGTTAGTATAATAGTTGATCCTATGATCAATCGAAGGAATTTTCGAAATATCAAATTTTACAAAAATGGCGCGTGTTCAAAGTGAGTCTTGTTTGTTGCAAAAAAAATGGGCATTTTTCGTAAATCAAATCGGAAGTCTACATCAGAAAAAAATCCTTCAATCAAATAGTACTACATCTTTACATCTGGAAAAAGCTCTAAAAATTTCAGAAAGATGGATGCACTTGTTTTTAAGACATTTTACTCACTGACTTTGAAAACGTGCTTTCGAGAAAAAAGCGTTTAAAATTTCGGAAGACGCTCCGAGCGTTCCGCGGGCGTCAACGTAACGACCTATCAATCCGTCAATTTTTATCCGATCACCTTGAATTTTTCAACGAATATTTATAAGATGATATGCAGTCAAAATATATTAGTAGTGGAAAAATTAATTTTTCGACTTATGCAACTAGGCGTAACCCCTTAAGCAGCGTTGTGCATGGCCGATACTTTAACGGAGCGCTAAAATACGGTTTAAAAGTGTGCGCATTTAAATGTGTTTAAATTCGTTGTTCAAGTTTATTATAATGTTGCTAAAGTTGATTGTAATGTTGCTCAAGGCGATTACGATCTCAATGATAATTAGAAGACTGATTAAGTGCCTTTAATAGTACCCTAGGTACTAGATATTTTTATGTGAAATCCTTCCGTAATAAAGATGACAATTTGAATGTAAAAAATCGTTGTTTTTCATTTAACTCCATGTATGATGCATAAAACATTATTTTTTTAAATCAAAATGCCGGAAAATTAACCATTAATTAATATATGACAAAAGTTGCATTTCAATGCCTTGTCAAAAAATCCCCTATTCGAGGTTACTTTGACACCTCAAAAACAATTGTAGAGGAGAGGGGTGGTGGTGCTTGCCTTTCTTATACATTTGAAAGCCAAAGGACACATTGTTCCATGGAGCAAAAAAGTTAGAATTTAGTATGTTAAAAAAAAAGTCACCTAAAACAAACTTCCAACACCTGTTCAAAGTAACCTCATTTTAAGTATACTTTGGAACGCAGGGAATAAATACACATACATAGATTTATACACGGGAAGGTGATTTTCAAGACATTTTACTTCGAGGGCCGTTATATATATGCAATGTCAGCTACGAGAAGTTCGACCTCTTGTCAGTACGATTCTCGAAGTTGAGTGTCTTCAAAATTGCCTTCGCCTATATATTCATGTCAGGAAGGAGTTGAAGCGAGTTTTCGTTTATGCCATTCCTCATCGTGTCTCTCACTGGTCATATTATGGCTGCATGTATGTATACAGGGTGCGCCAGAACTGAATGCATTTCCTGAAATGAGGGATTGGGGTTGAAATTCTGAGTCGATTGATATAAGCATGTGTGGGTCTCAGATCAAACCCTGAATTATTATTAATTTTTAAAGGCGGGCCAATCGGATGCGCCCGATGGCGGGAGTGCCGCACCTACAGGCACACTATACGCGCGTATCGCTCAGCGACGTACGCCGGCTCATCGCGCGCTCCTGATTGGCCCGCCTTAAAAAATTCATAACAATTCAGGAGTTGATCTGAGACCCACACATGCTTATATCAATCGACTCAGAATTTCACCCCCAACCTCCCATTTCAGGGTACGCATTCAGTTCTGGGACACACTGTATATATATATTTATATGGGCACACGAGCGAAAAGGCAATTTTTCCATTGCGCAATCGAGGGACTGCATTCAGGACAGTGAAACTCGCGGCGTATTAATATACACTTATATATGATGTACGACATAAAAAAGACGTGAAGTCGGGAGAGAGAGAGAGAGAGAGAGAGACAGAGAGAGAGAGCGAGAGAGAGAGAGAGAGAGAGAGGTGGGGGGCTGGTGGAATAGCACGCCCGGCTCTCTAATGCGATTAAAAAGGCATAATGATTACGATCAATTATTAACAATTACCAAGGCCGGCAAAAAGTGTAATTACCCGCCATTAATCAAGAAGCCGCTGGTGCGCTGCTGCCGCTTAAAACTCGCTGTGCGCGCTCTTGCGCTCATCGCGCGTCGTCGTGGCGACTCGAGCCACGGAATCGCGCCCGACTGACAAGACTCACGGGATTTCGCACAGTCTCGAAGTTTCCAGGCGGTTCAAACCCTCCCGTGGAATTCAGAATTTCTCCTTCACGTTTTTCCCCACAATATATCGAAGATTTTTACGATTTTCTTTTATAACAGAGAGAAGAAAAAAAAGGACCTTTTTTCTCGTTTCTTTATTCGCTCGATTTTCCAGTTGGAATTTTTCGATTTTCCGTGCCGTCTTGGACGGAGCAGCCTTGAACGTCCCCTCGGGTGTATCGGTTGCGTTAATCGGACGTTGTTCCTCCCTCCTCATTTGATTTATTATCGATCGCGGCTGATCAGTCTCACGTCGCGGGATCGCCGAGCGGGGAAAAATGAAGAAAAAAAAATCACCCTCCCCGCGGGCGTATATTCTCGTTTGCGAGAATTGATGAGATTTTTTTTGTTCCTACAGGCTTTTTATACACTTACCAGATGCTTGTTTTTTTATTCATCGTTATTAAATTTAATTACGGGGGCGTGCGAGGGAGGGGGGAGAGTTTCGGCCGAGGCGGGCGAGGCATGGTCGTAATGTTTCATAATTACATTCCATCGGGGAGGGAAACGGTCAAATTTTTGGGAGATTGATGCGGCGGGAGTAAATGTTTTTTTTTTTCAGGAAGCCACACACACACAAGCGAGCAAATATATTAGAGGCACTTATCATTACGTGACTGCGTTGCCCGGTCTAAAGAAAAAGAGAGAGAGAGAGAGAGAGAGAGAGAGAGAGAGGGAGGGAGCACCATGATTGCTGATTAGACGATTAGTGATTAGCGCGTATAATTTTGCTCTTTATATAGCATGCTACAGGCGATACAGTCAGCGAGACCTGCCTCCACTTACAAGTCGAAGCGTAATTAGTCAGCGCTCGTCTAACCATTATTATTCTGCGACCTACGGCGAATATTGAAAAATTTATTTTACGACGCTCGATTGCGAGCTTTCATGAGTTGGCGATGACGGCGTTACAGTCGTCCCGCGGAACGTGCATCGCTCGTTTCAAATCGTCAGTCACGTTTCATCGAGGCCCATCTTGGGAATAAGTATTCCCGCGCGTTTCATTGTTTTGCACGAGCACGTAACACACTCGCAAACGTATATACGCACGGCATTGCATATGTTCACCTTATATACATATATACACACACATATATATATATATGTGTGTATGTATGTGTGTACACACACACACACACACACACGTACAGACAGATATATATATATATATATATATATATATATATATATATATATATATATCAGTGTGGACAAAAGGCAAAACACTCGAGGAAAAAGAATTTCGCGCGCTCGTGATTCAATTTAGTAATTAGACGCGACATTGTGGATAATTATGAACACTGATGATAATTGTTATTGCTCACAGACGCATACATCCACGCTTCTCGACTCTTGATCATCTAGGCGAACACGTTTGTAATATATATATATATATATATATATATATATATATATATATATATATATATATATATATATATATATATATATATATATATATATATATATATATATATATATATATATATATATATATATATATATATATATATACATATATACATGATCATGAGAATACCTTTGTGTTACGCTGAGAATCGTAAAAAAGGTATGCTTATGTATATATGAAGAAGTGATGTGAAGGGGTTAGGGCTACTGTGACGATCGAAAATGAGGGTTATTTGAAAAAAATAATTTCGGACGAATAAGTAAGATCGAAAAGTCGTTTGGAGATTTATTCGTATGTACGTTAATAATGTAGTGAGCCGAATTTCATTCAAAAATGTTAATAATAAAAGAAGTTATAAACAATCTCGTACAGGATCTTTAAGCGTGAGGAACTCAACCGTGCACTCGTTTTCGGTCACCCGGTTGACCTGAAACGGAAAAAAAACAGTTTTTTTTCTTCTTAAAATAGGTATTATTGGATAAGACTGCGCCGAGCTTTTTTTGTTATCGTGTTTCAATCATGGTAAAATTTTTTTCGATTTCCGTTAATGGATTTTTAGAGGAAAAGTGACATCATTATCTAATTATTATAGCTAACGAAAAAAATGTTAAGTAGAAAAACGTCGGTGAAGATTGAACACTGGCCAAGTGTACTAAATTTCAAGTCGATCCGTTCATAAGATGTCAAGAAATCGTGTAAACTATTTTGAAAAACATAGTTTTGAGAAAAACGCCATTGAAGTTTGACCAGAAGTTCGATCGTTGTAATCATAAGTTTACTTTCAATCTGCGATACCTGCACCACATCCCAAATAGGGTTTTACAATCAGCACAGTAATGGCCCACGACTGGTTGCCAGAGAACAAACGATGGCGCGGTAATGGCTATACAAACGGGCCAGATCCGCACCATGCATGGTTGGTAATGGTAAACCATGAATGGCTGCTAAAACTTGGCCAACTATCATACGCCCATATTGGCCCAGCAACGGCTGCCGGATCTTCTGCCGGAAATGAAAAACAAAACATTGACAAATTATGAAGATAAAAATTCCAGTAGTATCTTTTTTGTTTTCTTATGCTTTACTTATGTCCATGTACATAGAGTAATTGCATTAAAAACGCTTTCTGCATTGTTCAAGTTTTTACCTTTCATCGGGATCGAACCTGCGCCTTTCGTTGTAGTGTCGCGCGTCCCACCCACTTAGCCATTCTAACACTTAAAGAATCCATCGTTTGTTCGTTCCCTACTTTTAGGCCGATAATTTTATTCGTGACATTAAAGTTTAACGACAATTTTTTTGGTCCATTTAGGCTGTAAAAATAACTCGCTCGTTTTGGGTGAAGTTCCGAAAAGCATACTCCTCTGATCGAGCTGAAATTTTGCACCGAACTTCCTCTCATTATCCTAAGAGAAACCGCTAACGGATTTTTGACGACTAGCAATAGTTTTCGATATATCGCATTGTAAAGTTTATTATTTCACGCCATACGAGTATATCTATATATCCGATAGATACCCCCCACTCCTCCGGCCGCGCTGCTTCCTGGCAAACAGTGCTCGCCCGTATGTGCATATCACTTGCCATGTGGGTTGGGTTTGTTTGGGTTTATTTAACATAGTAGCAGCGCAGTACAATAAATAACTTTCAATATACGATATATCGAAAACTATTGCTAGTCGCCAATATCCTTTTGAAGGTTCTCTTAAAATATTGAAAAGAAGGTCGGTGAAAAATTTCAGCTTCATCAGTGGGATATGCTTTTCGAAACCTTATCCCTTGTTTTTACGTGTTACAGTTTAACGACCTGCATTTGCAAAACGCCCAAAAACAAACCATCAATGGCTGGAATAGTTCTGGCAAGCCGTTCATCCGCCTACGATACCCCAATGCCGATCGCCATATTATCGGTGCGATGGTATTGGCCCACCAATGGCTGGCATAGATCTGGCAAGCCGTTCATCCGCCTACGATACCCCAATGCTGATCGCCGTATTATCGGTGCGATAGTATTGGCCCACGAATGGCTGGCTTAGATCTGGCAAGCCGTTTATCCGCCTACAGTAGCCCAATGCTGGTCGACGAAATATTGGCCGATTATCAGCAAACCGTTTAATGGCTGAATGCTGGCATTTTTGTTGCGGCAGGCGACCCTATATGGGATGTTGGACCGTCAGTCCAGTAAAAGAGCCAAAAACCCAGCACTTTTAACGAAGAATTCGAATTTTTTACTGAAGCCAGATGGTTGCATACTGAAAGTAACTCCAACAAAATGTGTCTCCTCAGCTCGCCCCAACCCTAAGAAATGGGGGTTGAAAACTTAAAAATCGCCGTATCTCGATAATCAATGGCCCGATCAAAAAATATTTCAGACAAAAGTTGTTTGGAATAATAAAATACGTATAAAGTTATGTGACGCCCAATCTCCCATCTTTAAAAATAGCGGCACAAAATCGACGAACTATTTGAAGGGTTTTTTTTTTATTAAGAAGTGATTTTACGTCAATTTTGGAACTTTTTAGACAATGATATACGTTCTGCATCATTTACAGTCAACTGTGTAGACTTTCGCTGGCATGATCTTGACGAACCTTGAAATTTCGAAACATTCAAATTAGGAATTTTAAATCGTCGGCGCATTCAAAGTTCGGAAATTCAACCCGGCCCCCATGATCATGCCAGCGAAAGTCTACACAGTTGATTGTAAATTATGTAGAACGTATATACTACTCCGAATTGTCTCGAGAAATTTCAAAAGTGGGGCAAAATCACTTCTCAATAAATAAAAATTCTTGAAATAATTCGTCGATTTATTGAAAATTTTGAAACTTTTAAAACTTCCATAGCCGAATTATTTTGACGGTGTTCAGATTTTCGCAGTTTTGGGTTTTCGTATAAAATTCTTACGGAGTTTTGATCTTTCGGGGTAGTATTCATCCGGAGTTTTGAGCGATTTGATCATTCAAAGTTCGGAATTTCAACCCGGTCCCCTCTACACACACTTTCATACATTTAGCGTATATATCGTTCGTCCTCATCGTATATAAAGGGTGTCTCAAAATGACCCGATATTTGAATTGGCCACCAAGATCGTGCGATTTGACGCCATTGGACTTTTTTCTTTGGGGTTGTCTGAAAGGAAAAGTGTATGCCAATGATCCACAGACAATTCCGTAGCTCAAGGAAGCAATTGGACGCACCATTAATGAAATCAGTCCACAATCATGCCAAAATGTTATTGAAAATTTCGTCAAAAGAGTGAACGTTTGCAAACAGGGACGGGGCGGCCATTTTCCGGATATTGTGTTCCGCACATAACCTCCATGTTTGTTCCTTATATTAAAAAAAAAAAATATATTCGTACTCTCCAAATAAATAATGCGTTTTATTGATAAATAAAAATATTAGGTCATTTCGAGACACCCTTTATTTATATATTCCAAAACATCGAACGTATTCGTGATGACTTTTTTTTCAACCTGTAAAAGTACGTCACGAGAATCGTGGAATTTGAAACGGTGACGAATGACGAAACAATATTACGCAATTAAAACCCAAGCTGACTTTGTATCGTGGTAACGTCATTTTTCCTCGCGGTGATTAGTTCAATTTTTTTCGATTTCTTCGTCGATCTTCCTCGCATGTAGTTCACGTGATTGCATGATTGTTCTGTTGTGCACTTCGTTAGTCGACTCCGTGCCGAAGATTAAAGATCACGGAGCAGCGAGGATTTTACATTGAAAAAATAAAATAAAATAAGCCACGAGAACGAAAAAGCGAGAAATAAAAACAGTAGAGTCACATTAATTTGCTATCGAGGCTCATCGATCATCTCTCGTTTTACCTCGTCGCTGCGATATTACGGGGATTCTCGCCTTGATTAATTTTTCCAGTCACGATCTGTCAAGGCGTTCGCCGCGCGCGTCTGCTCTTAATTATTTCAACGCCCCGAGCTGATGCATAATTGCTCGCTGTAGATCGCGCTACAATCAATTAAACAAATTGAAACGTGTGCTTGTGAATAGATACGTGCCCGCGTGTGCGTCAGTGAAATCAACAATCCTCGATGCGATCATTTTTTATTGCCAGTTGGAACATACGATTGTATAAATTTAGTATTAAATATCTGATTTGCCAACCACGCGTATGGTTTACGAAAGCGATAATATATCACGAATAAAACGATTCTGTACCCCTTAATTCGAGTGTACACGCTCGATATGTGCTGTTACGTACTTTCTCTCTCTCTCTCTCTCTCTCTCTCTCTCTCTCTCTCTCTCTCTCTCTCTCTCTCTCTCTCTACGTATATACCATTGCAATAGCATGGATTCAACCATCAATTTATTGCAATCACGATTGGCTGCGATATCGGAGTCTATAAACTAAGCGAGGAAATCGCATACGGTAGCCAACTCTTCTCCCCTTCGGTTCAACGTTTATTTACACGAGGCATAAGAAAATGTCTATCTGTATTCTCGGAAATCACCAATTATACCCGTGTCTACACGTACCGCGTGCTATATATGCGTTCATGTACACACACACAATTCTCTGTTGATTAACTTTTCCTATCGTGAAATTATTGCGATTTGAATTAACTGCAGATCTCCGTGCAGCGTCCATGGTCCGCACGTTGTGTCACAACCGTACCATGTGTCTTTCTACCCACACACACACACACACACAGACAGACATATATATATATATATATATATATATATATATATATATATATATATATATATATATATATATATATATGCATGTATATATGTATACGTATGTATACGTATACATATACATATACATAGACAGGGTGTCCTGTAATGAAAGGACACTCCTGCAACTGTCGATAGGTCAGATCATGTCCTACTAAATGCTGGAATTTCAGTTTAGTAAAAGTCCCACGGTTTTAGAGATTTTGGGCTTTATGTTATTAAAAAAAAATCATTTGCTTTTGGTTATTCGCATGCCATTTCTACAAATGATATGAACCGACAATAACCAAGCAACTTTTTTAAGTAATTGGCACGATATGCGTGGTACATTTTTTTTCCATCGCAGGCTATCAAAGTCAGATGTTCGAATTGGTTTGTATGAAAATTCTGCATACGATGTTGTTCATAAAGTTTCCTTAACATTTAAGGTTAAAAATATGACTTTTGTAGATAAAACAAATAACCAAGAATATGTTTTTTCAAAGCGGGTCAAAAAAGTTATCATTTGTAGAAATAGCACGCGAAATTATCTCGACAACCGTGGAACTTTTACTGAACTGAAGTTCCAGCATCTAGTCGGACATGATCTACAGTTGCAGGATTATCCATTCATAACAGGATACCCTGTAGATATAATATATATATATATATATATGTACATACATATATATATGGGCATTATTCCCGAGATGAACAATAATTATCCGATCAACTCGCCACGTCGTATCGTGAGAAGCATGTACGGTTGAAGGTACCTCGAGAAATGAATTGTGCAAAAACAAATGGCGCCCTCATTTGTTATTGGCAATAACGGATAAGCCCGATGTATGGAAAAAGTCAGGAAAATACTTGAATTGGGAATTTTCAGAGAGGAACAGAATTTGGATTAAAAAACGTGCCTGAAA
>OY723392.1:42255525-42314122 GCA_963210295.1 Ophion ellenae
AACTGCCGATAAATCAGATCATGTTCTACTATATGCTGGAATTTCAGTTTAGTCAAAGTCCCACGGTTTTCGAGATTATGGGATTTATGTTGGGTTTTGAAAAAAAATCATCTGCTTTTGATTTTTCGCATGCAATTTCTACACATTTACATTTTTTTTTACATCGCGGGCTATCAAAGTCAGATTTTGGAATTGGTTTGTATGAAAATTCTGCAAAAATCGGTTTTCATAAACTTTCCTTCAGGGGTGTTCTCACTTTAGATGCGAAAAAAGGCGATTTTCATGATTTTTTCTGATAGTTTCATATTATAGATATTGACATAAAAGTTGTTGCACTCAATAAACATCTTTTAAATGTATTTATGTAACCCAAACAAACTTTAAAGGGACTACACCAGTATGAACGCTGAAAATTTGGGTGATTTTCGGGAATTTTTTGGAAGAAAAGTACTGATGGAAATGTTTCGGAAAATTAAGAATATATTTGGCTATATTTGACCTATATTACATAATTTTTTCATAGAAAAATATTGAGATCCAAGCGACTTGTGTCCTGCCTTCGGAGGCGTAAAAAAAAATTTCTCCACTGCTGACATGATTCCGGCCGATTGAGTAGCTGAAACCGAAAAAAGAAAAAATGTCGTTCAACTGGAAGGTATTTCCTGTACAATGACGTATGATTTTCGAAAAATCTAACAAAATGGCGTAGTTATAAAAAAAGTCTGTTTTCTTGCCTATAAAATGGTCGTTTTTTTCAATGCCAAATCGTCAATTTTCATCCAATCAAAAATATCTTCCGTCATTGTAGAGTAAATATATTCAAGAGTACTCAGTTCAAATTTCAAGTCAATCGGATAATTGCTCTTTGAGTTACAATGTCAGCAAATTTGAAAAATCTCATTTCGAGAAAAACGCGAGATAATAGATATTCTTAAATGTAAAAACTGTCGAAAAAGGCCAAAAAAATCGATTTTTTGAAACTGTCACACTGGCACAGCCCCTTAAACGCGTTTTTCTCGAAACAACGTTTTTCGACGGCTTGTTGATAAAATCTTTGAAACTACTGAATCGATCCTTGTAACATTTTAACCACATATTCTTTACAGCTATAGCTATAGCCCATATCAAGGCATTTTATTAAATTTTGATATTTACTATTTTTTCGTGCCAAAAACGGTGAAAAGCACGTTGTTTTCGAAAAATGTGCGCCATTTTGTTATTTTTGCATATATAAAAAATCGTATGATATGCGCTATAGCCATTAACATACTGAATCTAAAACCGCTTGATTTTTTTGTTTCGGATGATCCATCTCCGACATTTCATCAACGGCGCAAACCTACAATTTTTAGGACATTTTTTTAACTACCATTTTTGTCGATAAATATTAACTTGAATAAATAAATTTAAAAAATTTATATGTTTTTCGACAGTGTATTTATTAAGTGTAACAACTTTTAAATCAATCTCTATAACATAAACGTATCAAAAAAAAAATCATGGAAATAGCCTTTTTCGGCGTCTAAAGTGAGAAGACCCCTCAACATTTAAGATTGAAAAGAAGACTTTTCTGTATAAAACAAATAACCAAGAATATTTCTAAAAAACCGGGTCAAAAAAGTTATCATTTGTAGAAATAGCATGCGAATAACCAAAAGTAGATGATTTTTATCTGAAAAACCGTGGGACTTTTACTGAACTGTAATTCCAGCATATAGTAATACATGATCTGACCTATCGACAGTTGCAGGATTATCCATTTATAACAGGCCACCCTGTATATATACAGGGTGTCCCTCTTATTTCTGCCACCCGAAATAACTCGGTAATTACCAACGTCACAAAAAAATGTTCCAGACAAAAATTGTACGGTGTAAAAGGAGCCATCAAATGCGACCAATCTTTTTATTTTGGCGGAGGCGCCGACTCACGGTGACGGTACTTCCTTTTTTTTAAAAGAAATGGTACAATTTTCTTTCAACCATCTTGTGAAGCACCTCAAGCCGCGTAAAAAACATTAGGGGGTCAAAGTCGTTCAAGGTCATTCAAGGTCACCTATTAAAATGAAATACAAATCTAAATATCTCGAATCACTACCCAATATGCATTAGTGATCTGAGAAATTTCGATTTGTATCATCGATACTGACCTTGAATGACCTTGAACGACTTTGACCCCCTAATATTTTTCAGGCGGCTTGAGGTGCTCCACAATATGGATGAAAGAAGATGTACCATTCCGTTTAAAAAAGTGGAGGTGACCTTCACTGTGCGTCAGCGTCTCGACTGAAATAAACAAAATTGGTCGCATTTGATGGCCCCCGTTTCCACCGTACAACTTTTGTCTTAAGGCGTTACCCCCACTTGTAGCGCAAAAAAGGCCTTTTTCATGAATTTTTTTAAAGAAAACTACAAAACTTTTTTAATCGATCAATATACCATCTTAAAGAACACATCTTGAAGAACTTTCAGTAATTTTTTTATTGAAAAAGATTACATTGTTTAGTGGCAAATGGCCGTCAATGAAAAAATGTTTTTATATACACGGTTTGCGGTGACCAACATTGCGGCGAAGTGGATCATCTGAAAAAAAAATGCGGATGGATTTAGTCAAATATAAGTATAAACTAGTCTTTAATCGAAGGATTTTTAAAAATATTCATTTTTCATAAAATGGCGGACCGTCAAAGTTAATGGTTCGATTTTAACGAAAAAAACGGCCGTTTTTTGGCTATAAAACGGCCATTTTTTTTTCGAAAAAAAAAATCGAACGATTAAAGACTACATTTTTATGTATTAAATAAGCCTGCAAAATTTCAAGAAGATCGGTTCATTAGTGTTCGAGTAATCTTCGTCACCGACTTCAGAAATGCCATTTTGAGAAAAGCGCGTTTAAAGTTTCTCTTTCAACGCGGATTCTTCTCTTTCAACGCTCACATCTCAGTCAATTTTGTTCGGATCGACTTGAAATTTTCAGGACATATTCTCAGATACTTATACTTCAAAGAAATGCAATAAAAAAAATCGATTTTTTCAAAATCGCGAGTGGGGGTAACCCCTTAAATCTTTAAACGCGTTTTTCTCAAAATGAGATTTTTCAAATTTGCTGAGATTCTAACTCAAAAGCAATTATCCGATTGACTTGAAATTTAAACTGAGTACACTTGAATATATTTACTCTACAATGACGTAGGCTATTTTTTATTGGATGAAAATTGACGATTTGGCATTGAAAAAAACGACCATTTTATAGGCAAGAAAACAGACTTTTTTTCATAACGACGCCATTTCGTTAGATTTTGATATTTTCCGAAAATCCTACGTCATTTTACAGGAAATACCTTCCAGTTTAACGACATTTTTTCCTTTTTCGGTTTCAGCTACTCAATCGGCCGGAATCATGTCAGCAGTGGAGGAAATCTTTTTCGGTGCCTCCAAAGGCAGCGCATGAGTCGCTTGGATCCCAATATTTTTCAATGAAAAAATTATACAATATAGGTTAAATATATTCTTAATTTTCCGAAACATTTAATTGAGTACTTTTCTTCCAAAAAAATCCCGAAAATCACCAAAATTTTCAGCGTTCACACTGGTATAGCCCCTTAAGCCGGCTATGGACGCAATGGAAGTCAGGTGGGATTAGCGGAGTGCAAGTACGGAGTGATAGGAAAGGGTTCAATTGGGAAGGCTAATACGTAAAAATCCGCGAGGGTATACGTTGGAACTTAAGAATTCATTGAGACCTCAATAAATAACAATAAATAACACATATACATCATTGCCATAATAATTAAATAATAAGCACTGGTTATAATATTACTAATAAAATAATAGTCAAAAATTAATAATAAAAAATAAGACTAGGATTATGGTAATCAGAGTCATTACTGGTGAGAAGATGGTAGCCGAGGTCACTCAATATGGTGATTATTTGATAGAAAAGGGATCCATTGAGAAGGTTAATACATAAAAACCTGCAAGGGCATACGTTGAAACTTGGGAAATGCAATACATACATACATACATACATATATATATATATATATATATATATATATATATATATATATATATATATATATATATATATATATATATATATACATAATGGCCATAATAACGAAAGAATAAGCAGGAATAATAACAAAAAAATGAATTATCAAATTACAACAATAAAATATAGAAATAGGATTATGCTATTTAAAGTAATATATACATATATGGATGAACGGATATATAAATATGAATATATATATATATATATATATATATATATATATATATATACATATATATATTCATATTTATATATATATATATATATATATATATATATATATATATATAAATGTGTGTGGATATAGATAGACGCAAAAACGTGCCGATAAAAATTAACTACTTTCGCCGGGAGTCGATTGATCACCGATGAAGAAACAAGTGACAAAAAATTCGCTCGAGCGCGCGCATTACCGGTATAAACGTGTTTATGTGCACTGGATTATAATTTCAGTATTGGCAGTCTTGTCTCCGGTCACACGCCGCAGACTTTTTGCGGTTTCGTAATTAAATCAAAAGCACTTTCCCGTATCCTATTTCTGTGCTGGAAAATTATACGTGACGAAGTGTGAATTTGATGAAAAATCGAACGAAAATTACGGAACTGCGCGTGTATATATATGTATATATATATATATATATATATATATATATATATATATATATATATATATATATATATATATATATATATATATATATATATATATATATATACATATATATGTATGTGTGTGTGTATGTGTGTGTGTATGTGTGTGTGTGTGTGTGTGTGTGTGTGTGTGTGTGTGTGTGTGTGTGTGTGTGTGTGTGTGTGTGTGTGTGTGTGTGTGTGTGTGTGTGTGTGTGTGTGGGTGGGTGTGTGTGTGTGTGTGTGTGTGTGTGTGGGTGTGTGTGTGTGTGTGTGTGTGTGTGTGTGTGTGTGTGTACACACAAGTAGTTAATTACGTACCTAAGTGCGTGTGATTTTTTCTAGTATATAAATAACTCCAATACATATATCTACTATTCCGTATCAATCGAATGGCTACGCATTTATGCGCCATAATCATAATAATAATTCATCTTTCGATTCATGAATATGTAACGAAAATCGTTCGTGGCCGAGAAGTTGTACTTTCGCACGACTGTGGGGAAGACAAATCCTCTCTCTCTCTCTCTCTCTGTATCTCTCTCTGTGAGTCTATATCTCTATGTCTATATATCTCTATCTGGTTCTCCCCCTCACTTCTTGATTGAAACGAGATATAAAAATATACGTACACCATGTGTAGAATAAGTATCTTGTAAATCGAGCTATAAAGGCGGGGCATCTATCGTGTAGAGTTTCATGTACCGGCACGTGTAAACGGAATATTTGCGTATACCGGAAGCCACACACATACAGATATATATATATATATATATATATATATATATATATATATATATATATATATATATATATATATGTATATACATATACGGGAGTTTAATTCGTGCACCGATACACGAAAACGGAAAGGACGCAACGCAAACCTACTGGTGTGTCCAGTCATTTTCCTTGGGCCCTTCTGGTGCTCCGACGTGATAAAATCTTACATACAACATATTTTACATATGACGTGGACATATATGTACGGAATAACTCAAAGGGGTAAATAATTCGGCGTTATCGGGTCCTTTCTATCTCACCGCGCTTCAACTGCAATCGGTTCGCTGTGATGATGCTGATGATCGAAACGGCGGCGTACTACTCAAAGACTGGCTGATAATTCGTAATTGCTCTCTCTCTCTCTCTCTCTCTCTCTCTCTCTCTCTCTCTCTTCCCCTCTCTCTTCCCCTCTCACTCTTCCGTTTCCCTGTGATCGGAATTGCCGTCATTCATGTGCATTCCGATATATATATATATATATATATATATATATATATATATATATATATATATATATATATATATATATATATATATATATATATATATATATATATATATTAACGGTATCAGATGTCGCGATCGTAAGACAGCAAGAGAGCCGCCCGATCGCGTCCGCCTGCTCCTTCCACCATCCACGCCACTTGTCACAGGATGCATTGATGCGTCTATTAGCGTGTTGCAGGACGCCTGCGAATTTGCAAGTATGATTCACCTGAAAATGCCCTGTTCGTTCACTCATGCGCGTTACATTATGCGTACGTACGGATATGGGAGCTGCACACATCTCACCCAAGGGACATTCAATCCCCAATGGACCAACGATCTCGCACGGCAGCGCTCATCGTGCTCTCATTGCTCGTCGAATTTCGAGGCATTGGGTAAAATCGATACATTTCTTTTTAAACATCAAAGGAGTGAAGGGAGAAATGTTCGTTGCATTTGGAGATCGAAGGGAACAGGAAGAACTTTGATAGGGTTTACACGAAGTTGCCTGTGTATACAGGGGAACGTATCAAATGTACACTCATTTTTTTCCGACGTTATCGAGATATATCGCGATTTTTTTTCTTTCTTTTTTCGTTCCGATCACTGACAATCTGGGGAGAGTGAGATTGACCGGTTACGCAGGTTATTTATATATATATGTACAGGGTGTCCTGTTATGAATGGATAATCCTGCAACTGTCGATAGGTCAGATCATGTCCTACTATATCCTGGAATTTCGGTTTAGTTAAGGTCCCAGGGTTTTCGAGATTTTGGGCTTTATGTTATTTTTTGAAGAAAAATCCTCTGCTTTTGGTTTTTCGCATGCTATTTCGGCAAATTATGTGAATTGTCAATGATTCAGCAACTTTTTTAAGTAATTGGGACGATGTGCGTAGTTTTTTTTTTTTACACCGCAGGCTATCAAAGTCAGATGTTCGAATTGGTTTGTATGAAAATTCTGCATACGGTCTTTTTTCATAAAGTTTCCTCAACATTTAAGGTTAAAAAGAAGATTTTTCATTTGCAGTTATCATTTGCAGAAATGGCATGCGAAAAACGAAAAACAGATGATTTTTATCTCGTAAACCGTGGGACTTTGACTAAACTGAAATTCCAGCATATAGTAGGACATGTTTGACCTAACGACAGTTGCAGGATTATCCATTCATAACAGGACACCCTGTAAATGACATACGAACATATATATATATATATATATATATATATATATATATATATATATATATATATATATATATATATATATATATATATATATATATATATAAGTATTTATAGCCTCGTAACTATATTTCTATGCCCTCAGTATACTCGGGTGTACGTAGCAATAATGTATGCACGTTTAAGAGAACCCAATGTGTACTGGCTAATTAGTTTATTACACTGCGCTAATTAACGTGCTCGTAAATTCTCGGCGTATGCCGGTGTGCGCACCAGCCTCGCGGTGCAGAGCCCGTCGTAAAGTCGAGCGCGCCTCGACGAAGTACGACGAATTAGTTCAATACAGGAGATTATTGGCGAGCGATCGATCGCTCGATACTGATTGTGAGTGAAAGAATCTTAACTCGGGTTTTTTTTCTTCTTTTTCTTATCGCGGAAAACGATTCACTGTTTTTATTTTTATTCCGTTCCATCATTTTTTCGATCGCGATAAAAGATCCGAGTTGCGGATCAGAGGGTTTTTAAAGTTAATTTAAACGATTCGGTTTTGATGTTCGTCAGTGGAAAAATACGGGCTTAAATAATTCCGAATGGTTTATTAGCGACGAGGTCATTTTTGGGGCAACGATGAGGGCAGATTAATAAATGTATATTCTAAGGCCATTTGATGGTTCAACTTTTTTTTCAATCACGTTGAAAGATCCGATTTTAATGTATTTGATAAATTGAAAATACTAGGATGCACTTATTGACAATGAGAGATAAAAAATACTTTCAATATACCCAATAGGAAAATGTTATTAAAAAACAATTTCAATAGACTCGATTTAAACAAATACAATACATGCATTTAAAAAAAAACGATTGAAAAATACTTTTAATATACTCAATGAAAAAATATAATGAAAATAACTTTTAATGTATTCAATGAAAAAGTATAATAAAAAATACTTTTGATATACTGGATAAATAAAAAATCGTCAAAACTATTCATTATCGAACCCGCATTTCTTCATTCAACAATAATTGCAAATAAATACGAGCAACAATTAAAGGCGTGCGCAATTGAGATCAATGGCGGCGATTTGAATTCCGCGAGCTATCGCAATTTTGTTTTCGTGGTCGCAGCAAGAAAAAGTAGCAATTATCGCGCCGCGCGCGATCAAATAATCCGATTAAGCAACTGATTAATAAGAAATTCATAAACAGCGTGGAAATATTATTCCCGCGCAGTTACAAAGCACGCAGCGCGGCGTGCCGTACTATAATTGATACGAGGAATATACATTTTTTTTTTTTTGCAAATCCGCGTAATTGCCTTCGTGGGAGAAACGCGCCAGTGGAAGGATGATGGAGTTTAGATAAGTTTTTCTTCTCAACAATAGAGATGAAAATCTATGCAAAGTAACGAGGTCACACACGCGTCCACGCGCTTTGTAATATTTAAACAGTCAATCACGAACATATCAGAACCTCATGAATATAGAGTGAAACTTTAATACCGTGGTGTACTTCGTTCTCGAGATTTTTTGCGAAAAGTGATAATCCCACTTTCGAGGATGTTAATGCCGCAAAGTTGCAATTAAATGAAATTTGCAAATGTCAACGTTGAAACGAAGCAACAAAGAATGGTATAACTCGACGAATTTGTCACTACGTGCGATCTCTTGAAAATTATTTGTTTCGAAATATCGTTAAAAAAATCACTCATCGTCGAATGCCGATCGAGAGTAGCAAGATTTTTGGAAAAATGAGGACACAGTCATGGCACTTGTAAAATAAACGTGCACAAATGCATCCCATGCATACACATATATATCTATATACAATAATGTTAATATATATACACGGTTTATGATATTAAAAAATATACGAAAAAAGTAAAATGTCTTGAAAATCATTGTCTCAATTATCTTCATCTGAATGAATCTTTTTTCTTTTATATCGGCGGAAAACGGTTTTAAGAGGAACCACCCCGCAATGGAAGGCGTCTCGACGGGTCATTTTGTCGTTTCACCCATACGCAGTTCGTCTGAATGATACAAAAACCAAAATTCTTCCAATGTGAAGCGATGAAAAATCCACTTTAGAAGTTTTGAAAAAAAATGTGTTGAGGGGTGGTTTCCACCCCTTGAAACCGTTTTTTCGCCGATTAAAAAAAATACATGTCGTATATGAGTTTGAACAAAGTCGAAGGCGGATACGTAAGTGATGTTCTTCGTTAGTCATGTCTTAAAACACATTGTCTTAATAGTCTTAACCTTGTCTTAAAATCGTAATTATGTCTTAAAAGTGAATTAAAAAAAAACGAATGGCTTGAAAATCTTCGATCATATCACATATATATGATTTTCAGGACAATTTACCTTTTGAATACATTTTTCATTTTTTTTACTTGTTTATTTAAATAGATATATATATATACAGGATACATCTGAGTGCGAATATTCCATGAGATCCTTTACTTTCTTAGAATGTTTCCATCACGTCCGTCTCTCCATGAAAATCTGATTCGTGGGACATTTGACTTTGAGAACCGTCCTCAAATCAACCAGATGTGTTTACACACACACACACACACACACACACACACACACACACACACACACACACACACACACACACACACACCCTCACGCACACACACATCTAAATCCGTTTGCGCTCACTCACACACACGCGCGCGCGCGCGCACACACACACACACACACACACACACACACACACGCACACACACACACACCCTCACGCACGCACACATCTAAATCCTGTTGCGCTCACACACACACACACACACACACACAGACAAACACGACACACACACACACACCCGCGCGCAAGCACTTACACACACACACACACACACACACACACACACACACACACACACACACACACACACACACAACACACACACACACACACACACACACGCACGCACGCACGCACGCACGCACACACACACACACACACACACACACACACACACACACACGCGCGCGCGCGCGCGCACACATCTAAATCCTGTTGGGCTTTTACTGAGCCCTTTATGAACCTGCGCTCCCGTGAAATTACGGTGTTTACGCGAATTAGATTTCGGTTTCGGTAATTTTCAGTTAATAACGAACGAAACGTGTTTCACGATGCGGGAATTCAGGTATACAGGTTGTGTACGTGTGTATGGAGGATGAGCTCGTAGTCTATTTATATATATATATATATATATATATATATATATATATATATATATATATATATATATATATATATATATATATATATATATATATATATATATATATATATATGGGGATGAAGAGTTGAGTGAAGTTTTAAGAGGCACCTCGAGACATAGGTACCATTTAATGCCATTATAGCGTTGAGAGCTACCAACGGATTCCTTTTTCACGTTTTACGCACTCCGCGGTCGTGTATACAACGCCAAAGCTTATATATATGTGGACTGCAATATGAAGTATATATAGGAGCTTGGCAAAGGCCTCGATCGCGTCCGTATGAAATAAGGAAAAATCGTTCGGGAGGTTATCCTGCATTATCGTTGGCATTACACCCGGGCTACCCGGCTATGCGCATTATAAGCTCATTTCCGATAAATCGAGTCGATTAAAAAGTTGCCGCGTCCGAGAACCGATCGAATTCCCCCCCGACGCGCGGGGGAAGAAACGCGGCAGCCGGGCATAGCACTCGTTAGTTAAGCGAAAACGTTTCAGTGCCCTCGGAACTCCGCGATCTTACGCTTATTGTACTTTTTTTTTGTTTTTTTTTTCCTCTTTTATTCTGCTTCTTTTTTCCTCGTTTTTACATGCCAAATCCGGCGAATGAGAATTCTCGGAAGTGCAATCACGCGACTGTTTTTTTTCTCATTCTTTTCGTACGTCTTCATTAAGAAGGTAATTCAATTACGCTGCGCGATAATGCAGTGCGCTAAATGTATGCGCTTTCGAAAAGAGAGAAAAACGAAGAAAAAATATTTATAAAAAAAAAGGGTACTTAGTGCTGATGGTTGTTTCTGGATCATGATTTCATGAATAAATACTTCGGCACCGGAGTGTAACGTTGCCGATGTATTAGCAATTAATTGTGGGCTCGTTCCAGGCACGGTTTGAACATTTAGCTGCCCGGCGTGCCAGTGTTCAATTGAAATTATTGAAACTCGCATTTTTTGTGGTTTTTTTTTCTGTTTTTCGTGGGGAGTTTCCTTTGGCCAATTTTTGTCGATGATATTTTGATGGGTCTGCATGAGCTCGATGCTCGAAAAAAAGGTTGATTTTCAGGATTTTTTATCTTGATGACACGTTGACACATTGTCATTTTAACCGGTATGAATTTTTAGTTATTTGCTCACTTTTCCAAAATTGAAATATTTCAATAATTTTTTTGAATTATTTACTATGATATTTTGCGAATTTCAATCACGTAGACGTATTGAGAAATGTCTGAAGTGTATCCCTGATTTGTGGATGAAGTATGATCCGGGTCAAATTGACCCAGTGTGTCAAAATCGTGGCTAAAAAGAAGTGCGTCAACGAAGGGAGGACACCACTGTGACGGGCCGAAAAAGGTCGTTTTTCCGATTTTTTGCCTACTAGATTATTTATTTGGGATTTGGATAAAACGGTATGTTTTTGAGCACACATTGAACTTAATTGTTGTAAATTTTTATTTAAAAAAATTGATTATTATTAACAAAATTAACTTTTTTTGACAAATTTTAAAGTAGCATTAGTACTAATTAAAATGTATATTTTAACTAATTTAAAATGTATATTTCATATTTTAAAAATATCTACGTTTATGTACCTTTTAAATACTTGTACCTACGATGAGTGACCAGGGAAGGGACTTTTTTGTACTTATACACTTTTGATTTTCAATTTTACTGAACATTATTTTTTACTTTTTAGTACAATACCTTTTACATAAAAGCTCGTTTTTTTACGTTTCTTTTACGTTTCTTTTATTTTATACTTTTTAGTATTAGAATTTGTTTATTTATTTGCCATGCCAGACCCCCATGCCATTTAGACATCGGCGTAATCGAAAACTTTGCCTTAGTGTAATATAAATAGTAATATAAATAGATTTTTTTTGTTTAAAAAAATATCTATTTATTTTACTTCATCCACCGATAGCTGAGAAAGAGTTGAATTTTCGGGCTCGGCTTATAAGACTTTTTTGTAGAAAATTACTTTCTCTACAAAGTTCTCATCTGAATTTTTTTCGATATATCTAACGGCTTAGGCGTTACAGCCGTTTGAATAGATATTTTGCACAATATTCACTTGAAATAATGATGCCGCTGAAACGGTCGAATTCACGACCATGGCTCAATGAACTTTATTGTGGAGTATCATATTTCCTATGAGAACCCACTTGGAAAATATCGCGATATCAAAATTCGCGGAATGGTAACACTAATAATGAGAAAAACATTTTTTTCAATGTCAATCAAATGGGAAACCTTCAATTTTGATGCGCGACCTCTAAATATTTTTTGACAACACCCCCCTTTCACGAAAGTTCGTTATTGGGCACCAACTAAAGGTTTTCGGGCACGATGGGTAAAAAAAAAAAGTTGCCCCGAAACGAATCACCCTAACATATATATGTGTAATTCCTCTCTCTCTCTTCGCCTTACAAAGCTGCCGAAATCTTCCAACACGCATCCGAGTTGCATAAGGTTTTTTGTCGTGACAGTCCATAGCACCTTTTTTAAATACAATTCAGGAATGCATCGAAACTCCGAAGCTACGATGCTGTAAAATCGAAGTTTCCATGTGGAAAATAAGAGGTTATGTGCATCTATCGACTGCTGAGACAGTTACAGGGCAAGCCTATTAATGGCCTCATCCGGGAAACCCATAGTAGGGCCTATTAGGGCAAACCTAGCTAGGGCCCTATCGGGGGAAGCCTTAGTAGGGCCACATTAGGGACAGCCTTGGTAGGGCCCTATCATGGAAAGCCTTACTAGGGCCTATCAGGGCAAGCCGTGGTAGGGCCCTATCGGGGAAAGCCTTAGTAGGATCTTATCAGGGACGGCCTTAGTAGGGCCATTTTAGTATAGCCTGATTTAGGGCCTAAATACTTCCGGCCCGATCGGGGCCGGATCAGGGTGTCCGTAATAGGTGTTACCCCTGTCACACCCCGATCGGGGCCTGATTCGGGTCAGGCTAACCCTAAGAAATTTCTATTCGGGTATATTATTGCATTGTCACCGAAGCTACATCCCGTGTGGAAAATAGTCCGGGAAACCCGAAGAATATACAGGTCCCGTTACGGCTTCGAAGTGGAATCCCTGACAGGGATTTCCAGAATACTGCCACAAACGGTCCTAGAAAGGTACTCATTAGTTTCCATGATACAAAATAACAGGGGTACGATGGATGCACCAATGAAGGCCCCGACCAGGTGCTGTCAGGGCACTGGCTAATTTTTACAATGAGTTTAATCCGGTCTTGACCAGGCAGACTAATGTGGGCCCAGTGTGGTTCAGTCACAATTTCCATCATAAAATAAATTACGGTTTCATTTGGTTCACCAGTAAAAAGCCTGGTTAGATATAGTCAGGGATCATCACAAAGATCAATTAAAGTTATAATATTAATAAGCGACAAAAATTAATAGTAATTTATCAGTGTTTTATAACTGCCTCATGCAAATATCTCACTCACTTAACAATTCGCTTATCATTTTCAATGAATTTGAAAGAAAAAAAGAAAACGTTACAACTTAAAAATATATACATTTTTATTTAAGTAATCACTTATACATGAAGCAATGTCAGGGCATAAGTATTGAGTTTTCCGTTTGGTTCTAGGGACAATCGCAATGTTACCAATTTTTTCTTGATGCTGGCCAATGTGTAAACTGCATCGTTTAAAGTTTGTTCTGGGATTCTCCATGCTCCAATACTGGATGATTTACGTGGATAATTGTACATGTCAACTTTTTTTTTCGAAATTTTCCCCTCGATGTAGAGAGATTCTTGGGATTCATTTTCACCATAAATTTTTTTTATCTCCATTATACAACCATCGCTCAAAAGTACAACATTGTTCGGCGTATATATTGTGATGAAAAAAGAGGAATTAAATATCATTGATTTTACAAATATTGTCCCGTCTTTGAGAGTACGGCTAATGATTTTAAATTAAATGGGGATCTCTGTTGGATTAGATGGAATGAGATTTCTTTCATGCTGTTGGCGACAATATTGCTCTAATGGATGATTGAGTGTTCTTATTGCATTTTTCATCCTCCCCAAAGATTGGTCTTAAAAAGTATTTTTAGCCATTGAAGTATTCTGAATCGTTATCTACATGATTAACATATAACGTTTTATATTGTTCACATTATCCTTAAAATGTCAGCATATTGTTTTCTATTATAAGAATGTTTGTAAACTTGCTGGCATATATATAAATAAATTAATAAATAAATATATATTTATAAATCTTCTCGGAAAATATGCATCTTCGTTATTACAGGGAAATGCAGGGGAATCATAGGGATCTGAAGGGGTGAACGTGGGGACTTAACAGGGCTAATTGCAGGGGTATAGTAGGGACGAAATTGGATAATTCAGGCGCAATCAGGGAATCTAGTATGGCCCCGAATAGATGTCCACTAAAGGGCCCGATTTCAAAAGCGGGACAATCCTATAAAGGTACCAGTCGGAATCCAAACCAGGCCCTGGATAAAATTGGGGCCAATTAGTTGGGTCCTTTAGACATCCCGGAAAATATTTCCACACGGGATAGGTATGCCAAATTTCAGCTCAATCGAATGCCAGCAAGTGCTGGAAAATGGATTACAAATGTTGAATCGGACAGACATACGAACGCTGCAAGTTAAATAAAAGCTTGTGGAAAAACAATGTACGAGTTTCTTTACTCGATCGAGCTCTGCCGTACGAAATTGCCATGCGGCGGCCAATGCAGCAGGCACATTGAAAGCTGCACATTTGTCGTTGCATCAATATGTAGATGTATGCGTGTGTACGATTCTGGCATCAAACGAGCCGAGGTGTTGGATCAGAAGAGAGTGGGACAGGGATAGAGGACGAGAGAGAGAGAGAGAGAGAGAGAGAGAGAGAGAGAGAGAGAATCATTAACGCGAGGCCCAGCAAGGTCGGTGAAAGGAATGAGTAGGTAGAGGCTCGCATATATTTTATCGCTCGTTCCCTTCTGCACTATGAGTCGTGTGTGAATAAACTCCCAGGACGAGTCTCAGAATAGCAGCTCTATTGGGAATCGGCCAACGAATTACTATCGATCGTAGATAATTGACTCCGCGCCTATGTGAACGCTCGGCGTGCGGCTCCGGCGATCTCCCTCCTCAAGCAGCTTCAGCCTAGGCCGATACTTGGATGGGTGACCGCTCAATTGCGGTTTGTGCGCCGACTACCGAGAAAGACGATACTTTTGGCGACTTTCCGTTGGTGAAAATATAGCCGCTTGTAGTGACACGGGTTTCTCACAGTTTCCCTGTGCCCTCGTGCAAAGGCGGAAAACAAGTGTAGGCGACGGCCCAGTGGGTCTGACAGGGACCGGATATGGTGAAGTGTCAAGTGTGGGTTAACGGGTCTTCATAAACGTGGCGCATAAATACAGGTTGATTTTCAAGATTTTTTTTTGGTGACCGTATTGAGATTACGAAGTTGGGGTCTTACACAGAGTTGATGCATAGTCTTGGGAAGCTTGAGGTTTTTTTTTACTGAAAAATATTGATAAGGAATAGAGTTATTGTTATTTAAGAAAATGGCCGCCGGTGCTCGACGTCAATACTTCCTGATGTCAGATGTCAAATATTGGTACTCTATGTTCGCCAGAAACAAATGTCGCGTATTTAAAAATGTCAGGTTATTTTGGGACACTCTTTATGTTAATTTTGACCATTTTAACAAAATCTTAGTTGCAATTTAAACTTAACTTGAGGTCGACATTTGAAAAATACTTTTTTTCGCATAACTTTGTAGCCTGGGGTCTTAACCCTAGGCTACAAAGTCATGCAAAAAATAGTATTTTTCAAATGTCAAGCTTGGCAGATCCTTCAAAAGAAAAAGGGCTCGTAAATGGTTGGAAGGGTATACGAAGGAATATTGAAAATAGAAAAACATCTACACGGAAAAAAAAATCCTGTAGATTTTGATGGAAATCCCATCAAAATGTACTGTGTCTCACATCAATAGCGCCTCTCGATATTTGCTACGTAAAACTCCAAAAAGTGCACGCCACGTTTCACACAAAGAACTGTACGACTATTGAGTTTATGCTAAGCGATCGATAAATTTTCGCAGTGTGAAACTGTGAACAGTAGATGAACCGTCTCACGAATTTTTACAATGTGAAACTGTAAACAGTAGATGGGCCGACTCACGAATTCCTACAATGTGAAACTGTAAACAGTAGAAGGACCGACTTGCCAATTTTTACTATGTGAAACTGTTAAAAGTAAACGAGCGGACCAACGAATTTTTACATTCAAAAATGTTATAAAATGAACGACTTCATTGACAAATTTTTACACTTTGAAATAGCAAATAATGCAGATAGTGCAGATAGTGAAGTCGTTGCTTTATCCACATCAAGCATCATTATACGTGAAAGCGAGATAGAAAAGTACAAATACAATACTCACTTCGTTTTTTCGTCCTCTTTTCACCATCAACAAATCTTTCACGGCACTTTTTCTTCACTAACAGTTTGTTATTCACTGTGAGTGTGTCCGTTTTCACATTGATTATAAATAATTGTCGTTTCTCGAAGACCCCAGGTAGGAATTGACGATGAAAAAAGGGCTCGCCAAGCTCTGAAACAAGGCTCACATTTTTTATTCAGGCTGAGCACCAGCCTGATTTCAGGCCTAGCTGAACCCCTGAATGATAACGCGGTTTCAGGCTGTTGCACACAGGCTTGACCAAAGGCTGGTAGAAAAGCCTGTACTAAGTGTGAAACGACGAAACAACAAGGTTCAAAACGAGCCTTAATGAAGCCTTCACGAGCATTTATGACCAGGCTTATCCCAAACTCTTCTCGAGGCTATATGAGGCCTGTTTTTTAGTTTTCTATATTCTACATTGGGATAAATTTAATAAATTTGTAAAGAATTCATTTTATTTATTATATATATTTATTATTCATTATATTATTTGTTATAAAATATATATAAAATATTTTAAACACAATACTTCATTTTATTTATTGTTTATGGGACACGTAATACACAGAGTGTACGCAAACCCCAGATAGTGAGTATATACGAAATGTGTATGTGACGAGAAAAAAAACTTTTTCGTGTACCTCATAAATATCGATAAGAGAATATGTTTAAATGTTCTGAGCTGCCTCCTTCGCTTTCGTTTTTCGTGCCTTCGCACCCGACAAATTTATTGCTAATTTTTTTTTCATAAAAGTACAGAAGAAATATTATTTAAAATTTATTTTATTTTATCACAACCTGAAACAAGCCTGCATCCAGCCTTAATTTTTTAGCCTTAAAATTCACTGGCTGAATAAAGCTTGAAATAACCCTGAGTTTAGGCTAAGCAGCCAGTCTTGGTTCCAGGCTGCTCCAAACGATGCAATGAAACCTGGCCCAGGTCTGTCTCACTCAGGCTCGGTGAAACAAGGCTCACACAAGTTTGTTTCCATCGTCAGCCTTTTGATTCCCTACCTGGGACACTGCGCAAAACTTTACGCCACGAGATCCAAAAGAGCACTGAGTAGATGTCGAGACTTAGGGCGACCACGTGATAGAATTTTTCTTTGTTGATTCAGGCGTGCAGGTTTGAACGCCTTAAGGGGGGATTGTCTTTTTTTTCGCAAAATTTACCGCTTTTTGGGAATTTTTTTGTGAAGAAAGTATACAACGGAAAACTTGTGAAACTTGGCATATAGTTTTATTGATCTGTTTACTACATACAAAAATTTTTTTAAACAATTTCATCAAAAAATCCGCCTCCCACCCCGCTCGACGCGCGATGGTCCTTTTTTGATGGTGTGCACGATTACCGCCTTCACGTTCATCCTGCAACAAAAACCCAAAAAGCATTTTACTTTAGACACATATAGCTATCGTTCGATGAAGGGGAAAAAAAATTGACGATTTGGTGACGTTTTGAACTTGAAGTATCGATTTTTCGAAAAAAATTGATCGATTTTTTGTTATAAATAAAAAACTATTAAACGTATTGCTTTTTTGCTTCATCAAACGATAAAAGGATGTCAGCTGAGCATTCTGTCCAAATTTGAAGGCAATCGGTTGAATAGTTTTTGAGAAATCGTGCACACCATCAAAAAAGGACCATCGCGCGTCGAGGGGGGGTGGGAGGCGGATTTTTTGATGAAATTGTTTAAAAATTTTTTTGTATGTAGTAAACAGATCAATAAAACTATATGCCAAGTTTCACAAGTTTTCCGTTGTATACTTTCTTCACAAAAAAATTCCCAAAAAGCGGTAAATTTTGCGAAAAAAAAGACAATCCCCCCTTAACCCCCGAGTTGACGCGGTCACGCGTTTACAGTGCACATTGTAAAAAATTCGAGATACACGCGGTGTACCGCGCAATGTCGGCTGTAACTTCTACTGAGCGCTTTGAAATTGTTTTCATGTATCACACTGATAAATTTAAATATCCGTATTAGTATTCAACAACCCGTTATCAAAATATGCTTTGCCCGATTTGTTAAAAAATGACAACTGACTCTGTAAAAATTAAATCTGTACGTATTGAATAATACCGAGCTACGATACAATTTGCAAGGTGTACACTGCACTTTTTAATTTAAACTCACACCACATTTTTCAGAAGACAATACCGCATTTCAATAGAATTTAATCTCATTTTTAACATTTGCTTGTTGAAGAATTTTATGGTTCAAATCAGTGATTACCAGTCTAATCTCACTTCTTTTTTTTTGAAGGTACTCCGTATATTTTACGCATTGAGTACCGCGATATCTTATATTTAATTTGTAAATTCGACAGTTGACTTTATCGCGGTGATCATTATGATTTTTTTACAGTTTGAATCTGCATTTCCATCGGTTCGAATAGTAAAAAAGCACGTCTGATCCATTATTTTTTTCCTAAAAGTGCTGTAACATGATTGGTTTACAGTGTGAAACGGCATTATGGTCATCTTTCCTCAGTAATTTATAAACATCAACTATTAATTTTGACGAATCATTGTTTTCCGTGTACAATACCAAGGACCAGGTTATCCGTCCAGCTTTGACAATATCCGTCATAGTTTCTTACCCGATAGACGTAATCGTCGTTCCATCATCTCACAGGAAGTAAGGAGTGGTTTGGAAATTCCAAACCTCAACTCGGAGTTTCCTATCCTCGAACGGTTCGGCAAAATCATACGTGTACAAATATTGTGTCTGACTCGGCGAATAAAGACGCGTGCGCGTCAACCGGAAACTGGACCACACTGCTTTTCCGGTGTATATTCCGGGAAATCTAATTAGTGATTACATTGAGCGGTCGGCTTAAGGCGTTATGCCTAGCTGTAAAAGTCGAAAAATCTATTTTCTTCAAACCTGTTTATTTTGACTAGGCATAACCTGTTAACGGTGTCGTACCATGTGACAGCTATGAAGTTCGCTAAAAAAATGCAATTCCATCGCGCAATGAACCGCTCCATACAGAATACAAAATTAATTCGAGCCTTTTGAATCCTTCGAGTCTTTGATGAGTGACATAAGAACAAAAAAAAAAACTTGTCGTCTTTGGCAACTTTTCTCACACGAGAAACATTAGAAACACACGATAAAAATAGAGAGAAAAAAAGGGATGACTTATTAAGGCGGGATATACACTTAGACATGAAAAAATAAGCAATATTGAGGGACTTTTTAAACTAAGAAATAATTATTCTACAATTATCAAACTTTAGGTATACTTTAATAGTAAATTTGAGTATACAGAACAATTGTTTTAAATTAATTCATCATCAAAATGGCGAAGCTGTGGCAGAGTGTTACAGCAAGGTCGCCGCGGGAGTTTGTTTGGGTATAGTTTCTATGTGACGGTAATTAAAATGAAGAAAATGCAAATGCGGGAAAATGGCACGCATTCACAAAAAAAAATCAACATTTCACGCAACATTGCTGTAAAATGTGGATTAAAAACGTCGTTTTTTTTTTCTAATTTTTCAAAAACAATTCTCGTCACGTAGAAGGTACCAATATTATCAATATTTTTCCCAAGTTTCAACTCAATCGGCTCAATAGTTTTTGAGCAATCTTGCACGCCAATTTCGATAATGCAGTTTTGAGAAAAATGCGTTTAGTTTTTCGAATTTCGCTTTGAAACTTTCGGAAAACATTTTACATATATAGTTCCATCGTTTCGAGAAAAAAACAAATAAATCGATTTTTTTTATCGTTGTAAATGTATGTCCCTCCTTAAGGAATTCTTTTTTTATCGCAATTGCAGATAATTCCGGGCGAGGCAGCAGCGAAGCCGTCTCGCAGACGAGTCCTGCGAGCAGCACGGGCAGTTCGAGCGTGACCCAGGTGAGCCACCAGGCTCACCAAGCTCCCCATCGTCATCAGCAGCAGACGGTCCAGCAGTCGAATCAACCGGGACAGATGGGCATCTCGACGGAAGACGTCAGACCCGAGGACGAGGGTGCACATCCCAGAGCTGCACCGACCAGTCCCGAGAGCGAAGCCGAGACCGATGACTTTGCCCCCAAGAGGAAGCAGCGCAGATATCGCACTACCTTCACGAGTTTTCAGCTCGAGGAACTCGAGAAGGCCTTCTCCAGGACTCACTATCCCGATGTATTCACAAGGTGAGACGCGATATTTGTTAAATTTCATAAACGTTCCATTTCTCCCTGTCACCTATCTTTTAAGTACTTCTTAAGGGGTCTTTTCACTTTAGACGCTAAAAAAGGCTATTATCATCGATTTTTTATACGTTTATATTATAGATATTGACAGAAAAGTTATTACACTTAATAAATACACTTTCAAAATACATTAAAATTCTTTTTTATGTATTTATGTAACCCTAACAAACTTTAAACGCGTTTTTCTCGAAACAACGTTTTTCAACGGCTTGTTGATAAAATCTTCGTAACTAATGAACCGTTCCCCATGAAATTTTAACCACATACTCTTTACAAGTATAGCTATAGCGCTCATCAAGGATTTTTCAAATTTTGATATTGACTATTTTTTTGGCCAAAAACGGTGAAAAAACACGTTTTTTTTTCTAAAAATGTCCGCCATTTTGTTATTTTTGCATATATCAAAAATGCGAATGATATGCGTTACAGCCATTAAGGCCTTAGGCCACAGTAACGGGTATAAAATCATGTGCGAATTTAACAATTTTTTTTCGTATGAAAAAGTGATTCACTCATGAAATTAATTACACATCTATTTAGTATGTTATATATCATGCTGTTAAAAAATATATATATATTTTTTTTCGATGTAAAATGGCCGACTACTAATATTTTCTTTTGTTATCTTTTTTTTAGGCGCTCCGCGGCGTGACATTTAGCATCCACAATTTTTCACCTAGAACAAAAAACAAAAATTCTCGTCAATGTACATTAGAATACCTAGAGAAGTACGTACGGAATTTAAAAAATATTGTTTTGTTCAAAAATTGTAGGTATTTGAACTTAAGAAATGAATTTTCAGTGAGAAATTTCGTTATAACTGCCCATAAACTGCTCATAAAAGGAAAAGTTTTCGATTAATCAGAAATTCCGTACGTTTTCTGTGCGAAATGCAATTAGGAACATAACTTTTGAATTTGAAGTAAATCGAGTGAAAATTGTCGAAGTTATTTGTCACGCCAATTGGAAAAAAGCTGTTTCGAGAAGTTTCGAGTAGTAGGCCATTTTGTACATCGAAAAAAAAAAATATATTTTTTTTAACAGCTTGATATTCATACTAAATAGATGTGTAATTAATTTTATGAGTAAATCACTTTCTTCATACGAACAAAAAAATTGTTAAATTCGCACATGATTGTATACCGATTACCCAGGTAGGGAATCAAAAGGCTGACGATGGAAACAAACTTGTACTAGCCTTGTTTCACCGAGCCTGAGTGAGACAGATCTGGGCCAGGTTTCATTGCATCGTTTGGAGCAGCCTGGAACCAAGACTGGCTGCTTAGCCTAAACTCAGGGTTATTTCAAGCTTTATTCAGCCAGTGAATTTTAAGGCTAAAAAAGCAAGGCTGGATGCAGGCTTGTTTCAGGTTGTGATAAAATAAAATAAATTTTAAATAATATTTCTTCTGTACTTTTATGAAAAAAAAAAATTAGCAATACATTTGTCGGGTGCGAAGGCACGAGAAACGAAAGCGAAGGAGGCAGCTCAGAACATTTAAACATATTCTCTTATCGATATTTTATGAGGTACACAAAAAAGTTTTTTTCTCGTCACACACAGATTTCGTATATACTCACTCTCTGGGGTTTGCGTACACTCTGTGTATTACGTGTTCCATAAACAATAAATAAAATAAAGTATTGTGTTTAAAATATTTTATATATATTTTATAACAAATAATATAATGAATAATGAATATATATAATAAATAAAATGAATTCTTTACAAATTTATTAAATTTACCCCAATGTAGAATATAGAAAACTAAAAAGAGGCCTCATATAGCATCGAGAAGAGTTTGGGATAAGCTTGGTCATAAATGCTCGTGAAGGCTTCATTAAGGCTCGTTTTGAACCTTGTTGTTTCCTCGTTTCAGGCTTAGTACAGGCTTTTCTACCAGCCTTTGGTCAAGCCTGTGTGCAACAGCCTGAAACCGCGTTATCATTCAGGGGTTCAGCTAGGCCTGAAATCAGGCTGGTGCTCAGCCTGAATTAAAAAATGTGAGCCTTGTTTCAGAGCTTGGCGAGCCCTTTTTTCATCGTCGATTCCTACCTGGGTACTGTGACCTAAGTTTCATTTTTTTGTTTCGGATGATCCGTCTCGGAGATTTCATCAACAGCGCAGACCTACAATTTTTTAGGACATTTTTTAACTACCATTTTCGTCTATAAATAGTGACTAAAATAAATTAAATAAATTTTTAAATGTATTCCGTAAGTGTATTCATAAAGTGTAACACCTTTTATATCAATATCTATAATATAAACCTATCAAAAAAAAAGAATGCAGAGAAAATTTTATTTTGATTTTACGAGTACAGCTTTACCGAGGCTGTGCCTTTGCGTCAGGTGAGTGGCTCCTTCGCACTCGCTCCAAGTGTCTCCGTCTCTGTTTTTTCTCGTGTCTAGACTAGAGATAGGGAACGAAGAGTTGTGTCGTCGGTCCTGCTCAAAAAAAAGATGCGGCTCTTTGGCATCCCGCGGACGCTGATAATATTTAATGCGTGGCAGTTTCCGCTATCGGTCACTTTCACAGATTACGCTCAGCATCTCTCGTAACTCACTTTTTTCTTTCTCAAACCGTTCCTTTTCAACGAAGTATTATCTTATCGTGATAATTTACTGGAAAACAAAATAAAACGTTGAGCCCTAAATGAAGCATAATATTTTTCATGGAATTTTCGATGTGATATGTACAACTAATTGGAAATCCGAGTAATTGGTAGGGAGAATTTTTTAACCTCGAGAAATTAACAGAGCGAAAAAAAAATTACGCCCTCATTTGTCGGTGACGTGAATGCCACAGTATTGATGTATTGAAAAAAGTAGCCAAAATACGTCCGTTGAAACAGATTCTTGCAAGCAACCGTAATTTCGAATATCGCGAATGAAATTATTGGGAATAATTTCAAAAAATGTAAAGTCTAGCATTGAATTATTATGAATCAGGGCAGTATTACGATATCTGAGGCCCCTAATTCTGACCACGCAGTCTTCATATTTGACCCAAAATAAGACTTTTTTCAAGAATGGTAAAAATCGAAATTCAACCCTTGAGAGGGTGAAACGGAGATTTTAAAGTTTATCTGAGACAACATCGTTATGTTGTCATCATGTACATCGTGCCTACATAATAAAATCAAAATGCATTCGACATGTCACGTTTCTACATTTAGCGGTTTAGGCTGGCGAATAATGAGTCACTCAGTGAGTCAGTCAGGACTTTGCCTTTTATGTGTAAAGATTACAAGGATTCTTTTTTTTCCATACAAACTTCAACACCCTTTTCACCCCTTAAATAGGGTTGTTCCGAAAAATGCTCAAACACGTGTTCAACTATTTTCCTTAAAGATGATTGATACCAAGTTTCAAGTCAGTAGGCCCAATAGAATGAAATGTTCCATACAAACTATAACAACCCCCTAACCCCTTTAGGGGTTGAATATCACAAATTCCTTTCTTAGTGGGTGTTTAGATCATAAAGGGGAACTACTGTCCAAATTCGTTGATGTGTCAGCCCATGTGCTTTTATAGATATGGATAATTAAATTAAACATAAAATCCCACATTGAATATCGTGTGACGAAAAAATTCTTTCGATTGCACCGAAAATTTTTCCCCATTGTTTATTTCTTCATTTTTATTATCATCCAAAATCTTTGTTTGTATCCAAAATCCAAGTATCCAAAATCAAAAAAGATTGTCAAAAACGTTTCCAATTAAAAAAAATTATCGTCACCCTGGATACAAAGCCCAACGTCGCCGTTCAATTGAGATCTCTCTCGCACATGCACGTATACCTAGACACGACCCTACCACGCACACGATAATAATTCACCATCGAGAGAACGCGACGAATTGAAATGGGAGTACAATTTGTATCGGAGCTTTCACCTTCTATCTCTCTCTTTTTCACCTCTTTTGCCCTGTGATATTGGAGCCCTTCTTCTCGTTCGTCCCCACCTCGTCTCTCGGTTCGTACCTACGTCCTTTCTTTTTTTTTTCTTCCCGTGTCTCGTTCTTTATATACTCCCTTTGGTATCGAGAGCTTGGAACACCCGGTAGGTAACTAATAGCGGTGTAATCGCTCGTAATAGGTCCGGTCTCGTGGCCTCGCTTCCATGCCGTAGTTTTAACTGACGTGTATTGCAGATATACGTACACGTATGAACATTTTTGTATGTGGTGCGATCAATTTTTTTTTCTTTAAAGAAGATAATTGGATGGTGAGAAAAATATTGCGCTCAAATTTGGGCCACCCTAATATATATATATATATATATATATATATATATATATATATATATATATATATATATATGAGGGTGGCCAAAATTTGAGCGCAATTTTTTTCTATATATATATTAGGGTGACCCAAATTTAAGCTCTATTTTTTTTTCCGTTTTCTCACCAGCCAATTGTCTTTTTTAAAGAAAGAAAAAAATTGTCGCCATATCTGCGGGCGGTCAAAAAATATTTAGCCGTCGCTCAAGCCCCCCAAAAATTGAATTTTCCATTAAAAAGTCGATTTTTTTTTGTTTACTTCTCACCGATCAATTTTACGCTTTATAATTGTTTAATTAAGTTCGCGAAAGCTCCAGCCGGCCACTGAATATTTAGTGGTCACTCAAGAGATTTGAAATTTCCAATTGTCGCGATTTTTTTCCCTCTCACTCACAATTTTAACACTTTGTGAAATTTTCATAACAATTAATGCTGTTTTTTTCTTTAGAAACGGTTTTTTTTTCAATTTACCTCACCCTTCTAACCCGATAAAACGGGGGACCTATAATTTTGTTTACGGACAAGAGCTTTAAAGAATTATTTTATGAAAACAAAGATTATAATTCTTGAGTTAGTGTGAGGTAACTTTAGAAAAATCGGTTTCTAAAGACAAACGATTATTTGTTTTGACAATTTTACGAAGCGTCAAATTTATGAGTGAGATGAGTGAAAAAAATTGGCAAAAATTGGAAATCACAAAGCTCTTGAGCGACTACTAAATATTCATTGACCGGCTAGAGCTGCTTCATGGGTGAGAAGTGAACGAAAAAAAATCGATTTTTTAATGAAAATTTGCATTTTTGGGAGGCTTGAGCGACCGCTAAATATTTTTTGACCGCTCGCAGATTGCGCGACAATTTTTTTTCTTCTTCAAATAAGATAATTGGATGGTGAAAAGAGGAAAAAAATAGAGCTCAAATTTGGGCCACCCTAATATATATATATATATATATATATATATATATATATATATATATATATATATATATATATATATAACGTGTATAACAATCACAAAAAGCATTCGCTCTATGCTTTTTTTTGTATTCATATTTATATTTACTCATTTCGTGCCTTTTGAATTTATACTTAATTATAAACAATGAAGTTGATATTATTATTACAGGAATAGTCCTGATATATATACATCGGATGTATATATATATATATATATATATATATATCGGATGTATATATATCACATTTTACATAAGAATATAAAGTACCTAGGGTACTATTATAGGCACTTAATCAGTCTTATAATTATCATTGAGGTCAAAATCAACTTGAGCAACATTATAATAAACCTGAACAACAAATTCGAGCAACAATAGAAAAAAAAACGTTAAAAACGAATTAGCCAAAACTACACTGACAAAAAGAAATCATTGAATGTGCAGAATGCATTCTGTTGTCTCGAAATTTTGTTGTTTCAAGAGTTGCTCGGACATGCTAAATGAGCTACAGTTTACACCACTAAAACTATCAGTTAGATCAACAAAACGTTTGTTATGCCAGTCAAAAATCAAGTTGTACGTATTTAAAGATACACTTTGTTAAACCAATTAAATTTTGGTTGAATGAACGAATTTTTTTTCCAGTGTAGACTTGCCACGTTGGAGTGTTTTTTTAAATTAAAAACATTGATGAACAATGAAGTTATGATTATTTAAACAAAGTTGCTGCCAGGCCAATCGATCTAGGTGGTTCCGGCAACTTGCGTCATCCAAATTGAAAAATAAAAAGTGTAGTTTTAGTATATCAATAAAACTCTCGTATGACCGGATACTTTTGTGAAATTTCGATAATGACGATCATGGCAATCTGTAGAAAAAGGTTTGATTTTCGACCGAAAGATAATTTTAATCATTTGTTGTCGACAAATGGATAAGCTTATCAAAAAATCATCCGATGCGGTCAAAGACAGCTCTGTTCATAAAATGCACATTCTGCAGGTAGACGGCACGTCGAATCATATTTTTTTCCATCCAATCCTGAATACGTGGATTTGAATACTTGATTTTTTTCTCACGTCGTCTCATCTCCCTCGACTTCCCACACGAAATTACTCCGTATAAATGCATGCATAGAAAATGACACGTATATATATATATATATATATATATATATACGCATCATTTTCTATATATATATATATTTATCCCCACATCTACACAATTCTCGGTCAGGCTCGAGCAGCTCCATAAACTCCCTCTCATTCTCGCAATCAGCGTCTTAAACTTTCATACCCTGACGATAATCATTTTTAACGTACGTCCTGTCTTGGCTTTCCGCTTTTTTCCATGACTCTTAATTTTTTTTTTTCGTATTTTTTTTCGAACCTCCATCCCTTCAGCTCGCCTCATCCCTCGTTTCGTAATCGGCGCTGTACCGTGGAGGATGCACGAAGCGCTGGCTAACAGTCGCGCGAGAGGAGCTATCGGATAATTTCATTTGGCAATTAGCCGTTATCGTCGACGAGCGGGACGCGAACCGAGTATGACGGTCATCTTCTTCCCTTCGGGATATTATACAGATCGACTGGACGGAGAAGTGCATTCCTGGATATTAAATGTCTTATTACCTCCGCTCTAGCCTTTCGTTATTAATCCTTCGTTTTATTGCCTTTTTCGTTACCCGCGCGCATATCTGATTAATTAAAGTTTGCGTTAATAATCGCGAGTGAACAATTCCAAGGCAACGCTGGGCAAACGAAAAAGGGACGAAGAAATGTTTGTTTGCGACGGAATTTTCATTTGTGACTGAGCGCGACTGAATGTCGTTGAAAATACCGCCGCGTGTATCGACAGGGGTTTTTCGCAGTTTCCCTGTGCCCTCGTGGAAGCGCGATAGCGGTGGATGAGGAAACGAGTGGCCGTGGGCGACACTTCAGGGTGGGCCCCCAAAAACGTGGAATATTGGAGTGACACGTGTAAGGTGAAAATTAAGGGGGGTCGCAAAAGCCCGAACATGCGAGGGAGCATGACAACAATTTTAATACATATTTACCTTAAATTTGGATCAATTCAAATTAAGGCAGGATATACATTTACAACGATCAAAAAATCGATTTCTTTTTTTTTCTTTTTAAACGATAGAAATATATATGTAGAATATTTTTCCCGAAGATTCAAAGCGAAATTCGAGAAACTTCAAACAGCCCGTCATCGCTGGGCCTCAGCGCTTGGATTCGGAGCGGGTTTTCCTCAAAACTGCATTATCGAAATTGTCGTGCAAGATTACTCAAAAACTATGGAGCCGATTGAGTTGAAACTTGGTAGAAATATTGATAATATTGGCAACTTCAACTTGACGAAAATTGTTTTCGAAAAATTGGAAAGAAACGACTTTTTTAATCGACATTTTACAGAAATGTTGCGTGAAATGTTGATTTTTTTTTATCACGTGCCACTTTCCTAAATTTGCATTTTCTTCATTTAAGTTACCGTCACATAGAAACTATACATGTTCTAACTGAAAAAATGTTTGAACTTTTTCGCAATTCAAAGGCCGTCATTTTGGTGATGAATTAATTTAAAAAAAATTGTTTCGTATACTTAAATATACTATTCAAGTATACCTAAAGTTTGATGATTGTAGAATAATTATTTCTCAGTTTTTAAAATTCCTTAATACTGCTTATTTTATTTCTGTCTAAATGTATATCCCACCTTAAGGAGATTAAAGCGTTGGCCACAATCCAAGATTAAATTTTTTTAAATATATATGTTACTGTCAAGACTATACTGAGGCTTGACGAATTTATTGAATTTTTTTCACCACAAAACACCGGAGACAAAAAATAGTTTAATGTATGTAATTTTACGTGCGGTAGGATGATGAGCATTGCTGCCAACCTCTGTCTGCGAAGTTGCCGTATTTCGGCAACCCTTAATATTAATTTATGGTAACAATAAATAATCTCGTGACACAAATATAAATAGTCGTAACTATGAATTACTCGAACTTTCATTCTCGGTTGTATAAAACATTCGCTGATGCATTTTTTTTCATAATAATCATCGATAGTGTTATATTTCTTCAAGTTAGTTGTAACACAAAAGTTTTTGTTATTCACGTAATAAAAATATTAAAATGCATCATTTTTTTTCTTAATGAGATATTTCATCAAAAATTATCCGTAAAGGATGACCCCCACTTGCGATTTTGAAAAAAATCGATTTTTTTTATTGCATTTTTTTGAAGTATAAGTATCTGAGAATATGTCCTGAAAATTTCAAGTCGATCCGAACAAAATTGACTGAGATATGAGCGTTGAAAGAGAAGAATCCGCGTTGAAAGAGAAACTTTAAACGCGTTTTTCTCAAAATGGCATTTCTGAAGTCGGTGACCAAGATTACTCGAACACTAATGAACCGATCTTCTTGAAACTTTGCAGGCTTATTTAATACATAAAAATGTAGTCTTTAATCGTTCGATTTTTTTTTTCGAAAAAAATGGCCGTTTTATAGCCAAAAAACGGCCGTTTTTTTTTCGTTAAAATCGAACCATTAACTTTGACTGTCCGCCATTTTGTGAAAAATGAATATTTTTTAAAATCCTTCGATTAAAGACTAGTTTATACTTATATTTGACTAAATCCATCCGCATTTTTTTCTTCAGATGATCCACTTCGCCGCAATGTTGGTCACCGCAAACCGTGTATATAAAAACATTATTTCGATGACGGCCATTGGCCACTAAACAATGTAATATTTTTCAATAAAAAAATTACTGAAAGTTCTTCAAGATGTGTTCTTTAAGATGGTATATTGATCGATTAAAAAAGATTTGTAGTTTTCTTTAAAGAAATTCATGAAAAAGGCCTTTTTTGCGCTACAAGTGGGGGTAATACCTTAATTCTCTCTAAAGAGTGTACCTGTTTCTTACATCTCATGAACTACGATCGAATCGATAGATTTGTATCGACCGTTGATATTAGCTAAAAAAAAATTGCGTTCTTGCAGCACCAAAAGCCTCACATTTCAAGCAACCCGAAAAAAGTACAAGATAACACAAATCAGTACAATAATTTTTGCGACGCATGAAAAATAAACATTATCGTACATATTCGCCGATTATGCAATTCGCTAACTTGCCATTACGTTCCAGCAATGAGATACCAAACTATCGCTCTAATCGACTTTTACGCAATTGCGGATTAATTTTATCGGCTCGAGTCACCGGCGATCTTTTGGTGAAACTGCGGCTTAGGTTTATCCGCGTAAATAGCGTATATTCGATTGCTCGTGTGTAGAAAACATTGCATGCCTTATAAATTGATCGGACGTTTGTGCAGTAAGGCCCTTCGTTTTGCTTCGCAGATCGATAGACCGTATCCGCCTATATATATACAGGGTGGCCCGAAACGTGACGTGCAAAAATAAAATCTAGATGCATATATGTTCTCACTTATGTTCTACGATTTTTTCAAGTTAAAAAAAAGATTTTGTCATTTTTTATTTCTTGTACTTTTGTTTTTTATTTCTTTCTCTTTTGCGTATGTACGTTCTTCTTAGAAGTTTTCAAAGGCAACTAGGAGTCATTCAGACTAGTTCAAGTATTTTTTTATCATCTGAACTTCTGTGACCAACCCTCTCAAACTTAAAAAAGAACGGTTTATTAAAATCTTCGGCACTTACGTTAGTGTTCGATTGGTCATTTATTTATTGCTCAACAGGGCACTTCATAACGATAGCGCAAGATAAAACATCGCGACTAAAGTAGGGGAAAGGTGTACGAGATGATCGTCCCTCTAAGGGAGAATGTCCGTAACTTCAAAGATATTCAACATAATTGAGTTCTGAAAGCGTTTACTACTGGCATATTTATCTATTTTACGATTGGCATATCCGAAATATTTAATTTATTAGGGTTTACATAGAAAGATTTCTTTTTTTAACCTTACAGAAGGATCATCTGGCCCCTATTGTGGGTTTTTTTTTATTTTGGAGAAATTAGGTTAAATAAATAAAACTTTCCTCGAGTTTACAAAACCTTTATATATATATTAATCATAGGTATACAACATAAACTGAACTTACAAGTTAAATCACCTTTATATTATAAGTTTTATCTCACCCAACTCGAATTAAACTGAACCAGTATTCTACAGCCAGTCTCAAATCACTGAGGTATATCAATTATCATCTGTGAGATCAATTATACATTAATAGTGTAGTTTGAACATAAGTAGACAATCTATTTAAGAAAAATAAAGTAGGTACGTTATTCGTATACAAGATGATCCCTAGGGATCATCTTGTATACAATAGATATAGAACGGAATCATCTTGCCCCAAACTCAACTTTTTCATTCATTGCTCGGTAACGTAACTAAGTATTCCACTGTTGCAACGCCAACCAAAACCCAAATTGAGCATGTTGTAAAGCCACAAACACAACAGAGATTGCAACAAACAGTATGCAATAAAAGTTACCTAAGCTTAAAGTCAACCTTGCCTTAGATCAACAGGTCACAATTTTTATTTTTTTTCCGTAAAAACAAGTGCGTCGCCCAAACCGCCATCATCGCCACCGCCGTTCAGCAAAGAATATCACTGGGTAACGTTAATAGTTTCGTCGCCATTGAAAATGATCATCTTACCTCATGGGATCAACTCGTACACCTTCCCCCTGCATACACAAAAGAGCATTTTTTTCATCGTTTTTTCTCGAAAAGTAAAAAAAGATCGTAGAACATACATGGAGGTGATTCGGATGGGTGGTACGAGGCATCTACAGGGTGTCCCAAAACTGATGGTAGTCCCTGGAATAGAGGGTTGGGGGTAAAATTCTAAGTCGATTGATATAAGCATGTATGGGTCTCAGATCAACCCCTGAATTATTATGAATTTTTAAAGGCGGGCCAATCAGGTGCGCCCGCCTTGAAACATTCATAATAATTCAGCCGTTGATCTGAGACCCATACATACTTATATCAATCGACTCAGAATTTCACCCCCAACCCCCCATTTCAGGGACCACCATCAGTTCTCGGACACCCCGTTGATTTTTCCTTCGGACGTCACTTTCTCAGCCACCCTGTATACATATATTCACGCGATAAGAAACGGGACGAACGTTGCTCTATTAGAATGATTACATTACCGAGCAAGTCTGCGAAAATATTAATTACGGAGATACGTATCGCCTCGCGTATCGCACTACGTCCGAAGAGCCAGTTTTCATTAGTATAAAGTAATAAATGCATCTGTTTTCTCCTCCCTTTTTTCTTATTTGAGTTCTCAATAATTTCAACGTACACCGGAATTTTCTGCGTGTTTTTGTTGGCGAGTAACGCGAGATCGAGTTTACAGATTTGTTTTTATTGTAACTTGCGACGAGTTTTGCGATCTATCATTTCGTACTGATGGATAAGATAATTAAATTCTCGTGTAAAAGAAAAATACTTGTGGCAATAGCGAGACAAATAAAAATGTGGATCCACTTTTTGTTAATCGCTGTGCTTCGAAACTTTCCGGATTACCGATCTTTCGCCTATCGATCGAACGATCGATCAATCGATCGATCGGTTCTCGAAACTCGTTTGAAGTGCATGGCTGCTACATATATATATACATATATATATATACACACATACATATATATATATATATATATATATATATATATATATATATATATATATATACACATATATAAATATATCTTATTTTATGGATCTATGATGCATGTATCTGTGCAATTTTATAACATTGCGGGCCCCTATATGAAGGCTCTCTATCCATATTACGGTAAACACTGGCCCCGGTGTTAACTCCAGATCTAATTTAGATAGGCAAGCCTGAATTGCTCTCCCGCGAGCTACCGACGAACGATCGCTATCCGTGAAGCAGCTGCCCATTAACCAGATCCTCTCCCCCCTTGCTTACCCGACGAATTTTCTGCCCTCTCGATGATGATGCCTACCTTCACGTACCACGATTTTTTTTATCCACCCGCGTACACCCACACACACATGCAAACTTTGCTCGTGATTGGAGGATTTTGATCGAGTTTTCAATATTTTGCGGAACAATTGGTGGAGACTTTTTTTTTTGATGAATGGCGGATTGCGAAAGTTGAAATTCATCGAAATATCGCGTGGAACGAAACGAGCGAGGAATTGTTATTGCCACTGCGACCGATAAGCTTTCATTGGCGTGGGAATAAATAATGCGAAAACGAATCTTTTGATATGAGACATATGAGACATTCTTCATCAACTGGGCCACGTTTTTTTTCAACCTCTCCAATTTTTCTTCAAAATCTGCCAGTTTGAAATATTAGTCAAAAGGAACGTCTGTGATTTTTTTTAGATTTTTTTAGACGTCCGTTCAGGATTTTCAATTTTTCATTACGAACACTGTATGCGAAAAAATATTCATCAAACGAAAAAAACATAAGAATAAAAACTTTTTATTTTTTCTGCTTTATCGAAAAAAATCGAAATCGTAATTTTTCTGCATTGAGAAAATTGAAATTTGACAGAAAAATGAGAATAACATTTTTTTAAACCTAATAACACACTTTCGATTTCGGTACAAATTTTACAGGATGTCTGTCATTGGGTAAAGAGTCTGCGAAAAAAAATTCAGAATGGTACCTGCAATGGTTAGGATGAAAAAAATAAAAACCTTGCGAAATCTCACAACCGCATATATGCGGTTATAAAAAACCTGCGAAACCTCATATAAAAAATTAAAACCCTGCAAAATCCCATAACCGCATATATGCGGTTAAGAGATTTCGCAGGGTTTGTATTTTTTTTCATCCTAACCGTTGCAGGTACCATTCTGAATTTTTTTTCGCAGACTCTTTACCCAATGACAGTCATCCCGTAAAATTCGTACCGAAATCTAAAGTGTGTTATGAGGTTTAAAAAAAATGTATTCCCATTTTTTTGCCAAATTTTAATTTTCTCAATGCAGAAAAATTATAGTTTTGATTTCTTTCGATAAAGCGGAAAAAATAAAAAAAATTTTATTCTCATGTTTTTTTTTGTTTGATGGATATTTTCTTTTGGATACAGCGTTCGTAATGAAAAATTGAAAACCCTGAACGGACGCCTAAAAAATCTTTAAGAAATCACAGACGTTCCTTTTGACTAATATTTCAAACTGGCAGATTTTGAAAAAAAATTGGAGAGGTTGAAAAAAAAGTGGCCCAGTTGATGAAGAATGCCTCATATGCGGTATTAGAACGAGTACCGCAACGTGCAATATTATCGTATGATATGAATTAAGGAGGTTGGAACGGTAGCTACAATCCGAGATTGGAGTTTTTTTAAATAATGTTATCGGCCAGACTATACTGAGTCTTTACGAATTTTTTGACATTTTTTCACCACCAAACAGCAGAGATGAAAAATAGTTTTACGGGGTATCCCTCTCTGGAAGCTCAATTTGAAGGGTCAGAATGATGCATTTTCTTCTAGTGACACATTGGTTGGAATAAATTATTTTTTCCCACCATCGTGTACACATGTTTGTAGTCACAATGTAATTCTTTTGGAAGAAAATCTTCCAACTTGTTCGTGGTGCTGCAGTTGGCGTTGCAGCCTCCAGCGGCGAGGCCCGAAACGGCGGGATCTCTATCAGGCTCAAATATAATCTAAAACGAAAACAAACAAAAAAAATCGGTAAATATTCGAAAGTGGGGCTCCTGCTAGAATCAGGTTCTATGTGGTATCTGGTGCTATCAAACAAACCCAAACAAAAATTAGCCTAATCCTAGCAGGAGCGCCGCTTCCGAATATTTACCATAATTTCTTCAAAAATATCCAACTGGCTATGGGTTCACGACCCACTTTTCGAAATTTCGAAAAATACGAAAAATGCCAGCTTCTCCACAGAAAACTTCATTTTTCTCTTGAAAAACAGCATGCTGAAGTCATTGTTATTAACAAATGGTTCATCCAATAAAAAAATACTAGAATAATAGTATTTGTAATAATAATAGAATAATAGAACAATAGTAGAATATAAATTTATAACTGAAGGTAGATGGTTGCATACTGAAAGTAACTCCAATCAAATGTTGCCCCTCAACTCGCCCCAACCCTAAGAAATAGGAGTTGAAAACTTAAAAATCGCCGTATCTCGATAATTAATAGCCCGATCAAAAAAGGTTTCCAACAAAAGTTGTTTGGGATAATAAAATTCGTATAAAATTATCTAACGTCCAAACCCCTATCTTTGAAAATAGCGGCACAAAAACGATTCGAAAATTCGGGGTTGATGCGTGTGCGAGCGGAGTAGACAAATCGCTGCGTCCTTGTCTGGGTTAGTTGTGCTCTCGTGTTTTTGTACCGCTATTTTCAAAGATGGGAAATTGGACGTTAGATAACTTTATACGTATTTTATTATTCCAAACAATTTTTTTTTAACGTTGACATGCCTTTGCCGAGGGTACGGGGAAACCGTGGAAAACCCGTACCGGTATAGACGGCCCCATATTCTTCTGATTCTCTGGTGCACAGACGTTTTACTCAAGTACCTACACAAAGCTCTCAGACCTATCGACCTTCCGCTGCCTGGTTGATGCTCCAGCCTATGCACGGCTAAGCGGTCACCGCTCCGAGTATCGGCCATGCACAACGCTGCTTAACTCGAAGTACCGCTGACTGTAATATTATCATTTGAAGTAATACAAATTGATATATCGTGTAATAACACTAAATGATATAATTTGAATTACCTTTGGATTCTCACCCTCCGTAGTGGAATTCGGTCAGAAACACCTTGGGAATGAAAGGATCGAGCGAGATTTTTTCCGCAGTTTGGTCTGTAATCAACGATACGGTGTACGTCATGTCCGGGCGTTATTTTCACGCGAGGGATTTTTTTTTCTCCCGGCGCAATTATGGAGTCGATTACTCGCGGCTTTAGGTCACTCCAGGATCTACCCCATCTCTCAGTATTTTTAATGCATTTATATATATATATATATATATATATATATATATATATATATATATATATATATATATATATATATATATGCCACCGAACAAAATTGAGTATCAACACGTTGAAGATTTGCGGCCTGCCTATATATATATATATATATATATACAGGGCGTCCTGTTATGAATGGATAATCCTACCACTGTCGATAGGTCAGATCATGTCCTACTATATTCTGGAATTTCAGTTCAGTAAAAGTCCCACCGTTTTCAAGATTTTGGGATCTGTTATTTTTAGAAAAAAAAAATCATCTGCTTTTGGTTTTTCGCATGCCATTTCTACAAACGATATGAATTGACAATAACTAAGCAACTTTTTTGAGTACTTGGCAGGATATGCGTAGTACATCTTTTTTACACCGCGAGTCAGATTTTTGAATTGGTTTGTATGAAAATTCTTCAAAAATCTGTTTTCATAAAGCTCCCTTAACATTTAAGGTTAAAAAGAAGACTTTTCTAGATAAAATGAATAACCAAGAGTATTTTTTTTCAACCGGGTCAAAAAAGATCATCAAATGTAGAAATGACACGCGAAAAACCAAAAGCATATGATTTTTATCTCGAAAATCGTGGGACTTGAACTAAACTGAAATTCCACCATATAGTAGGAAATGATCCGAAAAATCGACAGTTGCAGGATTATCAATTCATATCAGGACACCCTGTATAGATGCCAAAAATTCGCGGTAGGATGGGGTTACGCATAGGATTAATTCGCCCAACGAGTAAGAATGACTTTGCGTCGGTATATAGTGAATAGTGTGAGGGCGCGGGACCCTCGATTAATGAGAGAGCGAGAGGAAAGAGAATGTAGGTGGTAGCGAAAAAGCCCGAGGGCCCGAGTCCTCTTCTTTCCCTCTTTTTCTCTCCTCGGGACCCCCCTCATTGAACGCGGAAACAATTATTGTTATTAAGCATGTCGGCGAAGCATTTGCTAACTTTTTTTTTCTTCCACTCTCTGTCTCTTTTTCTTTCTCTCACTCTCTTCCTGTCGCATTTTTGCAGTAGCGGTATTGAAATGTTTACAATATGTTTATATGCTGCGGCGGCAAGTGTATGGGCGTGAACCTTAAACAATCTCCCATTGTTGCATTTGCTTTCGGCACTCCTTCAGTATAAGCTCTCTCTCTCTCTCTCTCTCTCTCTCTCTCTCTCTCTCTCTCTCTCTCTCTCTCTCTCTCTCTTTTTTTTTAATTCACTTTAATTTTTTAATTCACACTAATTTTTAATTCACACTAATTTTTTTAATTCACTTGGAAGAGATTTTCATACTGAAGAAAATAAACATTGGTTTGATTCAATAGGTTGTTTAGTTTTTTTCCTATCACGCCCGCCAATTTGGAAAAATCGTGAAAATGAAAACTGGAGAAAATGCGCCTCAAAGTTTTCAATGGGAGGAAATATCAATATCAAATATCAATCGCTTCTCTGCTTTTGGTCTTGTATCTTCAAAAATATTTACAATTAGCCTCTGTAACTTTGTAAATATATTCTTGGATAGCTCATCTATCGATTCAAGCAATAAAAAAGAAACGATTTTTCGGACCTTCCAATTCCCGCCTCACTGCTGTGGACGCAACGGAAAGTAGGTTAGATCAGCGAAGTGCGGGTAGGGAGTGATTAGGGAAGGGTTCAATAAGTAAGGGCAATACGTAAAAACCCGCAAGGGTGTACGTTGGAGCTCAAGAAACATTAATTCATCATCATTTTATAATTAAACGTGAAGATAATTGCTGCAGTTCGTTGTAAATGTTGCTGCTGTTGCATGAGTCATTTGAGTCGATTTTCGACGGTGCACATCTCATTCATCATAACAGAGTTTCCTCTTATGAATAGAGATAATCCTGCAACTCGATGGGTTAGATCATGTCCGGCTATATACTGGAATTTCAGTCTAATAAAAGTCCCACGGTTTTCGAGATCAAAATCATCTGCTTTTAGTTTTTCGCATGCCATTCCTACAAATGATAACTTTTTTGACCCAGTTTTTAAAAAAATACTTTTGGTTATTTGTTTTATCTAGAAGTCTTCTTTTTAGCCTTAAATGTTAAGGAAACTATGAAAAAAAAGATCTTGTGCAGAATTTTCATACAAACCAATTCGAACATCTGACTTTGATAGCCTGCGGTGTAAAAAAAATGTACTACGCGCATCGTGACAATTACTTTAAAATGTCGCTTCGTTATTGTCGATTCATACGATTTGTAGAAATGGCATGCGAAAAACCAAAAGAAGATGATTTTTTTCAAAAAATAACATCTAGCCCGAAATCATGAACACCGTGGGACTTTTATTGAACTGAAATTTCAGCATATAGTAGGACATGATCTAGCCTATCGACAGTTGCAGGATTATCCATTCATAACAGGACACCCTGTTATAGTGTGTGTGTGTGTGTGTGTGTGTGTGTGTGTGTGTGTGTGTGTGTGTGTGTGTGTGTGTGTGTGTGTGTGTGTGTGTGTGTTGTGTGTGTGTGTGTGTGTGTGTGTGTGTGTGTGTGTGTGTGTGTGTGTGTGTGTGTGTGTGTGTGTGTATACACACTATATGTATAGAATAATTTAAGAATCATAAAAATATAATCATGACTCTTTAAAAATCATTAAAAATAATATATATATTATTTTTCATTATTTTCAGAGTTATTATTCTTAAATTATATATATATATATATACACACACACACAATATGTATAGAATAATTTAAGAATAATAAAAATATAATCATGACTCTTTAAAAATCATTAAAAATAATATATATATTATTTTTCATTATTTTCAGAGTTATTATTCTTAAATTATTATTCGAATTATTAAACCATTTTTGCTTAAGTTTTTTACACAATTCCAAGCAAGCTATGTCGAACGTCTGACCATATACGCCATACTCACTGTTCCATCGGAGAAAAATCATTTTTCCACGCTTTCGAACAATCTGCCCTTCGTAGTCGCACTTCCCCGTCCAAAAGGCTGCGCATTTGCCCGAGGCTCGCGCCGAACCATTTTCATTCCAAACAGGATTTAAGCAGCTGTTTTTTTTCATCCCTTTTTAAATGTTCGATACATCATCTAGCAATCTTGTTGTTGGCCAAGCTTCTGAGATCATATGGCGACGTGAGCTCAAAAGTTACGCATGCTTGCGGCTAAGAGTATTGCTGCGATATATATATATATATATATATATATATATATATATATATATATATATATATATATATATATATATATGTATGTATGTATATATAGATGTGAATAGTTCGCGAGGCGTACATGCGAAGTACCGAGCGGTTGGGGGCGCGGGTAATTCGAGTAATTACCGGACAATTACATTATCCAATTAACCCCGGAGGTCGTAGTCACTGCTTGTAGCTCGAAAGTACAGCCATATATGTATATATACATATAATAGTTTGGTGCGGCCGTGATTGTCCCTCGTGGCGCAATTCTAATTATCATTGTTTGACGCTTTGGTGAGCTGTATGTACAAGCAGGGAGGGAAAGAAGGAGAGGAATTGAGAGGGAGAGAGGGAGAGATAGAGAGAGAGAGAGAAGCGAGTCACTCTTATTCGCGGAAATTCACAACCCAACGGGAAGTGTAATGAGACTTTACGAGCGTGGCAAAAGCGGATTCAATTGTACCCAGAGCCGAGCGTTGCTTTATTCGCACTTGCTTCATTCATTTACGCGAAATTACGTTCCGTAATTATCACCATTGTATTCCTTTGCTTTTTTCCCCTTTTGTCATTTGTTTTTCTTTTTTATTTTGCCTCGCCACGATGATTCGTTCGCTCTGGTAGCTGTCCCAGTGTTTGTCCCGATCGCTGCGACGAACAATTCAGCGATGGAGTTTGGCTGATAAACGGGCAGACTAACTAATATCAATTTTGCGTTGGGTGGGTTAATATTCTGGTTTGTCGGTAGATGGCCCCCATGGAAATTTGTATACGCAAAAATATACTGCAAATTTATTTTATTAATAATTGTAACATATGTGAAATGTATTCCATATATTGAAAATATATGTTGCATATATGTGGCAACTTCTAATTTTCGTAACGTTTTTATATATGAGATGTATATGCGTGGTATTACTGTATATCAATGTATCATATATCGATGATATATGTAGCATTTACCCTGCATATGTACCACATATATTTAGCATATATATTGCATACACACTGCGCACATACCACATATATACTGCATAAATGGTACATATATGCCACATATACATATATGCGTAGCATATCTGTATATGGTGTTTATATGTAATAGCGTACTTTAACTGTAAGTTAAGTTTTTTTAAGTTTAAGTTTTAAGTTTTATTAAGTTTAACTGTAATAGTGTTCATACACAGCATATATTTTTTGTCAGGAATATGTATCAAAAATGTATGCGTCATATATGACGCATAAATGACACATATATGAGTCATATATGACGCATACATTTTTGATATATTTTTCTGACAAAAAAATAGATTGAAAATATATCGAAAATATATGCGTCGTATATGCCTCATATATGCATCATATATAGTGTTTATACGTAGCACATATGTTTTGGTCAGAAAAATATATCGAAAATATATGGGTTATATATGCGTCATATATTTGGTGCGTATATACTGAATATATACGTATTATTCTATTTTTCGTCACTATATATGCGACCGATATATACATATACACACACACACACACACACACACACACACACACACACACACGCGCGCGCACACACACACGCGCGCGCACACACACACACACACACACACACACACACACACACACACACACACACACACACACACACACACACATATATATATATATATATATATATTATTATATGTAGCATATATTTTACATACATAAATTTCCATGGGGGGGGACACCGTGCAATTGTAACGGGAACTTCGGTGAAAGCAATGTTCGAATTGTTGGAGAGGGGTTCGTTTGATTTTGGTTTTTGCGGAGCCGAAAGGTGGCCGGGTACTTTCCGGAATCTTGAAAATTACCATAATGGCAAGTTGTAGAAAAAAAACCTTCGATTTTCGACAGGAAGGATCAACTTTAAGCATTTGTTATTAACTAAGCTTAGGGCCTGGAGAAAAAGACAGGTGGAATATTTTTTTTGTTATCAGAGTATTGGGCTAACGAGGTCGTAATTAATCTGGAATTTATTGATAGTCTTGCCGGGGATGAGAAGTGGAATATGGCGAGAAATGTAATAAGGAGGAAGACCCCGTACAATGGAATCTACGATAGATAGTCTTGCCGAGTTTGAGTTTTTTTAAAATGAAAAGTATCGATAAACAATGACGTTATTATTATTTGAACAAAGGGCGGCCGTCGCTGCATCGCCAATCGGTGTAGGGTAAAGCCAGCAAAGAGTACGCACTTTACAAACTTTTATTACTAGAAAAATCAATTTAATCATGGGTATAAAATCATGTGCGAATTTAACAATTTTTTTTCGTATGGAAAAGAGATTCATTCATAAAATTAATTACACATCTATTTAGTATGAATATCAAGCGGTAGAAAAAAAATATGTATTTTTTTTCGATGTACAAAATGGCTGACTGCTAATATTTTCTTTCGGTATTCAACAGCTCCGCGACGTGACATTTCACATCCACAATTTTTCACCTAGAACAAATAACGAAAATTCTCGTCAATGTACATTAGAATACCCAGAGAAGTACGTACGGAATTTAGAAAATATTGTTTTATTAAAAAAATTGTAGGTATTTCAACGAAAGTTTTATAAATATATATAATATATATTTATATATATATAATATATATATTTTTTTTCTAACAGCTTGATATTCATACTAAACAGATGTGAAATTAATTTGATGAGTGAATCACTTTATCATACGAAAAAAATTTGTTAAATTCGCACATGATTTTATACCCGTTACTATGACCTAACCCCTTAAGCTTTGGTCGGTTGGGAACATTAGTTTAAATATAAATCTTAAGTAACAATCTCAAAAATATAAAAAAAAGGCTCAAACTTAAAACTCGTCCCGTGCGCACTCTTAGGGTGCTGTGTTGCAAAGAGTACGCAGTGAGAACCTTTCATAGAAGCCAAGATTGCGCATGAGAGAGGAGTAGTGGTAAGGCAAAGTGGTATGAGAGCGTACCCTTTGGGTGCGCACTCTCACCAAATACGTGTTTTTAGTCTATGGTCTCTATAATTTTCGTAAGCAAGCAAAACGGCGACATAACCTCTCAATAAAAACAAAATTTGGATCACAAATTTCAAGTCTAATAACATTCGTTGGGTGCAAATTAATCGCAAACCTTACAAATGTGTTGAGAAATGTTAAAAAAATAAGATCAAACACTTCGCAAGTCTATTATTAGTCATAAAATTGGAAATAAATGTGTTGACGAAGCGAATTGTTGACCAACACCTTGACATGACATATGCCACTGACAGGTTAGGTGGTGTTGCCAACACGAGACAAAATAAAACAATTATTTAGCCCACTCTTTAGTGGCTCCACGCTAGGTGGTTCTGGCAACTAAGCTCATCAGAAGTGAACAACTTAGTTCGGTCCGTTTCCAAAAGATGGCTCTAGGTGCTAGAAATGGTTGACGGCAACAGCTGATTTTTGCTGTATCGTGAAGTATCATCATCTCTTAACCAAATATCGTTTACATACCTTTGAGTTTTGCGCATCAAGTCTAATTTTTTACTGCGGTGAAAATGTCGAATTTCGTCCCAAATAAGCACCATTTGCGGCAAGTGTTGATTTCCTGTTTCAATTGGAAGAAAAGTGCAGCTGAAGACCACCGAATGCTGGTCAAACCATCACGGGACACTTCTACAGGCAACAATTGATCCGTTTAAAGCGAGCTATAGCTGAAAAACGTCCAGAAAATGCGACCAGACACGAGTCCATAATCTTTCAACATGACAACGCTCGGCCTCGCGTTGCTATTGTGGTTGAAAACTATTTGGAAAATAGCGGGTGGGAAATTCTGGCTCACCCGCCTTATAGCCCAGACCTTGCCCCTTCCGACTACCATTTGTTTCGATCGATGCAGAACGCTTTGACTGGAATACTCTTCACGTCACAACAGGGTATCAAAAATTGGCTCGATTCATTCTTGGCTTCAAAAGATGAACGCTTCTTCCGCGACGGAATTCATAAATTACCAGAAAGATGGGGAAATGTAGTGGCTAGCGATGGACAATATTTTCATTAATGCATTAATTCATTTTATCATTCAAATAAGTGCGTATTTTAAGGGAGACTTTGACCTTGGAGTGCCATGTTTCAGGTGTTTACATTTTATTTTTTTTAAAGGTAACGAGTAAAGCTTTTTGAGTGCGGTTTTTTCTTGCTTTTATTCATGATATACAGAACGTTAAAAAAATTTTTTTTTGAAAAAAAAACCAAAATGGCGGCCGTTGCAGCTCCGCGAAAACAGGTCCTTAAATCGCGGGAGGTAAACGGCTGACATCACTGCCCCCTTTTTGTTGATCTGAAACACAAATTCAAAACATATTATCAATCTGTGACCCTTTGGTCATGGAATGACGGATGGGTTTTTCGTTTAGTACAAATTTCGGAAAATGGCGGCAATTAAAAAAAAATCCAATTTTCGCGTTTTTTTTCGCATAAAAAGATAAATAATAAATGCAAAAATGTATCTATCGAAAAAACGATCCGTCATTCCGTGAAGACATATTTTCTGAGTATGCTCTCCAAATTTCAGCTCGATATGTTGATTACAGCGGTCAGGAGAATGTCAGTCATTTTTAAAAACGTGTTTTCGAGAAAAACGCGTTTAAAGTTTTGTAATGTGTTTACACAAATGTGTTTATAATTACCGCTAATCGGCAATGCCTGGTCCATAGAGGCATCCCTCCTCTTCTTCTTGCTGCTCATGTTCAGCCGCTAACATCTCCCGCTGCATTTCAAGGACAAAGTCTCCCTTAAGCAAAAAAACGGACCGAATTAAGTTGTACGTCCAATATAATGATGACATTTTCGTATAACCGGATACTTTTCCGAAATTTAAAAAATTGCGCAAATGGCAGGGCTGCTGCAAAAACTTTAATAATCTGTTATCAACAAATGAATAAACGAATGCAATAATCACCCGGTCATACCATAGAAAATGTAAACTGTGCTGTGTCCGAATTGGAACTGAATCGGACAAATAGATTTTGAGATACGACCTACCCCGTTTAATAAAAAATAGTTTCGAGAAAAAACCAATACAAAAAATGCTAAATCGCAGCAGGGCGGTTCACCGTAGCGCAATGGTCGGCCCTTCACAAAAGTCATCATCATTTGGTCAATTTTTGGAATTCTTACAAAAGGATCGCAGCAAATGAAAATTAAGACACTAGCCTATAAAACTGAAAAAAAATCGTACTTTTTCAACTTCAACCATCGACAGACCCCTTAATATATTTAGCAATAATAAAATAGCACTGGCAACAGAAATATACCAGTAACTCCTGATGCAATGAAATGCAACCTAAAATACTCCTATTAAGGGGGCATGCACCTTTGTGAGGGCAAAATCAAGGGTCATTTTTGACAATTTATTTCAGAAAAACAAAACAATATTTTTAAATTCGGTTTTTTATACACGTTAGTACAAGTCTTAAAGTAAAACAATTTTTTTTTATTATTTTGAAACAAAATGGCGGCGCAGTAGTCGAAGAAAGAAAACTCTTTTTTTCATAATCCTCTACGGGCGTATTCGCACAGTTCACAATTTTCAAGCTAGAACAAAAAACAAAAATATTTTGAAAATAGATGGAAAAAACTAGTCCAGTACGTAGGGGTTTTTCAAAATATTGATTGAAAAAAAAGTGGCGTTAATATGAAGAAAAAAAAATGTAAAAAAATCGGTCGAAGATCGATCATAACATTTTTAAATTTCAACTTATCGAAAAAATCCTACGTGCTGGACTAGAAAATGTTATCAAGAAGCTACAGTAAAAATTTCAAGTCAATCGATTGAAAACTCAAGGCGCTACGCATACGCCCGTGTCTAAAAACTTAATTTCGATAAAAACGCGTTTAAAGTTTTAAGTACTGTAAAATCATGGGAATTTCGTGTTTACCTGTAATCGGCGATGCCTGGACCATACAATTGTCTTTCTAATTCAACATTTTTGGATAGTTGAGGGACCTCTTAAGCCGATAAAAAAAATGCAAAAACAATGTACAAAGGTATATTCCCCCTTAATTTATAATGTTTTCAAACATCTTAATATCAACACACACAGACACACACAGACACACACAGGCACACACACACACACACACACACACACACACACACACACACACACACACACACACACACACACACACACACACACACACACACACACACACACACACACACACACACACACACACACACACACACACACACACACACACACACACACACACATACACACACACACTTTCTTTTCTCAACTTCTCGTCTTCTTCGTTGTAATTGACGACCGGAAGTAACGATTTCTTTTGGTACCCAAACGCCGCGAGCTACCGTTCGAGGTGGGCGCGCGAGGTGTGTGTTGCGAGGCTGAAAAACATCGAGTGCACGAGTGATGAATTCGCGTGGCCGTATGTGTACACGAAATGTAAGGTGAGTAGGTGTACAGCCGGAGATCGACAGTAGTCGAGCTCGTAATGTGCGCGCTTAATACGCGTACAGCCGCGTGGAGGGTCAATTACGGATTGGCTACGCTACCGCGCGAATCGGCCGAGGGATGCACCTCGAACATCGCCCAAAGAGAAGCGCAGTACATATATATATATATATATATATATATATATATATATATATATATATATACCTATTTATATAGAAGTTCCATCTGCTCGCCCCCCCCCCCCCCCCAATAGCGCGCTCCACCCGAGCCTCCTCGGCTCAAAAAAGTCTATTTGTTTCCCTCCAATTACACACGTACAAAATAGAGTCATCACGAAAATATTGCGCACGATTACCGCACATTAATACGCAGATGCCCTAATCCCGAGATGACGAAGCGATAAGCACACTAGCGCAAAATAGAAACCGGAAATTGTGAATCGTGACTTCCGGTCTCAATTTCGTACAGCCGCACTCAATTTCGACGATGAGGATTTTTGGGCGTTGGGATATTTTTTTTAGTGCTCCATTGTATACCTGTGCAGAAATTAGTTGGTGAGCTTTGGATCCTACCACATACCTGTAGGAATTTAATGAGGATGCCGCATTTAGGGAGTCCACTTTGGAATCCAAGTGGATCCGGCATTGTTTCCCATTTGACGTCGTTGAAGAATTTTTTTATTTGAAATTCTCAACATTTGTTTGAATTTGTTGGATTTTCCAAAAAATAATACGTTCGTTATTTCGTGCACAAATTTGTTGGGGGGTCCCAAAATGTATCTACATCTCTATAGGGATTTGTTTGGGGCAGGGCACATAGGGAGTACTCGTTGGGATCCAATTGGATTCTGCACGGATTCCCGATGAACGCTGTTTGGGAATTCTAACCACGATCGAATCGAAAATATGTGATATTATGTTGAAACATAACCTGCACGCTTCGTGAGCGTGTACGTCTGTGGTGATATTATGTCAAAGTGGAATAAAATAAATAACAAACGATAATTACAGTGGATTTTCAGTTATGTCATCCGAATCGATTTTTAAGATGTACTTTTCTGAGGGGGGAGATACCTTTAGGCGAGGAATTTTTTTGCTGATTTTCATAATTTTTTTTGTTAAAGGAAATATTTTTTCACCATTTTTTAGACTTGGATTAAAATAATCTGTTTAAATAATCTTCTTCTTAAAATAATCTTTAAAAATGGCGGAGGCATGGCACGGTCTTCTAAACTGCATTTTCGAAACTGGCGTGACGTATAGCTAAAACACTAATCTACCAATTTTGATGAAATTTGGTATAAATCTTTCTAACCTTATTGTCTAAAACTTGACGCTGAATATTTTTGAAATTTTCAAAAAGTATTTATTTCATTGCATAATGTAGCGATTTTTTCGGAAAGTTCAATCTTTTTGTTTCCAAGCGTACCATTTCATATATTTTAAAAAATTCTCTTTTTTTCTTGGTTCAACTTCTGCGTATGAGTGTTAAGGGGTTACGTGGGTTTCGAAGCCGAAAAATTAGCATATTTTCTCTATTTAAAAAAAAATCTAATTTATAAATTATTTTATTCGAAATGTTAAGCACATGAAAGAGCAACATTTCAACAATGTTTTTTTTTAATCATCCTAAATTTGGGAAATTCAGCCGGTGGGACCTGGTTTCCGGAGACCTCTAAAAAAAAGTGTCCTCGTCGTCAGGATAATTCATGATAGCTTTATCTGAAATTTAAAAAACCAATTTTTTTCTGTTAGTAGATAAGTATAGCTCGTGACGAAATAAATAATTTTGTTTTAAATTGACATTTTAATTTTTGGCAGAGTTGTATGCAAAATAGTTCAACTTTTGGTACCATATGCACTACGTACAGCCTTGTAAAATGAGTTGTAATCGAAAAAAAGCCTTCGTTCAATCACTAGTCAATGCTATTTCGAAGAAGGGTGCAAAATTTCAATAAAATCGGTGCATTCGTTTTTGAGAAATCGTGTCCACTGACTTCGAAAATAGTGTTTTGAGAAAAATACGATTACCTGCGTCGCTCCCGGCCGGTCTGTCCCAGCGGGGGGAATTCCCAATGGATCTCTCTCCTAGACTTTTACTCCGATAGTAAAATTAAAAAAATGATCTTTCGATATTTTCAAACCCACGTACCCCCTAAGGAAAGAAAAATCTTCGTTGGTTTTTTCACGCCATTTGTAATGTTTAATAAAAAAAAAATTCCACGTAACAACCAAAAGTAGTAATAAAACATACCCAAGTCTCGAAAATGGTGGAGAAATCTTGCCGTTAAAAAAAATCATGAAAATCAGCAATTTTTTTCCTCGTCCGGAGGTATCTCCCCCCTTAAGCGAACTATACTTTTTGAAGATAAGATTGACACTTTTTTAAGATACACTCATTTGTATATCTATATATTTCGTTTCGAAAATTCAACATACAGAATGTGATGGGATGCATCAAGGATCGGATTCTGTCCGATAATGTGTGAATCCTTTGGCTTTAAATTGAATTCGTACATTCCAATGGGATATCCCGATGAGGATCCAATGTCCGAGCGTGACAGTATAGGGATCGAATGCGATGAACCATTGGATCTTTATCAGGAAGTAGTGGCAAGTATTGGAATCCAATTGAATCCCTATAACAAATACGGGTGACTGTGGAAAACCAGTACCGGTACAGGCCTCATATTTTTCTGATTCTCTCCCAGGTAGGGAATTAAAAGGCTGACGATGGAAACAAACTTGTGTGAGCCTTGTTTCACCGAGCCTGAGTGAGACAGACCTAGGTCAGGTTTGATTGCATCGTTTGGAGCAGCCTGGAACCAAGACTGGCTGCTTAGCCTAAACTCAGGGTTATTTCAAGCTTTATTCGGCCAGTGAATTTTAAGGCTAAAAAATCAAGGTTGGATGCAGGCATGTTTCAGGTTGTGATAAAATAAAATAAATTTTAAATAATATTTTTTCTGTACTTTTATGAAAAAAAAATTAGTAATAAATTTGTCGGGTGCGAAGGCACGAAAAACGAAAGCGAAGGAGGCAGCTCAGAACATTCAAATATATTCTCTTATCGATATTTATGAGGTACACAAAAAAGTTTTTTTCTCGTCACATACACATTTCGTATATACTCACTCTCTGGGGTTTGCGTACACTCTGGGTATTACGTGTCCCATAAACAATAAATAAAATAAAGTATTGTGTTTGAAATATTTTATATATATTTTATAACAAATAATATAATGAATAATAAATATATATAATAAATAAAATGAATTCTTTACAAATTTATTAAATTTATCCCAATGTAGAATATAGAAAACTAAAAAACAGGCCTCATATAGCCTCGAGAAGAGTTTGGGATAAGCCTGGTCATAAATGCTCGTGAAGGCTTCATTAAGGCTCGTTTTGAACCTTGTTGTTTCGTCGTTTCAGGCTTAGTACAGGCTTTTCTACCAGCCTTTGGTCAAGCCTGTGTGCAACAGCCTGAAACCGCGTTATCATTCAGGGGTTCAGCTAGGCCTGAAATCAGGCTGGTGCTCAGCCTGAATAAAAAAATGTGAGCCTTGTTTCAGAGCTTGGCGAGCCCTTTTTTCATCGTCAATTCCTACCTGGGCTGGTGCATAAACTTTTACTCGACTATCTGCACCAAGGTCTCAGAAGAATCGGCCTTCCGCTCACTGGTTGATGCGCCAGCCGGAGCACCGTTAAGCGGTCAACCCTCCGCCTATCGGCCATGCACAATCCCGCTTAAGGCGTTAAAAAACTTGTAGCGCAAAGAAAGGCCTTTTTCATGAATTTTTTTAAAGAAAACTACAAAACTTTTTTAATCGATCAATATACCATCTTAAAGAACACATCTTGAAGAACTTTCAGTAATTTTTTTATAGAAAAATATTACATTGTTTAGTGGCAAATGGCCGTCAATGAAATATTGTTTTATATACACGGTTTGCGGTGACCAACATTGCGGCGAAGTGGATCATCTGAAAAAAAAATGCGGATGGATTTAGTCAAATGTAAGTATAAACTAGTCTTTAATCGAAGGATTTTAAAAAATATTCATTTTTCACAAAATGGCGGACAGTCAAAGTTAATTGTTCGATTTTAACGAAAAAAAAACGGCCGTTTTTTGGCTATAAAACGGCCATTTTCATTCGGAAAAAAAATCGAACGGTTAAAGACTACATTTTTATGTATTAAATAAGCCTGCAAAATTTCAAGAAGATCGGTTCATTAGTGTTCGAGTAATCTTGGTCACCGACTTCAGAAATGCCATTTTCAGAAAAACGCGTTTAAAGTTTCTCTTTCAACGCTCTTTCAACGCGAATTCTTCTTTTTCAACGCTCATATCTCGGTCAATTTTGTTCGGATCGACTTGAAATTTTCAGGACATATTCTCAGATACTCATACTTCAAAAAAATGCAATAAAAAAATCGATTTTTTCAAAATCGCAAGTGCGGGTAACCCCTTAACTCGGAGGATCGCCGAAGCTGAACTTCGACCGCCCACACATACCAGTGTCGATTGCGGGCCGCATTATACTCGAGTATAAATAATTGAGATATGCATATACGCGAGTGACACAATCCCGGTGAGACACTCTTTCGGACTTTATTTCGACCGCCGATTACGAAATCCTGCGAACGACCTCGTTCTCACGCCACTCCTGCGGTTGAGAGTACGTGACGAGGTATATATATATATATATATATATATATATATATATATATATATATATATATTCTTGTTCAATGCTTACGTTGCAAACTTCACTCCTTGTAGCGTTTAAATAGAATTTTTTTGATCCTACTAAGAGACCGAGCGCTTCTAATTTGGTAACAAATATTTTAGATAGTCACAAAATTAAAGAAATAATAAAATGTATTTTCTTGTTTAATTCTAACGTTGCAAACTTCAACACCATATACATGTATATATGTTTGAATTGAACAAGAAAAATCATTTTTTCATTTCTTTATTTTTGTGACTATCTTAAATATTTTCTCGCAAATTGAAATGCTGGGTTTCTCAGTAGGACAAAAAAAACTTATTTAAACGCTACACGTGCGACGGAAAGTGTGGGTAACTTAATTTTTAAATTTTCATCGCATTGTTTGTACCATGTTTGTATATATATATTTTTAATTTTTCTCGTTCAATTCTTACGTTGCAAACGTTGACGGGTGTAGTATTTAAATAAGTTTTTTGGTCCTACTGAGAGAGCCATCACTTCTAATTTGCGAAAAAAATTTTTTAGATAGCTATAAAAATAAAGAAATAACAAAATGAATTTTCTTGTTGAATTCTAACATGTATCTTATATATATATATATATATATATATATATATATATATATATATATATATATATATATATATATATATATATATATATATATATATATATATATATATATATATATATATATATATATATATATATATATATATATATATATATATAGTGCTGACGTTTGCACTGTTAGAATTACAAGTAGTACAAGTAGAATTACAAGTTAGAAGTACAAGAAATTTCAATTAGTTATTTCTTTATTTTTGTGACTAAAAAAATGTTTCGCAAATTAAAGCGCTGAGTCTGTCAATACTACCAAAAAAATACTTATTTAAACGCCACACGTGCGACTGAAAATGTGAGCAACTTAATTTTTCAATTTCCATCGCCTTGTTTGTACCAGGCACTACGGAAACTGGCACTGTTAAACGCCTATAAATATTGATTTGAGATTAAAAAAAAAGAACTTGAAGACAAAATTGTAAGCATTTTTCAACACCTACATTTCCGTCGCAGTGGTCATATGCTTGAGAGCTAGCAACAAATTAATTTCGACGTCATTGGTACTATGAAAAATGGGAGCCCCTATTTTCAAAACTCTTCTTCCATTTATTAAAAAAAAAACTTGAAAATGAAGTTTGGGTTGAAAATGCTCGAGGCAAGTATCGCACGTAGGACTTCCGGAAGCCAATGATAATTATAATACAATTTTGGTTGAAAGCGTGTTCAAAATGTTCTCCATTAAAGGAACAACACTTTTGATCCGATTTCCACCTGAATGACAGCTTCCTTCTGGAACTAAAAATATTCGGTGGCTTTTCAAAAAAATTAGCGAACTTTCGAAATTCATTATCTGTCGCTAAAACGATTATTCAGTAAAAAAAAATGTATAAAAATCCGTACATAAGATCACGCGGCACTTTGATTTTAATTTCCACGCGATTTTTACGTGGCTCGGCCGAATCGGATGAATTTTATCACACGATCAAGAAGGTGTGGTGTGGGGGGGGGGGGGGGGTATTCTCAATGAAACGTACTCGCGTATGATTTGACCTTTATGCGAGCGTCAGTCGTGTGCGCGAGCGAGGATAGAAAATGGAAAATTATTCGCGGTATTCCCAGAATGGATTGGAAAAGTTGATATTATGCTCGTTCGGAAATTGCAGGTTGCGACAGTGCACAGATCTCACGGTTTTGCGGAGTGATACGTATGTCGGCTCGGCTCAAAGCTTGCCCGTCCCGAGGACACGTCGTGGCAAAAAAATCCCTGACAGAAGAGAAGAGAGAGAGAGAGAGAGAGAGAGAGAGAGAGAGAGAGAGAGAGAGAGTCTAATCCAAAATAGTGGCCATTTGCAACGGAACGCGTGGTATAATTATTTTCAAAAGTGGAACGAGATGTATCTAGCAAACCGCAAAAATTCGTGATCTTATTAAATTCAGACTGCGGAGCCGCAAATCCAAAGAAAAAAAACCACCATGCAGCCATTGACCGCGCGCATCACGCTCTATAAAATTGCCCGCGACGTTTTTTTCATCCTTGATCGATTACTTTGCACCCCGAGGGACTACACGTTTCTCGTCAATGCGCGACAAAACAATTGTCTCGACTGACTCTCGGAATGAACGCAATTAGAATGGTAAAGCATTCAAGGTACTTCGAGAAACGAACAACGAGATCAGATACATATTGCACCTTGTGCCTGACGGTAATCTGACATTTTAATCAACGGAAAAAAGCCCCGATGATACTCTCGTCGAAAGTTCGTACGCAATTAAAATTAGGAATAAAGACGGCGCATAAAAATAATAAGAATAATAAATAAAATAGAGAAGCAAGCTGTAATTATTTTTGTATTGAGGGGTCTTCTCACTTTAGACGCAAAAAAGGCTATTTTCATGAATTTTTTTGGTAGGTTTATTTTTTAGATATTGATAGAAAAGTTGTTACACTTAATAAATAAACTTTCGAGATACATTTTAAAAAAATGTTGTGTAGTCAACTAACCCAAACAAACTTTAAACGCGTTTTTCTGGAAACAATTTTGAACCACATATTTTTTACAACTATAGCTATAGCGAATATCAAGGATTACATTTTTTTAATATTTACTATATTTTTTTGCAAAGAACGGTGAAAAAACACGTTTTTTTTAATGGCCGCCATTTTGTTATTTTTGCATATATAAAAAATCGTATGATATGCGCTATAGCCATTAACATACTGAATCTAAAACCGTTTGATTTTTTTGCTTCGAATGATCCATCTCCGAGAATTCATTAACAGCGCAGACCTACAATTTTTTAGGACATTTTTTTTAACTACCATTTTTACCATTTCTATGAATAGTGACTTGAATATTTTTTTTTTTTTTAGTTTATTTCGAAATTGTATTTATTAAGTGTAACAATTTTTATTTCAATATCTATAATAAAAACCTGTCAAAAAAACGTCATGGAAATAGCCTTTTTGGCCGTCTAAAGTGAGAAGACCCCTTAATAAGATTTCCTGTTATTTTTTTTAACTCAATTACTTTCAAATTCTCCAAATTTTGTTGCAGATTTCGATTGCCGACCTCTAAAGACTATATAAAAAAACCTTTTAACTTTATGCGTAACCCAAATTTGAAAGAAAAATTAGCCATTGAAAAAGTATCATTGCTTTCGAAAACTGCAAGATTTTCTGTAATTTTTTTTATTCCCTTACTTTCATTTTCTCCAATTTTTGTTGCCGATTTGGATTGTAGTTTTTTTTAGTGTAGATATAAAAAAAAACGTTTCAGTAATATTCGTAGCCTAAATCGGGAAAAAATATTGGGCGTAAAAAAATTTCATTGCATTCCGAGGCCGCAAACTTCAACATCGTAAATCAACCGATTTGTGAATTGGACTCGAAGAATCGCAGTGCAGAGTCAGTCACTGTGATTTTATATCGCAATATCCGTGAGAGTCAGAGCGTGATTTGTCGGAGCGCAAGGAATATATAGACATATATATATATACACACACACATATATATATATATATATATATATATATATATATGACGTGCGAAACATTGAATTGAAAAACGGATTGGCGCAGACTGTTTGAGGTGATTCCAACTTCGTGTGGAATTTCTTTGCGACTCCGCGCTCAGACGTAGAAAAGTATTGCGATATGTGTCTGTCTGTTATTAACAATTATGGAATACGAGGACGAAAGTATCAGAGCGAGAAGTATAATTACGTTAATTCTATATATGTATATATATCGTATACACGTAATCTATATTGTGTTTAATGGCTCGAAAAGTGGAAAATCAAAGGATGTCGAATGAGATCATTAATACTGTTGTATCCACATTTTTTTGCTATTTACAATAAAAATAAAATGAATTCAAATCGAGCCTATAAATTGCTAAATAATATCGTGAACCTGTCAATAAACTATTTTTATTGGCACATACTTTAACTTTATTGGCAGGACAATCACATAATTTAGCTGAAGATTGAATCATAGATTTGCCTCGCTAACAAACTATTCCTAGTGTTGTGCAATTTACCATTTTTCTTTCTACTGTACGCACATTTGTTGCCAATGCCATGTACTTTTCTCCCATTCTACGAGCAACTAAATATACTTTTTCTTATTCGCCAATTGAGCGATCGATATCGTTCAAACGGATCCACTTATTTCGGAATCTTTTTTTCCCCGTTGTCGTTGTTTTGGTGCAAGAATTGATGGTGTTCGGAAATGAATTGAGCCGAGTAGCGGGAAGTGTAAAATTACATCGCGAACTCGATCGAGCTTCGTTTAGCGCAGGATCTGAGCTGGAAAGATTGAAGGAAAAGGACGATTTCGTTTGAGTCCAGAAAGGGGTGAATCTCGTACGGATGAGGTGCGAGTATTTATACGAAGGCAGGCATTAAAATTACCCTGGTCGTGCTCGATCTACCGATCGGATGCGTTCGAGAAGCATTTAAATGCGGCGAAGAAGATTCATCTGTTGGAATTATGCAGCGCTCGCGCTACGATCGCACTTACCTTCGATCCCTCGGATTTGCGGCTTTCTCAATTATTCGAATTACTTCCGCCCGTACGACGAGGCAGTAACGCGAGGCTTGCGTGCTAATCACTCGTCTGGACCAGACAAAGATCGGCAGGCATATGAAAAAAATCGCGTGATAGCAAAGGGATCAATTGGGAAAGGTAATAGGTAAAAATTTGCAAGCCGTGCAGGCATTTGTTGATTTCGAGATGCTACCACATCCCTATAGGGATTTGATAGGGAGGTAGGCAGTCCAGGTCCGATTAGCCGCGTTCAACCGACCGAGGCAAGTACCGAGGCAGCCTCGCGCGGCACCGCCTCGCACTGTGTGGACGTGCCTCGATCACATCGTTTGGGTTGCCGCGCTTCGAAGCATACGTACCGAGGCTGCCTCGCGAGGCAGCTCGGCCAGTCTGGACGCGACTATTCTGCTGCCATATTCTGCACCTCAATGAACGCCGTTTGAGAATTATTCAGGAACCATTTCAGTGTGACTAGCTTGAAAATGGCTGATTTTCATGTTTTTTTCTTTTTAAATAAAATACGATAACCGGTCCGATTATTTTTGTTTATTCAAATGACTTATGTTGTACATAAAAATTAGAATATTTCATTTTTATTTTTTATATAATTTGTATGGCCACTGCAAAATGATGCCGAGAAAAAAATTGCGTCTGAAGGTGGACAACTCTACTCCTCCAAAAATGGTCTGAAAGGGAAAAACCAAAATGATTATTAATCAGTTGGAAAAACTGTAGAGCCGCACGGAGAATTTTTTTAAATGGAGATTTACGAAATGGTGGCTATTTAAAAATTAAGCGTCAAATAAAGACTTTTTTCGACCGTTTTTAATTCCAAAAAAATGGGAAATTTTCAACAAAAAAACGCATTCGTACGATGTTAAGGAATGACGTGGAAAAATTTGAGACGGATAGCTTGAAAACTTTTCGATTGGAACCTTCCACCGTTTTGAAAAACGACGTTTCGAGAAAAAGGCGCACCGTCCGCGGCAGGTCGAATCCCTTTTTCTAGGAAAGACTGCAGTGACCCGAATAATTCGAATTTCGTGACAAAAATTTAACAGCATGCTTATGAAAGTCCATATTTTTGGATAATGCTTTTTACATATTGATAAATGTTTAAAGTGTATTCCAGATTTGTTTAAATAAAAACCGACCGAAGCGTTGTTAATGGCAGGTGGATGAAGTACTATTCTGGTCAAGTTGACCCAGTGTGTCAAAAACGTGGCCAAATATAAGTGTGTCAAAAATGTGGCCAAATATAAGTGTGTCAACGAAGGGTTAAAAATCACTCATTTTGTATATCTATATATTTCGTTTAGAAAATTCAACGCGCAGAACGTGATGGGATCCATCAAGAATCGTATCACGAGCGTGACGTTTTAGTATAGGTATCCAATGCGATGACTTATTGGATCCCTCTCAGAAAGTAGTGACAAGTATGGAAATTCAATTGGATCCCTATCGGAAAGTAGTGATACGTATGGGAATCCAATTGGATCCCTATCAGAAAGTAGTGACGAGTATGGGAATCGAATTGGATCCTTATCAGAAAGTAGTGATACGTATGGGAATCCAATTGGATCCCTATCAGAAAGTAGTGACGAGTATGGGAATCGAATTAGATCCTTATCAGAAAGTAGTGAAAAGTATGGGAATCCAATTGGATCCCTATCATGAAGTAGCGACGAGTATGGGAATCCAATTGGTCCCCTGTCAGAAAGTAGTGAGGAGTATGGGAATCCAATTGGATCCTTATCACAAAGTAGTGACAAGTATGGGAATCCAATTGGATCCTTATCAGAAAGTAGTGACAGGTATGGTAATCCAACTGGATCCCAATCATGAAGTAGTGACGAGTATGGGACTCTAATTGGATCCCTAACAGAAAGTAGTGAGGAGTATGGGAATCCAATTGCATCCTTATCAGAAAGTAGTGACAATTATGGGAATCCAATTAGATCCCTATCATGAAGTAGCGACGAGTATGGGAATCCAATTGGATCTCTTCCATGACGTAGTGACGAGTATGGGAATCCAATTGGATCCCTATCATGAAGTAGTGACGAGTATGGAAATTCAATTGGATCCTTATCGCAAAGTAGTGACAAGTATGGGAATCCAATTTGAGCCCTATGATAAAGTAGCGACAAGGATGGGAATCCAATTGGATCCTCAACAGAATGTAGTGACAAGTATGGAAACCCAATTGGATCCCTATGATGAAGTAGTGACAAGTATGGAAATCCAATTCGATCCTTATCAGAAAGTAGTGACTAGTATAGGAATCGAATTGGATCCTTATTAGAAAGTAGTGACAAGTAGTATGGGAATCCAATTGGATCCCTATCATGAAGTAGCGACGAGTATGGGAATCCAATTGGATCCTTATCACAAATTAGTGACAAGTATGCGAATCCAATTGGATCCTTATCACAAAGTAGTGACAAGTATGGGAATCCAATTGGAGCGCCATGATAAAGTAGTGACAAGTATGGGAATCCAATTGGATCCTTACCAGAAAGTAGTGACAGGTATGGCAATCCAATTGGATCCCTATCATGAAGTCGTGACGAGTATGGGAATTCAATTGGATCCCTATCAGAAAGTAGTGACGCGTATGGGAATCGAATTGGATCCTTATCACAAAGTAGTGACAAGTATGGGAATCCAATTGGAGCCTTGATAAAGTAGTGACAAGTATGGGAATCCAATTGGATCCTTATCAGAAAGTAGTGGCAAGCATGGGAACCCAATTGGATCCCTATCATGAAGTAGCGACGAGTATAGGAATCCAATTGGATCTCTATCATGAAGTGGTGACAAGTATGGAAATCCAATTGGATCCTTATCACAAAGTAGTGACAAGTATGGGAATCCAATTGGAGCCCTATAATAAAGTAGTGACAAGTATGGGAATCCAATTGGATCCCTATGATGAAGTGGTGACAAGTATGGAAATCCAATTGGATCTCTATCATGAAGTAGTGACAAGTCTGGGAATCCAATTGGATCCCTACGGCAGTTTCTGCACGTTTCAACTAAGGGGGGGGAAAAATATAGTTCTGCCCGTGTCAAGCAGCCCTGAACTCCGAATGACAAGTATGGGAATCCAATTGGATCCCTATGATGAAGTGGTGACAAGTATGGAAATCCAATTGGATCTCTATCATGAAGTAGTGACAAGTCTGGGAATCCAATTGGATCCCTACGGCAGTTTCTGCACATTTGAACTAAGGGGGAAAAAACATAGTTCTGCCCGTGTCAAGCAGCCCTGAACTCTGGATGAGTGACCACCCGACCGAGCGGTCAATAGCC